>JAODJX010000065.1:12212351-12254993 GCA_026776945.1 Isichthys henryi | reverse complement strand
CCCCCCCAGCTGGTCAGCAAAACATGAAAATGCTGCAGTATACCACAATATCACCCAAGCTTAGTAACTGCTAGTAAAAGTTTACCCATTTCACTACAATGCTGGTTTTTGGGTTTGTTGCAATATATCTGATGGTCTGCTGGAATATCATTGCTGCACACGTGCCAACTGCAACCGTCTATGGACTAGGCTTAACACACTGACGTTAACCTTGCGAGGCGGTGATGTCATTATACGCAGCCGGCAGAAAAAAATGCAACCAATCAATGACAAAAGCCACCATTTTATCAACAATTTTATGGATTATTATCAACATCATCGGTTAGCTTTCCTTTAAATCAGAGCTGGATAAGATTTTAACAACTCTGAGCTATTAGTTAAGTTCTCCCCAAGCGAGCTTGATGGGCAGAATGGCCTCCTCTCGTTTGTAAATTACTTATGTTCTTATGTAGGTGTTGCCGCCCCTAATTCTGACTATGAGCAGCGCCATAGTTCCTAAACCATGAAAGGCAGGAGATAACAGGGAGAGGAAATAATGGGGTAAAAGGAGAAGCAGACCAGCACAGGGGAAGGGGAGCGCAGGAGCAGCACGGCACCTCTAACACCAGAACATATCTGATCATGGACCATCTACTAGGGCACCAGTCTTACCTTAAACAAGCAGTAGTCACAGCCATATGCAAGCTTGCTTGGCTGCTGTATGTGATTGTATAACCTGGAAGAGAGCACACAAACCAAGGTTAAAGGATATTATACAAGTTAGTTCCAACCAAGATATCTGACTGGACAAGAGGCGTTCTATGAGTGCTGTTATTAGAGCATAACCGTATTCGCACATTTCACATCAGATGTATCACTCCGCTTTACAGTTCCATCTAAAAACTGTGATATTTAAATTTCAATGGTGCAAAAGTAGTTGGGATCAAGCAGTATGTTGTGTGGAATGTTTGTGTTGGTTAGCAACAGTCAACAGTTGACTGATGGGAAATATATATATATATTTTTTGCAGAAGCCCATAAATGTTTAAATAAATAATCAAGCAAAATATCTGCTGTGACTAATTCCTGTTACCTTATAAATGCTACTCGATGAACTGCTGTATAAAAGCGATAACGTGCTCGATGTTGTGCGGCCGTACTCCGATACATCACAGCTGTGACATCATCTGCACTCAGCCTGTGGCCTCATGCCTACAACTAAATAATAGCTGTGAGATACTGGAGTACAACCGCACTCCATCTCGTATGTTATTGCTTAGATAACTCAGGATTTAGCCCTGTCCTCCCAGAGCATTACCCAAGGCTGCTGCTGCTGATGATGGATCTATACTTACGCCCAGAAGTCTTCCACTGTGTCAAACTTGGAAATGAGGCGCAGGTTCTCTGTCCAGCTTTTGGTTTTATCGTTTTTGAAATACCAGAGAGCCCATCTGCAGGAGGAGAGGAGATGTTTAAGAAGCTGGCAGTACTGGGGGCCGCACAGGCTGTGCATAGATGGTGTGCAGTGTGTACGGTTAAGCTCTGGTGGAGTCCAGTCTGGCAGCAGATATTCCTGACAGTGACCATGTGGATGGAAACCTGACACTGAACCACCAACCAATCACCTTAATGCTCACTAATATACATCAACCATTCATGTTGGCATTTTCGTATTCCCCTCTATAAACCAGAAGAATAAGTTCCATACATCAAGTAGAGACGAAAAGGGGGGAGGGGGGGGACACCATAGTCAGGGGGGATCTACCTGTTCTGCAGGGGGTGTTTGATATACTGTTCAGGGTTGGACACTGGAGCCAAAGAAGTGTCACTACTGCCTTCCTCACTTTCGGTTCCACGCTGCTTGAAGAGGGAAAAAAAAAACATTTATACTCCTCAAAGAATAGAACAGAAGCGAGATCGTTTATCCATCCCTGTTGTCACCTTGGTCTCCGTGACTCACTCATCTGTCCATTTAGATCAAACACTGTAGCAATTTATAAGCTTTGCTTAAATTAACAGAGGCAGAATCGTCACTGTCCAAAGTATTACTTTAAAAGCTGATCAGAAATTCACTTTCATGCAGATATATATTGCGATAAAATTAGTAGCATTCCCAAAACAAATTCTTGGGGAAATCATTTTCTCAACTATGGATATAATTAAACATTTCTTAACTGTTACCAAAGTATTTCAATACCTGACTGAAATGCAACCAAAGTAAACACGATTCCTTACAAAATTTAACAAAGGAAAATTCAGCTTAGTGACCGCCACATGCTGTCTACTTAAATTGTCCTGTGCAATAGTGCAAATTTAGAAGCTGTTATTACGTGAATACAATAAAAATGTTCATACCAAAATAAGTACCCACTGACATAGCGAAAACCCATCTCATGACTATAATTTGACCAAACACTTGTACACATCCTGTGGTTTAACTGGGTCTCTGCGTACATGTCTGATGGTCTGGCTGGTTTTCTGTCATATGACCTGTGACCTGACCATAAAATGACCAGCCCTTTGCATACACATCATATAACATGTCCATAATCTGACCAGACATTTCTGTACATGTTCCATGGTCTTATCGATATTTGACCTGCACACTGCATATATGGTTCGGGACCTGACCAGCCCTCTGCGGACGCGTCCGATGATCAGACCGCAATTTAACTGGGCCTTTGCATATACTTCCCGTGGTTTAACCGTAATCTGACCGGCTCTTTGCGTACACGTCACACAGTCAGACTATAATCTGACGGGCCTGTGCGTACAGATTCCGTGGTCTAACCGAGCCCCCTGCGTGCTTTAAGAGTTAATTCAGACATACTTTGGACAAAAATAGGGTCTAAAAATTACGCATCACGATTATGTTCGTTTTTGGTGTGAACTCCTCGTCACCGGGACTCCTCGTTACTCAGCTGGTACGGCACACGTGTCTGGGTGTCCAGTGGTGCGGTAACCTATAGAGTCGGTCCGTAAATCCGCAAGTCCATCTTGCAGCCGCCGTACCGACAAACATCACAGAGACGATACGGCACGCTAAAGAGGCACCATGACGTGGTGGTCCCGGTCCCCGTCCCCGGCACCCCCTTCGCCTCTTGGCCGCCCCTTCAGTCGTCGTTAGCATGTAGCATTTTAGTGGAACATGCTGAATCTCGGAAAGCACGGTCAGAGCGGTTCCGAGCGCCGCGCGTTCCCTTTAACGGTTAATCCGCACACGTGCACGTCAGTGCAATTAAGCCCGGGGCGGCCGCGTGCCTTCCGCTCTGCCGGCGCGTGTCTCGGACATACACCTTGCCGTACCCCCGTCTCTCTTACCGGCTCCGAGGTCGCCATCTTGCCTGTAACGCCGTCCTGCTCGGCAGGCGCCCGTGCGTCACTCGAGCACGCACAAAACTACGGAAGCCCGCAGGACCCAAAGAGATCTGCGGGAGGTAATGGGAGACGTGTCTTTCATGAACATGTGAACGTTAAATTCAAGTTACATTGTGATAGTCCCAACTTTACAGATGGATACAGTGGCGTAAACTGTTTGTAATGAGCCCCAGTGCAAGATTTATTATTTTTTTTTTTTTTTTTTTTTTTTTTTGGGGGGGGCTCTTCATTTTTGGAGGTCCATTCATGCAAACAAAGCCCATGACCCTTATTGGTAATTTTATACTCGATATACCTTGAAGTTTTATAGCCTTGTCATAAAAAATGAAAATGACTGAATACTCTGAACAAGAATTGCCAGCCAGATGCTGGTTTGGTTTCCGGAAGTTCATAAGGCAATGTGACGTGTGTCGATAAATTAACCTAATAAATCAAAAGCAGTGGTGGAAGAAGTGCTCAATTGTCCACTTGAAGTCCGGATAACACTCCGAAATGTTACTCAAGTAGAAGTCATCCAATCAAAGGCAAAACAAAAAATAATAGATTGTACTATACATTCAAATGTATTCATCTTACAAAAGCAGGCAGTTCCTTTAAATTCACTCAAAACAGGTTTGAATATGGCATTATAAGATTACAGTGTAGCACAATATGGACAAATGAGTCGCATGTTTTCTTTTTATTCAGAAAATGCGTTGAGACGTGTCGAGCTTGCTGGCACAGATTAGTGGAATGACATTTTTATTCTGTGGAAAATGAAAGATCGAGCTACGAGCAGATTTGAGAATGAATTTTAAACATTTCCTCTTATAGGTGGTAAATGAGGGTACATTGTGTGGCACAAAAAGGTATTATTTGATGACGAAATGAAGTAACGCCTTACTTCGTTTAGTCCACAGTAAGACAAACTCTAGTTACATTTTGTCCATTAATTGTAAGTAAATGTAAAATTGACATAAAATAGTTAGTACGAAATCCCTGATATCAGAAATTGGATTTTCAAATAGTTGAGATTTTATTTCTGATATCAACTACTAGCATTATAATTCCTGATATCAGAATTTGGTATTTTGTCTTGGTGAATCAGATTTTCTAATATCAGAAATTAGAGTTTTAACTAGTTACAACTTACAACGCTGAAATGAAGGAGATATGTTTCGATCTCACTAGCTAAATAAATAGTTACAATTGACTTTCTAATGTAAAGAATCTGCATTCCAAATAGTTACAATTAAATTTGTGATATCATCTAGAAGTAATCGAACTAAAGCTAAAACGGCTTGCCATATGGTAACGAGTAAGTGAAGTTTACGAATTGTAAAGTTACAATACGAAAACATGCGACAGAAATCATGTAGGAATCTCACCCAACTGGAGAAACGAACGTCTGATCACAGCTACTTGTGAAAATTAACATTAAAACCTGAGCACAAATATTGCCTTTTTATTACACTTAAATTATTATATTTAAATGAATCTTTTAATAAATTTTTGGACATTAAGAAAAAAAATGGTTAGCGTTGAAAGACTGGCAAAGTGCGATTTCGACATAAAGAGGCTCCGTCTATATTTAAACCACATATTAAACATCACAGTAAACGTCATATTTTCTGTACTCTCCTTACGTGTCTGCGTTTCTAGTTAAGCCTCTAACACCATGGCCATGACCACCGCACTATTGCAGTTATTGTAGTCTTTTAGCAGACTTACTAATGGATATCCAAGTACCGGATAGTAAGTAGTGAGAACATAGAGGTTTTGGGACTCTTCACATGATTCTTCAGCTGGCCACATGAATGTCAACTGCTGCAATATATAATGCTGTTATATTTGAATATGTAATATCCAAAATATGGGTTTCTGACACAAAAGTCCTATAGCAATGACTGGTTTGGATGGTTGCCAACTTATAAAAGACAGAGGAATTACCACCAACAAGTACAAAATCAACAGACGAAGATCAAGTGCAAAATATAAATATATATTTATTTAAAAAACACCCAAAAGGTGGGCAATAAATGGGAATGGTACATTTTGTACTGCATGACTTGCAGGTCTGATATTTAATGTTATTGTACAGTAATTCAGTGTAAGCATTCCCATAAGGTGAAGACTGCTTTTTGAAAGAATGGAAGAAACTGCAGACTGTCACTGACTAAATGACCTAGACTATTTTACAGTTACACTAAAATTAGACTTTTTAAAAGCTGGTGCTGGAAAGGTCCTCTTATGTTTTGACAGTTTTCAAGTTATACACAAGTACAGCTCAGATTTCTTCAAGTAAAGCAAGTAATTACAATAGTGTCCATGAGATAAGTATTTTACAGTAAATGGAAAAAGAAGACTCAGATTTTAGTCATACACTGATGTTTTGTGTAGCATATCTGTTTACTTCATCACAATTTTATGCTGTGTCGATAGGAACAAGTCAACAGCATCCTATTGGTGGATGGCATTGGCATTTTACAGGGCCCACAGGCAGGCTGTCTATACAGAATGTAGCGATAAGCAGCAAGGGAAATAGGAGCCCATCACATGACTCGAAGCTGGGAAATCTGTGGTATTATACACTGACAATGCCACATTGTGGTTAAATCCCCCAATCAAGGCTGATGTCCTGTTCAATGCTGACCATAAGTCCATAGGAACACAGGAAAGCATATGAACAGGCTCATTGCAAAGAAAAAGAAAGGCTTTAAATCCTGGAACAAAGTCTTAATTTTTATTCATCTTTTTGTTGCATTTGTTTTAGCTTATTCTGGGAGTCTGTGCATCCATTTCTATATGTCACAAAGTCATCATTATGTTGTTGGTTTATCTATATACAAGGTAGATATTTTACATGCCATTTTTAAGTTGCACCGTAAAAATAAACAAGGAATCTTGGAACTGCTCCTTAGCAGGTATAGAAATGCTAGATGACAGGAAGTAAACTTCAGTTCATAGTAATAAACACAAACAAGAACCCCGGATTGACAGAGTAGAGGGAAAAACACTTTTCTCTTGGACACTTTGTCAGAACCCACTTCAAACTGACAGCTACACGTTTACTGTACAGTTTACACACAGACAGTATTCATTTGGGATTCTAATACAACTGCAAAAAACAATAAAAGGAGTGAACAGAAATGTGAATAATTTATCTTCATCAATCAAAGTCAAAATAGCAACATGTCACTCAAAGGTAGAAACAAAAGACCTTTAGCAAATGAAATGACACACACATGAAAGCTGGGACGAGACGCCAGCCTGTGGCCCCAGACCAGACATCCGCACCGGGCTAAAGCTGTCAAAAAGGCCAAAACCAGGAACTGAGAAAAGTGGCACCTTCCATCCATCTCATATCACATAATGATAGGTCTTACTTCTCAAGCAAAAAAAATCAACCGGTTCTGTGTGCGGTATAAGCAAAAACAAACCCCATGCAAACGTGTGAGCGAGACAAAAGCACCATATCTCATTAAAAGCTTGCGTCTCGGCTGTCGACAGCGCTCGTTGTACGCTTGGTAAACTTTCTTACAGCGATGATGCCGTTGCTTGATTCTCAGGAATGGATCCCATAACACCACAGCCAGGCGACATGGGCCAGAGCTGGCATATGGCTAGCATGTCATTTATTCTTCATTCACCCACGTAACAGGCAGGAAGCTGCACTGGGATCAGATTACACCACCCAGGCCTACTATCCTTAGGCAGTGTGTTAATGAGGCCAGGTCACATGACGCACCAATATCATCAGGCCCCTCAGACCTTCATTTCGAGCTCGGATGAGCCATTTTCCTCTCCTGTTCGGTCCCAGATGCTGTTATAGGAGGGACCATGTAACTACAGCAAAGCTTCTGCTATGATATGACACGGTTTGTTTTTCACCAGCTATCAGTGACCCAAGTAAATTCATCCACACACTTTCACTAATGCAGACCAGATTTAACAAAACGTACAGTTACGCCCCCTTTCACCAGAATAAAGAGGCAAATTTGTGGCAATGAGCACCATAGCTGAAGTGAGCAACAAAGCCGTCTCCAGCTCGACAGCATGCTTATCTGTGCTCTGATCTCCACCACATAGCACCACGGCGAGACCATATACAAGCTGAATTTGGCTCAAACTCAGAAAAAGCAAACCTGTCTTACATCCACGGAAAAGAATGCGTGTAAACAGCGCCTTGCACTCAGACTTCACTAAATGTGCACCTTGATGTTAAATCATAGTCAATTCATCTGAACACTTTATGGATATTTCAAGTTTATTCTAAAGGGATGTCCTTCAGGGGTGTGATTCTGGAAGCAACCTCACAAGCCTAAGACTGCTCCAGGCCAGATCACCCAGTAGGTAGCTGTACTGGGAAGTGGAGTGCCAGGCATTACAACATCACAATGCCAGGGCTGGCTGAGTTCAGAGAGAAGCAGAGAAGTTGCAATTGACTGCTCGTATTTGCCAAAAACGCAAAGATAATGACTGGTGAACAAGGACAGAGAGGTCAGACACGTTGTGCTTCCTTCACATGTGGATGTGATGGGAGTCCGATGCTGTGGCGGTGGGGAAGAAGGTACCGCCATCCTCTTCACAGCCAGGCCAAGCGCTTGGGAATTCTGGGTGAACTGGACCCCTCACAGTAGCACCTCTTCAGCGATGTCAGCTGCATGATACGTCTAGGTGGTTATGAGCATCCTCAGGGGTCTTCTCCAGAGAGGTTGAAACAATGTATATAAAGTAAACATGACATGTAACTCAACAATGTGTCAGTGAGATGGAGGCAGTCTTAGTCTTGGCGATCCCTTTGCATCCAAAACGAGTCAAGGAAGTGCCACAAGCTTTCAGTATCTTCCAGAACTTTCACAAACCAGCTGACACCAGCTGGGCTCAGGAATGATCTTCTGATGAATGCCTCTTTTGTAAGCTTTTGTTTGCCCTTCAGAGATGGCAGTTTCACTGGTTGTTCATCACTAAGCACCAGTATGGTCCTACAGGTCTGCCACAAGGTGGTCAGCCAATCAGTAGGAGCCATGGAAGCACCGGAAGGTGACGAGACCAATCACATCCTCACTCACTCAGAGCAGCTCCTACTGGCACTAGTCACAGTAGCAGCATTTCCATTGACTTAGATTTTGCACATTTTCAAGATGTGAACTGATAAACTGATCAATTTTAACATTAAAATATAGAAAAAAACCCTCAAATTTCACAAAAAAAGTTTTAATGGGCTCTTGACGTGGTTTTGTGGTGTTAATGTGTTTCGCAAAATGGTGATGGAAACCAAATTTTTGAATTAGTAAACACAAAGCACATGACCTCAAGTGTTTAGCTAATAATAATTAATTCTTCTAGAGCTAATAACTTGTGGAAAGTCTGCTCCATGTTGAAATATGAGACATGTCCCTAATATCCATACCCAAATCTTTGCCTTTGATCTTGTGGGATGATAAATGGCCAGTATTATTTGCATGATATCTATTTATGGAAACACACCCTTGGCATTTAATTTACTTTTAAGTTGTGCAAAACTTGAATGGAAACATGGCTACTGTCTAGTTATCTGTTCACTGGAGCAACTCTCCATTTTTTTAAGGTGGGAGCATAAGAGGAGCATAATTTGAACTGAGGGGCCCACCTTGTCATTAGCCAATGATATGTTTTGAATCAGTGAGTGACGGGGGAGAGGGCATTCTGGTGGCCAATCAGCTTTCAGGTGGGGCGAGATTCCTGTATACGCCCCTGCCCTAAAGTGTTCCTCAAAAAGAGCACCCATCATTCGATTGTCTGAATGTTATCTATTGAAAAAAAGAGACCAAATTATTATTTTGGTTGCCCGATCATGAACGTGGTCTGAAAGCCAGGCCAGGCTTGATGCCTGCTCCCGTTATTGCTTTGCCAAGCAGGGTTTTGGCTGGCGGTACTGGCTATGGGACTGAATGTTGAGCAGCCACCGTGGGGCGGTGCCGTCATATTCAGGGGTGGCTCTCCCATGCAGCCTGCAGCAGAGGGACCACCTTCTGTCTCCCACAATGATTTTTACATTTTAAAAGTGCTTTACTCATTGTCATGACTGTATTTGGAGAATAATTCACATTCAGGCCATGTGAAATGATGCACCATTTTGCCACCTTCATAGCCGAAGTAGCAAAGGTGGTCTCAGGACTCTCGAAGTCCCTTTTCTGAGTTCAGCTTCACTGGAGGTTCCTACAATGGCACCATAAAATAACTTGATATTCCTAAATCCTATCCTAGAAAATAAGCACCAAGGCCAGCTTCTGATTCTTTAGTGCATGAACCTCAGAAATAAAACGAAGTGCAGATTTTTTTTTTTTTGCTTGGATGAACTCTACTCTCACCTAAACTCACGGAGGCTATACAAACAGCATGACTGCAGCAAACAGGACCACTCAGAAGTAACGTTTAAAAACAGCAGAATAAATAACCTTACTGAACATCCTTATTCAATCTGCATATAAAAACGTATTTAAAACAGCACCTTTCTCTTCACAAACCACAGACAGAAAAGTTACATATGTACAGTCTCTATCTATATGTCAGTACTCACAGTTAAAGCCTCAAAACACCCCTCCACCCACCAAAACAGCTCAGAGTAACACCTGAAAAAAAAACAGACACGGACAGAAGAGAGACGGGACAGGTGTGGCTCTGAGGTAAGGCACCTGTGCCGGGGCTCACACCGTGACTCTGGCTGGGACGGTCAGGCCCAGCGGTTGTAGGGGCCCGTGATCTTGGCCAGGGCATAGGGGGCCATGGTAACCATCGTGTCCTTGTTGAGGGTTAGCGCATGCCGAGTTGGCACATGCAGCACCTCTGGCTCCTCTGCAAAAAGCTCCTGCTTGGCCTCTCCATCAGCCCCACCCACTTTGGCCTTCTTTGCCCTATACCTGGCAGGACTGAGGGGAGCCCCGCCCCAGGCCACACCCTGGGCGTCGCTGCCCAGCTGCTCCGCCTCCTCACACTCGCGCGCTCGCTTGGCCATCTTGGCCTCCCACAGGGCTAAGCCGTGGCAGGGCTCATTCAGGTTCTTGTGCTGGTAGAAGACGAGCGATATGCGTGTGGGGTGCGCACGGTCCGGCTTCTTGATGGGCGTGGTGGCGTGCAGCTCCCGCCGTGCACACTCAATCAGGATGGAGCCATGTGAGGGGGCCACCGCCACCCCGCCAATATCTCCATCTAGGAAGTTGTGCTCGCTGTCTGACCACACCTCCCGTGCCGGCATGCTGTGCCTGCCCCGCTCACACTTCTCTGATTCGGCTCTGGGACCGGGGTGGCCCTGCGGGGGCTCCCCCTGCTGGTGACCATGTGGGTCTCCAGTGCGATTATCAGTTCCTGGGTTCCCAGCATGATACGGTAGGAGCAAACTGCTTTTTGGGGACTCCGGAAAGCCTGGCTCCCCTTGCGAGGGGACAGAGCGGCCTGGTTGGACAGAGGATGCTTCTGCACTTGAGCTGGACACAGGAAGTACGGTCCACTGGGGGGCACCACCTCTACCTGGTGCCACCTTCCTGGCCGACGATTGTGATTTTGCCGATTTGTTTCTGCTACCTGTTCAGGTGAAACATACCTGTCAGTTGAAATACAGACCTTCTGGAACCTTCTCAGTTTCATCTATACATCCATGTCAGGTAAAGCTTTACTATCGTCTCAGCCAAGTCCAGTACACAGTGCAGCGAAATAACATTATTCCTGTGAAACAATACTAAGATCGGTGTGGCAGGGACACCGTGAGCCTGGCCCAGGCAGCCTAGGGCACAGGACAGGGATGCTAGTCCATTATAGGGCACATACGCACTACAGGAAAGAGAAGGCTATGACTTAGCAAATACCCTGAGAGGCACTGGTTATGGTGACCCATTACGCTTGTGTCTGGGCAGATACAGCTGGCCTTTGTCTTACCTGGGGTGCCCTGCTTCCCATATGAGACCTTCGTGGCCTCCATTTTCTTCCTGCGGGCGGACTTGATGGGCTCCGCCAGCAGACGCACCTCCCGAGGGAAGGCGGTGAGCACCTGCAGGGCCCCGGTTTCCACTTTGGCACGCTGCCCTTCAGGATGGCCAAACTCATCTTTGTCAGAGATCTTGTAGAGGGGCAAAACATGGAGCTGCTCATCTTCTGGGATGCTGTGCACCACACGGTTATCCTCCTTGGTTAAAGTGCAGACCTGTGCAATGGGAAACACACACACATCACCCAACCTCAGTATCATCCAACCTCAGCATCACCAGTCATGCTGAAATGCTTTAGTAGCAGGAAGTGCACATACCACAGTGCACCCGTTGCTGATGTTGTGTGTGTCCCGGTGAGCATGGGCACAGAAATCCACACAGGCTGTCACGCCTGAGAAGGGCCGCTCCTGCCCTGTGCCCAGCCGACAGTCTGTACCCATGTGCTCCACCTGTACGTTACCGTCACAGCAAGGTCATTACAACGCCCTCAGAAAAGTTCATGTAGTATCACCACAAAAACCTCTGTAGATGATCTAAACGGACTCCTCTGTGATTACATGACATTATCTTAAAACCCCTTAGTTGATCTAACCCCCATCTCAAAGTGATACCATCGCAAAGCTAGGTGATTGATCTAAGACTACTTCTTACTAGTGACATGATATTATCGCAAAGCCCAGTGGTTGATCTAAACCCACTTCTCATTGGTTACATGATATCATCAAAAACAGCAGCATTGTGCAAACCAAGTTTGTGGGTAGGCATCATTTCAAAACCACACATAAGTAATAAAAGATACACATATGCAGATATAAATGTTTTTGAATCTTTGTGTCACTATTATACATTCAAACATGTCCGGCTAACCTTCTTTACTGCCACTGAGATGTGTGGTGAATGTCACAACATGTGTATATAGATGGGGGAGGGGATTAAGGAATGTGATCTGATGGAAGAGTCTCGCTTATTGGCCAGATTACCCTGACGGCAAGTTTACCACAAGTTTAACAACATGTTATACACAGTCAATGTAGGCACGTTGTTGGTTGACTGAATAAGTAATTTATATATTAAGTTTTTACAAAATATTGGTTAGGTATGTGTCTACCTAAATTGAAAGGCATAACGCCACTGATCACAAAACTCAGTTGTTGATCTAATCCCACTTCGCTTTGGTTACATGACATCATCATAAAGCTCAGTGGTTTATCTAATCCCACATCTCATTGGTTACGTGACATCATCACAAAGCTCAGTGATTTATCTAATTCCACTTCTCATTGGTTATATGACATCATCACAAAGTTCAATATTAATGCATCTATCTGTCTGACTGCAGTCCCTGAAGCCTGAGGTGGCCATTCTGCAGTTTCTTTTGGGATCCTAAGCCTCTGTAGTCCCACCTGGTTCTGGAAAGCCTCAGGTGCCAGTTTCTTGTACGTAGGAGCAAGTTCTGTGGCCAAGTTCTGGAGGTCATTTTCCAGCTTCTTTTCCTGGAAAGCATCAGAAGCATTGCATGCTCACAAATTCAGTACCAATATGATCTCACAAGATGCCGCATTTAGAGAGAATAAGAGGAATAAGCGTCTCTGTTGTAGAGCCCTTGAAGTGCAATGCAGCCCTGGTGCCAAAACACATAGCACCCACCTCCAGCGAACAGCCCCCCTGCAGGCGGAACTTCCGGGGCACCTTGCTGCGAGCAAACTTGCAGCCGTTGAAATACATGCTCCAGGAGCAGCCGAAGGAGAAGGAGGCACCACAGGTTTCTGGGTCCAGTCCCTGGCAAGCACAGGTGCGGCTGTGTGGTGCACAGAGACGTTACACTTTGGCAGGGAGCGGTATATTTGATCGACAGGGTGTGGTATACAAGCAGTAGGTACTTACTCCTCATTGATAGCACAGCGTCGGTTTGTCGGCGAGCCGTGCTTGCAGAGCGTCTGGCTGAGCTCCCGGTAAAGCTGGTCAGCCACAAATCGAGGGATACCCTCCCAGGCCATGATGAGAATCACGACCACGGCGGCCTGGCAGCAGTGCCCTGCGCGGTGCCGCACCAGGCACAGCAGCTTCTCCTCCTCACCGCCCCTACGGATGACCTGCCATGCAGGTAAACAAAAGCACACATACATACAAGCAAGACTTTCACCTTGGATAACAGACAGACCCAAGGATTAACCTCCATTAACACACCCAGCACAATGAACCAGCCTGGAGTTTCAATTTGCCAACTGCATAGGTGAGGCTGAAGAATCCAGGGTTTCATTTGAGAACTCCCCTCCAGGAAGTGATGTCACCACCACATGCGCACTCACCCACTTAGCGATGGGACAGCCCTGGGAGCTCCGGCCCTCTTTTCCGCTATACATGACCACCTCCATCCGCACCGCCCGGCCCTTCTCTCCATACCTACAATGTACAGCAACATCACACTAGGACACATGTACCAACACACTTATCTTTATCAACATCGATTTATTTATCTTCCTAGTGCAATATTTAGTGTACTTATCGTTATATTCACCCACGTATTTATTACCATCTCTATATGTTATTATTTTGTGGTTCTGTGTATTGTCTATCTTTGTCTTTTTGGGATTGTGTACAGTGCAGCTTTGTAATCGCGAACAATTTTCCCCTAGATTATAAAAGTTGTTTGATTCTACATGGAAAAGGAATGCAAAATAGCCCTGGGTCGAAAAATTGCCCCCTACACCTAAACTATATAACTACTATATATTGCACATGTTACAATTTGTCTGACTATGGCACAGTCAGATGGTTCCAGCGGGAGCATTGAATTTTGTAATACAGGTCGTTGTCGATTTACGACCTATGCCACTTACGACTGATCGACTTTACAACTGTTCTGAGACCACAGATATGTGGTGCTGCCCAGCATGAGAGTACGGTAGTTTCCACCCCGACTGCCGGCAGTTTGAGCATCCCCGCGAGAAAATTGTGATAAAAAGGTTTAAATAACACCAAACAATATGACTTAAAGATATAATTGTACTATGCAGTATGCTATACATATGATACACATGGCCGACTTACGACCAAATCGATTTACAACTGGTCAGTCGGAACCGACTGCGCTCAACTGAAAGTTACTGAAAATGGGAACAAACAGTGTGTCACTGCAAAACAACTGCATAGAGTAAAAACTGTACAAACTCTTTCTGGTAGTTTCATATTCTGCTGAGTTATACTGCAGTCAATGTACTGGCCATGATGATATTGGTTAAGGACAATGACTGTCACCTGCTGATGCTTCCTCACCTGTTCTCCATCATCTCCCTCACCGCAGCCACCGTCGGACCTGATCCCAGGTGGGTGTAATATGGCCCCTCCTCCTTCTCAATAATTTGTTCTAATAAAGGAGGGATCCAGGTCACTTCACGCCATGGATACTACACTCAGATGCTACTACACACAGCACACTGCCGTAAGAGTTCACCACACAATGTAGTAGAATAACTGACATGCAATGACAACATGTGTCACGGGTGATAGCCCACTTCACTTACCCACACAGTCGCAAGGCGGAATAGCACCAGTGCCTTTTCTGCTTGGGGTGTCAATTACATTTTTGGTTGAGGTGCTCAGGAACTGAAGGGGGGACTCTAGGAAGCTGCTGAGGGTGTTCTTGTTGGGGGCCCACTCCTTGGGAGGGTTGGGCTTATGTCCCCCGGTGTTACTGGCCAAGGTGGACAAAATGGTGGTGGGACCAGCTGCCTCCACCTTGCAGCACCCCTCTGTGGCAGCCAGGGGCAGTGTTTGGGAATCTGTGCCGTGGTCTGTATCGGACTTGCGACACAGGTGCCCGGAGGGAGGACGCTTCTGAGGAACTAAGCCACTCCTTTGTTCCATGGCAGTTTGTTGGGCCTGGATGGTCTGACCATTGCGTCCGTCACCCTGCCAAAGCAGCAAGCAGTCATGAGAGAACGCAGAAGCTGTCACACCGGAGGATGTGTTGCTGATGCCGTTCTGAAGCTCAGGCCTTTGGAGAGTCTGTTGCTCTGAATGGTCCCCATTGTGGACTGAAGGTGCTAAAAGAGACTTCTGCTCCTGCTGCTCTGTGTCTATACAAGGAGGAAAGAAGCCAGGCAGAACAGCCTGAGGTGTTATCTGATGTGCCTGAGCTAGGTATTTCTTTAGGTCCATTTGGGCTTGTGGAAGGAACAGAGGCTTCTTATAGTTAGCTCTGGCCTTCTGCTGCCATATGATTTTCTGTATCTTTGTTTTATGAGGGGTTTTGCTATTTGATGTCCTTTTTAGGACAGGAGCACCATGATAGTTCTGTAGATGGTTCTGACATGTCTCTGGGAAATTCACTTCCTCCTTCTGCACTGCTTGCTTCTTAAATCTTCTAGGTTTGGAAAGTGCAGTATTAGTTTTCTTTACTGCGGAATTCTGCAGACTCTGCAAGTTTTGTAACAGTGAGGGGTAACTATTTGGACCAGCGTGGGCTTGACTGGTCTCTGAGTGAGACTGGAAGGCAGGGCTCAGCTCGCTCTGTGCTTGACGGGACTTGATGATAAATGGTAGCTGAACCAGCTGGGCAGCCACTTCCACCTCATCCTGATTCCTCAACCCTTTGGGACACAGTGACCTCTCTGCCATCCAGTTTACGTTCAAAATGCCCTCACAAACCTGTGCTTCATAAAGGCATCCTTTATCATTCTCACCTTTACTGTAGCGATGGATTTGCTCTTCACAGATGTCACAAGGCAATGTCTTGCCTGCTTCTGAGCTGGCATCTAATATGTCCTGCCAGCATGATCTTTTTACTGGAGCAACACTACTGGACCTATGGGTAAGAGAGTAGATGACTGATTTGTGCTGAACTGCAGTGCTCTTAACTGGAACTTTATTTGAGACAGAGTATGATTGGGACTGGGTCAACTGGGGTAATATGCTTTTGCTGTAGGCTGTAGTTGAGTGCTCATCTTGTGGAGGGTCCATTAGCGATGGGATGGCCAGCTGAGTTAGGGCCTCCACTGCGATGGCCTGCTCAATGTTGAGGTTTCTCTGCTCAACCAGCAACTGGAGGCTTGGCAGAGACAGTCCTGAATCATCTCCTCCACATACGCCACCCTCACTGGGGGGACTGACAGCGGCACCCGTCTGGATCACACAAGCAGTAGGATCTCCTTCTGGCAGCCCTGGAGGCCTCAGGGAGTCTGGGCAAGGTCTACACAGTCTGGTCTCCATCCCATTTTTGTCAGAAATTGAAAAACAGACGACAGCAGCTAATGTGGACAATGCATCCTTGTAGTCAGTATTGTCATCTAAATGAGCCAGGATCTGATCAGTGGTCCATGTCCAGGAATTGTCCAGTTTGGGCTTTTTCAGAGGGTGGGGCCCATCTGTGGCACAGTCAGATGGTGTCCGCGGGGGGCATTTAAGGTACCTGGAAAGGTGTGATGGGGAGCCCATTGTACCCATCGTTGTCTCACGTTTTGGTTTCAAGATTTCTCCAGAGGTGGTCTTGTAAACTTGCAGGTCCTGATGGAATCCTTCCTGCAATTCTTCCTCCAGAAGTGCCGTAACATCATCCTGTGAACTCTGACCGTCTTCCGGGCCAGAATGGGTATCTTCCATCTGGTCTGAGTGTGTGCCATTGGCGGAGTTTCCACCTGGGTGGACCTGCACAGGGAATGGATGGGGAGTAGACACAGAACTGAGCTACACACAGATGTATGGCCATGTCACATGCTATAATCATGAGATTCAGGTAAATTTCATTTGACTAAAAATGTTCTGCTTTAAATGTCACACATAGCTATGCCAATGCCTGTAAGAATATACTGTATTTTTCAGGGGGTTCCACACTTCATTGGGGACATTGAATACAACCCCCCCCCCCAATCCACCTGCTTGGTAAAGATTTTGTCAGGGGGCCAAAAATTCTACCTACACTCCTGGCTAAACCTGCCAGACATTCCAATCAAACTGGAATGCTTGCTACAATGAAAGAATGATGTCATTGGTTTGTCTTTGTTCTCCAGGATGGAAGACCAGGTATCATGACCAGACTCTAGAAGGACATCATATTCTACACCCTCTTTCATCCTTTGCCTTACAGCAAAGCAGCCTGTCATACATTTCCAACACATGTCCCAACTGTGGACCTACTACTGTCCCCTTTTGACAGCGATCTTGTGGATTAGGAAGCAGTATAAGTGTGTGGCAATGTGACATGTGTAAGCAGCTTCCCAGAGGGACTGACGCCTGGCACAGGTCCCACAGCCATTACCCATTACCCACAAACCCACATATTTGCAGGAGCTGCTCCGGGCTTCAAGATCATCCCCACGACAGGTGATGCAACAGTTCTAGCAAAGAGAAGCTGAGGCAATAACTAGGCAGCCGATGTAATTGTTACAGCTCAGGACAACGGGGGTCAAGTGAGCCGGCTTTCCAGTCAGAAATGCAGGCCAACTTTACAGTCCTATAGACCTCTGCAACATTGGCATCTATATATGAAGGGCTTCGGAGCAACTTCCTTAATGAATGATCAGGTAGAGGATCCAAATGCAGGAACAGCAAGTTTATTTCCAGAATCATGGTCTACAGACCGGTGGAGGGTCAAAAACCAGCTAGAAGCAAAGGAAGGCAAACAAATCCAAATGGTGACTCAAACCTATGGACCAATCACAGGTCACAAATACAATATGCTCATGGAAGTATTACTTACACAAAGATGTTCTGAGGGCAGAACGAAAAATTACTGGTTCAGAGAGATAATAATCAGATAAGGAGGTGGGTTCAAGCAATTAGAGGTGGTGAGATCAAGATATCCGTTTGATTGGTCCTGCCTCCTCTAGTTGCTTGGACCCACTTCCTGTACAATCTGTTGGTTATCTCTCTGAACCAATAACTTTTTTGAACTGCCCCCAGGACATTTTTGTGTAATTAAAATTCAGATGAGCATTCAATATAGAGAGCACAGGGGAAAATAACCAAATCCAAAGAGCAAGAAAACCAGGAAAACAAGCAGGCATCAAAAGCCAAGGGTACAGTTAGCCAGATGCTTTTAATCCATGACAATTAACCAGGCTGACGAGCTACAGATAGAGGCACAGGTAGGACTTCTGAGCCCCCTTACAAAATGCCACTTTGGGCCACCATGTCAAATTTTACATAAAATTGTATACATTCAAGGGACCCTGTAACGTTCTGAGCAACCTGACTCTGCCAGGGTACCCATGCCCCTACAGGTGGGTCTAGTATTCAGGAGAGGTGGGACCAGCACTGAGAGGGCGTGGCTGGATGGGTGCTGGATTCGATGTGGCCATGGCATCTGCGTTGGGTGGAACGCTTTAAAAATGTTTACTAATTCTTAAATTGGTTTTATTTCCTTTTGAAATTGGGTTCTTATACATCATAAATGCAATAAACACTTTTTACGAATTTCATACATGATATGTAATTTATAGTCTTAGATAAAGCAGATAAATATATGAAATGTGTTAACACAGACTGTTAAATTTAACAGTTTATTAAGGGCAGCTGGAAGCAGCAGATGGCTGTGTTCATGACTGTGAGATGCACAGGCTGTATACATAGACTGCAGGGAGCTGAGGCAGTACCACATTGCTCAAAACCCAACATAAATATATTCTGCTTTTGTCAGTAGAGCACATTTTTCTTCCATGTACTGATGACCCAGCTCACAGTTATGCCTCAGCAGGGCAGGAAAGTGGGATGTATCCAGCCCAACATGCTGTCACATTTGCTCCAGAGCCATACCAGCATAGCAACACTGACCTCATGGATCATAGGGGACACCTAGACCCCAGAACCATTCCAGCATAGCAACACTGACCTCCTGGATCATACGGGACACCTGTACCACAGGAAGCAACAGAATAGCAATATTGAGCAATTATGCAGAACAGAGCAGTAGTTAGAAAGCATGTGATCTGGGGCTGAACAGTAAGGAGCTGTGGTCTGTTATAAAGCAGATAAAGTAAAAGAGATTGTTGGGAGGGTAGCAAAGATAACACCCTCCACACACACCAGCAGCAGTATGTGTGTGTACTGACTTCAGCTTGAAAGAGTTTTCATTGGCTAAAGTTCTGACCAGCAGTCCACAGCTTGTTGAGTATGGGAAGAAACTGGGAACTGTTGCTTAGGAGCAGAAATGGAAGGTGGGACGTCCTCAGAGCCCCCAGGCTCCTGTGTTTGTTTTGCGTTCAGCTCAAGCAGTAGGACAGGATTCCCTCAGCTCCAGGCGAGAGACAGCCTTCAGCTACGGGATAGAGAACAACCACCGGATCCACAGGAGGTGTCTGAGCCACCTCAGCCAGGAGACACATTCAGCAAAAACACAAGTGGCTACTCCAAGGTATTGTTTACCATCCTCATGCAAGCCAGCCTAGATGCGGGTTTATAGCTCATCAAAATTCTTGATTAAGTCTGATTAAACTGCTAATCCAATAAGTCATATGTTTAAATCAGGTTTCACTGAATGTGTTCACTTTACAAGTCACATTGAGTTAGATAAGTCTAAATATTACTGCCTTTCTGCTTTAAATGGATAGAGCATTGTGTATTGTCATTTCTCCATGGCCGTTGAACAATCAAAGCAAACATACAATTAAATATAATTAATTACAAAAAATTCAAAATCTTAAAATTGTTAAAATTCCCACGTTCAATTCACGAGAAGGTGAGTTTTGAGAAAAATCAAAACCGATATACTCTGCAAGGTGATTCACATCATATGACATTACATGGATATTGCAGTCATGCTTAATTAAGAGTTCGGCATGTCCAAAAAACTGGTATATATGATTACTGGGGTTGTACTCTATACTCTGGACATTCTGACTGAATTTAGTACAGCTTCAGTACTTTTCTCAGGGTAACATGTGGTAAGCTAAGCTGCTCAACATACAAACAGTGTTGGCCGATTCCTCTACTCATTCTTTGGGGCTTATTTTTTTAGAAGGAGTATTTATAGCGTAGCTGTTATAGAGGTGACACAGGCTTCACTAAACACCCCCAGTCGCTGGCAGAGCCCAGCCATACATGCGGGTCAGAAACCGCATCAGGACCAGTCACCGCGCCAGCAGAGCGCCCGCCCTCCACAGCAGCTCCCTCTGACATCGTCGCCCTGGCAACAAGAGCAGCATCACCGACAGGAGTCTACGAAGGTGGCGCGAAGTCATAATTCCGAAACTCCGCAGGAGCGTTTTCGTCATCCAGTGAAGGCCGAGAACACATTGAGAAAAGTACACGATGTGCGGGAACATCGTCACAGCAGAGACACACGTGTGTCCTCTATCAATTCTTCACCCAACTTCATCTAACTCTGGTGTGTAGGCTGATTCTGCTCACTGAAAAGGTCTACATTCTAAACCTCTGAGAGCAATCATTTTAAACCACAGGGGCAATCTAAATATGCTTTCTGTTAATTTTAGGAAGAAAAAACACTTAAGAATCAACTGTATTCTGGTGAATCTCTAACACTCACACAAACTCCAGACATGCAGAACTCCAAGCCACAGAGCTGCCGACTAACATATTCTCTTGGCTCCGCACTTTTATGCTCAAATAAAAAGTGAACTTCCTTCCTGAAGCCTGTTTGTCAGAGTTCTCATTCATAGCAGCCTTCCTGTCTCTGGGCTGCACTCGGCAAGATGAAACGCAGACCCACAGGTGAGCGCGGTGCTGCGCGGAGCTGAAATGAGAGACGCGCTCCCGAGGCTAACTCTGCAGCGCACGTCTGAGCCAGACCGGGGCTCAGCAGGGACGCTGTGCTTCGCCAAATCACACGTTTGCACCAGACCCGGGCTCAGCACACACCGCCACACTACTGGAAACATAAAAATAGTGACCCGCTGTTACCTTGGAAACTTGCTTCTTTTTCCGAGGTTTGACAGTATCGTTGCACGCCTTCTGTAAAACAAAAGCGGTGTGACTCCTAAACAAGGGAACACCAACAATATGTACGACTAAGACACATCTCCCATGTGTGGAACCTGGTGTTTACCTTCTCTTTCCCCAGAAGTACAGCCTCAGATTTGGGCAGCATACCCTAGGAAGTAGCCATTTTGTTTCCTTCAGCCGTAGAGCAGTCAGTGTCTGTGGCGGCAGGCGGCAGGCGAGCCCGGGGTGTCATGATGAGAGCAGCTGAGCACTGTCCCACGCCATGGCTGAGGCGCGGGGGCCATGCCTTCTGCAGACGCAGACGCCGCCCAGACAGCCAATGACGCACCGCTTAAGCCGCCTGTAAATCATCTCACTAGACCCTCCTAGACAAAGGATCCCCTATGCAGCTACACAGCTCTGCCAGGGTGACAGCTAATCTGCGGAGTGGACTTTTCACAACAGTGGAATGGATCTGGCAGAATGCTTATACATCCTGGAACCAGGAAACCTGCTGCAACCAACATATTATCAGCAACAAATACAGAGAGAAATGAGGCTCAGGAATGTCCTGAACCACAGCCCTTCCCCTACTGACCTACAATCCACCTCCTGACCATCTCACCCCCTCTGCCTACAGTCCTGCTCCTCAGCATCTCATGACAGTATATATTAAAAAAAAAAAATAACAGTGAAATGTGCAAAAATATATAACAAGTTTTTCTCCTGGCAGAAGAAAATGTTATGCTGAGAGAAACCTCACCTGAACCTGAATATATAAGCATATAGAAAGTGGTAGGATGTGGCTCAGTGGACTAGGCCTCTGTAGCTGTGATTAGAAATTCTCCAGTTCAGACCCGGCCCTTTACGCCCTCCCTCCCCCCAGGGCACTAGAAGGTGACTGCCTCTTCGCTGTCACCCCCAAGCTTGCTCTCATCTGTACGGAGAACAAGATGTGGCAAAGTAAAAAAAATAAAAAAATAAGAGAATTTCCCAACCAGAATTACTAAAGTGTCTCCATTAACTATGAAAACTCCACATTAAGAGAGGTAAATCCCCCCTTCCCTGAAATCGTGAGACTACAGCACTGTGCCGCTGGAAAAAATACACCACATCCATATTTTTTATTTGTTGTGAATCATGTAGCACATAAATAAAAGCATGTCACTTCTTTCTGGGTACAGCTATTAACATTTAACATTTATACAAAGCAGTGCAGGGGTGGCACAGTGGTCATCAATACTGCCAACAAATAGAGTCCTGAGCTCGAGTTTGGATATTTTCCCTGCGTTGTCATACTAAAGTGAATTGGAGTCGCCAAGTCAACCATGTGAGTAAATGGTATGTGTGGCCTGGGTTATTCCCAGCTTTCTGCCCATAGCTTCCAGTATAGGCTCCGGACCCCCGCGACTCTGTATAGGACAAGCGGGTATGGAAGCTGGATGAACAATTCAGTGAGATCTCTCATTATGAATGCCTTATAATAACATGAACCTAAATTTCAAGTATCATGTGAACTTCACTATAAAGGTCTATCACTGAATTATGATTTCTGCTTTAGAGAGTCGCCACACATGACAGGGGGCACATGACCTTCAATCCAGAGTAAATGTTACACTGAGCTGAAAATGACTCAAGATGGAAAAGGAAAGGTTAGAATAAAGCAGCAGTATCACCCCCCCCCACCCCCTCATTATTACACAGTGTTCCTAAAGCATTCTCTAAAACAAGAACATATGAGGGCTTTTACCAAGTTGCCCAGCCCCAGTGAGTCACCAGTAGCATTCATCACTCTCCCACCTCACACCCACAGGAAAGGTGCCCAACTGCTGTGTCATGGGCCAGTGAGCACGAGGCTTGAGTGTGACTAAACACAGTGAGCGGAACAGTGTGGTCAAGAGAACCTCCGAGAGGGGTGGCCAGAGGCGACCCTGGAGGACGCGACACGCCACCAGAGTTATCATGCTGCACATTAACAGAGTGCTGTGGTTGCACTTTATACATGCAGAGCCTCATTTACGGCGCTTTTCCACTGGCATCCAGGGAGCGAGCCGTGCCGCAAAGACAGACGACAGCACGGTTCCAGCGTGTTACGGTTTCCCACTGCAAAAGGGTCAGTTCAGTAAAGGCATTGCCTGGTTCGGGGAGCTACGAATCCATTTCGTTTGGCTGTTCTATAATACTTTTTTAGTAGTTGCTTGGAAATTTTCAAGTTCTGAGTTTTTGGGAATGTGTCAATACATTGTGATGTGCAATTTTATTAATAATGCATATTATATAGAAAATGCCCCTTTTCCATCAGAAACACATGCATATTGACACAGATCATCAGTATCCTTGTTCCTTTCAACCAATCAGTTGGTGGTGATGCAACCAGCTGGACTGGCAACGTTATGTCAGGACGGGTACGGCTCGAGTACAACTCAGATTCTTTACAATGGAAAACCATCAGTTAGTGGTATGGCTCTGATATGGATCGGTTCTCAGTGGCAATGGAAAAGCACCATTGCTCTCAAACCTCTTTGAGTTCCCCATGTCTAATCAATCCCACAACCTTTAACTGAACCCATGCCTGTGAGTCCCAGAGACTAACCATACATATGCATGAAGTCCTTGAGATAAACCTCACCTTGGTCTAAAGAGTAGGCTAACTGGAATCCCCACAGACATTCTGGGTTCTTTTGGGACCATCTGGTGGTAGTCTGGTGCTTTTCAGGCAATTTGTGGTAGATCTTGTTGTTTCCCTATTTTTCACCTGCACTCAACGCCTTGCAGGATACTGTTGAAAGATGGACAATTAAACCTGGATTTGGTCTTCTGGTCGTATGACCTTGCATAGCTGTTCAGGGCCAAACAGCAGAGTTTGGTGGTACAGTGAGTGCTCCCTCATACTCAGTAGGTGGAGGTCATTGGAGGTAAGTGGTCCCGTTCCTTGCTCGAGAGCAGCCAGGCTAAGACTCACGTGTCCTTCCACTCCCAGCTCACCCCCATTCACGTTACATAAGCAGCACTCTCAAGTGCCTCTGGTGGCCTCACGACTCCATGAGCGTTGGTGTGGAGAAGCTGGGCAGCTGAACTCATCCCAAACCCCTGATTAGCTAAAATCAGTGAGGAGTCAACAATTATACCTGAATGTGGATATTGTGGACAATGTCTGTGACTGATAGAAGGCATGTACCTGTGATTGACTGAGGACAGAGACAGGACAGTTTCTCTGATTGGTTGTGATGCTCAGGGCTGTGTTCATTTAAAGTCTGGATCTGACTCATACCATTGGAAACCTCTGACAAAAAGAATACCCAGATCTTTTGGGAGGTTTATATAATTTTTTTTCTAGGTGTTTTATTTGCTTTCTTATATTTTTGATCCTGGTACCCTCGAGCTGTCCTACAGGGACTCAATGTGCAGAGTCTCCTGGCAAAGTGACACACTCGGGCCTACCTAGTGGAATGGTATTCTCTGGGTGTCCAACTGAGCCGTTTTCCAGACAAGGGCATATATATTCTGTGTGTACCTAGCTTTTTGAGAAGCACACACCTACAGACATGACAGTGTTTAGACTGAACTGTCAGGCAAGGGAAAATGGCACAGCATGAATGACAGTTTCTCAAAGGGGAATTTAGGGGGAATTTCCTAAAAAATCACTGGAAACACACGGACACTGACAGTGATAGAAATGCCTGGGGTGGCCTGTTTGTTTTCAGTGCAATATCCAGCCTCAGCTTAGCAAGGAGCAAGTCAAGTCAAATGGACTTATACCATCTATATAAAGGTATACAGTTGTACAAAAAACGTTGCTCCATGACTATGGTGTAACAGACACATTTCAGGTGGTAAGTGGAGGGTTTCACAATACTGTGAAAGTGCAAAAATACTGAGCAGTGTGAAACAGAGGGAATGGACACATTGTATTGAAAGTGTTGTAAACGATGATTAATAATGCAATAGAAAAAACGGTGGCATAGTGTCAGTTGCCTGACAATAGATAGCTAAATACTAATAAGAGAAAGAGACTTGTGCCAGGGGGGAGCTGTTGGTATTCTCAGGAATATGTAGGTGGTTATGAGAGCAGCTGTGTGTTGAGTTCCCTGGCAGCTGATGCTGTTGCTGAACCTGGCAGACCTGGTTCAGATGCCCCCTTTCTTCTATCAAATGGAATCAAGTCAAAGAGTTCGTGGAAATGATGGGAGGGGTCTTCCACAATGATGGACGTTTCACGAGTGCAATGTTTGATGCAAAGGAAAGAGGTCCCGGTGTTTTTTCCATTTATGCAATATGCAATATCTTCTGCAAGTGGTCTGAGATTTTGCAATTCCTAAACCAGACAGTGATGCCACTGGTCAGAGAACTCATCATAGTGCCTGTGTAGAACATGGTGAAGATGGGGTGTGGGAATCTTGTACTCCGCGGCTGCCTCAGGACGCGGAGACGCTGTTGGGCATTCTTGACCAAGGTAGAGGTGTTAAGATTCCATGTAAAGTTTATGCCAGATATATCCCAGAAATCTGGTGCTCCTGACTAACTCCATCGCAGATCCCTCATTACACGATGGGTAGGGGACAATAAGGGCCTTCCTCAAGTCAACAATCATCTCCTTCAATTTGTCCACACTGTGAGACAGATTGCCACCCTGCACTAGTCCATGAGCTGTCCCACCTCCATTTTGCATGCTGACTCATCACCATTGCTCATGAGACCCAGTGACATGTCATCAGCAAGGTTGATGATGGTTTCTGAGCTGTTCTTTGCAGTACAGTCATGTGTCAGCAAAGTGAACAAAAGTGGGCAGAGCACCCAGGCCAAAGGGGCACCGAGGCTCAGCAAGGCTGGTGCCTGAGATGTTGCTGCCTAAGCACACTGACTTTGGTCTGGAAGTCCAGGATCCACATGCAACCAACCCAGCAACCTCAGCTTCTATGACACCTTCTGGGGAACTAGCTGCTTTTTTATGTTGCATTGCTTCCTGTTCAGGTGGGACGGGTCCAGGTATAGACCCGAGGATATGGCACTGACAGTGAAGAAGCTGGGATGATAGGTGAACTGAAGAGGAGCAGGGAGTGTGACGTCTTTTTCTGCTCAACCCACTGCTTCAGAATGTCTGATTTGCTGTCCAGTCCTGTGGTTCCGGCAAACTACACTCCAGGATCCCCACAGATGGTCTTTCTCATTTGGTCTGCAGGCTCCACATCAGTTCCATCTCTTTCACTCCCGCCTCTCCCACAGCACCTCTCAGACACTAGCCGTGTTCACAGGGTATTGGCTTCTTCAAAAGAGCTCACAGTTTTTTTGAGCTGCAGGAGAGCTCAGAGGTACCTGGCTCTGATATGATTGTACGATTATAATGTTTCTTATTATCACATTATGTTCCTTATTAATGTATATTTAAGCTGTTCAGGTATGTTAGGATGTTAAAGTATACTTACATACTGTTTATGAATGTTCTATGAATTCATTATGAATACATTATGAAAGTGCAGTGTGAAGCATTACCCAATATTGCTGTATGATGATTTGGATCGGAATATGGATTTTGATATGGATTAATATATTAATATTTATGAATTCAATACAATGCATGATTGTATGCTATTTAATTTGTTTAGCATAAGTTCATGTGGCCTGTATCACAAAATTGGATTTCTTCTTGTCCAGGTGACATATCGGATTTGAGGTACCCCAGTTTAAATGGACTTTATTTTTGTTCATTTACATTTAAACCATACTACTTTAAATCTGACAAATTATCCAGCTAAGCAAGAAATCCTGCTTAGTAATACAGCCCCCCGTTCTATTATTGTATGTTACTGGCAGATTTAGGTATGGGCGACATGGGCAGCTGCCCAGGCTGGCATCTGGCCAGGAACGGCCATGGCGCCTGCACAGAAAAAATTTGGAATGGTGACATTTGCGTTTTGCTATTGGTCATTTGAACGTCACATCAATGATATCATAACACTATGTGGGTCAGTTAACCTTGTTGGAGTGGGCGTCCTGATTCTAGTTTGTGAGCTAGGCAGGCTACGACTCAGAAGTATGTGATGGGGAGGGGGGCGGAGCTAGGTTCACCACACCGGAAGCCCGAGGTAGGGGGAGCAAGGGAATCCATCAAATAGGGCACCTCTAACTATGTACACTACTAATGTAATTAATAAAATCAGTCAGACTATGAAGTGCTACCAAATGAACCACAATACATTCGCAATACTGTGAATATTTAGTTTCACGCACATACTGTTGTATCTTTTCAAGTTTTTGCAATCTTTAACAATAATATAAAGCCTGTATGTACACCACCAAGGTGAATTGGTTTGGCCTTCAGTCTTGGTTGCCAGTGTTGGGGGATGGGTGATGTATTGATGCTCGAGTGCCAAATTAACACAAATGGATATGAAAAGGTCTAAGGCATCAGATCAGATGCCCCACTTAGAAAAAAAGAATAAAGAATAAAAGGAGAAACGTGCAAAAGATAAAGAAATACAGGCATTTCATCTGTTTATCATTATAAAATTAAATAAGATAGTATAACTGCTGTATCTTTGTTAGCCAATAGGATAATATTTTAAAAAATTCATTTCTTTTTAATTTTTTTAAATTTATATACAAGTTACCTTCCATTTGTCTTTTTTTTACTTCTTTTTGATATTTATGAATCTTTTGTATAGGTTTTTATATTTATTTACAGTAATTTTTAATGTTATCATTATTTAGTTGTATCATTCCAAATGATGTTAATAAAAATGGCTTTGAATGGGGGGGGGGGGTCACCCAGGGTGTCTTACAATCAAGAACTGCCACTGTTCTGTGTTATTGTGTATCTGGGCATATGGATGTGAAAACGGTGTTTACATCACTGTGAGGAGAAGGATTTTGTGTATTAGAAGAAAGACATTTTGGTCTGGTAAAGGTACGGGAAAAGCACTACATATATTTTTGATTCACATGCCTCAGGGACTTTTTGTTTGTGCTATTTAAAATAATATGAGTTATAGGCTACTGGATGTGCATTAAAAACCCTACACCACCGACTAGCCTGGCCACAGCATTTACAATGGGGCAATGGAGTTACAGATTAAGCTGCTTACGGCTGCGGCGAAGTTACATTTAACATTTAATGCTATCAACCTGGAGAAAATAGAAGTTCACAACACTTCATATTAATTCCGTTAATATCGGACCAAAAAATGAAACTACTCTTTCTTACAACTTGGCAACTTCCACAGTGTGCTTTTATAATGGTGCTGAACGTCAGCAGCTTCTCCCCAAGTAGCCCACTTCCTCATAATCTGGATGCATATGGTAAAGAAATACTGACTTTGCTGTTTGGAGTTAGTGGGACCTGACTGGGGGGCTGCAGAATCTACTGTTACCGGCATCACAGGTGACAAATGCTCCCAAACAAGTGAGAAAAAAGACTAAACTCTGCTGAAGATGAGAGCAGAAATGTGCCTCTGTGCAGCAAAGTCAGAACATGACAGCTTATTAAAAAAATAACACTGTGGTCAGTGAAGATGCTCTGAAACATTTTTTTCTAACTTCCTACCTGTCAAACAACACAACACTAACCAGAGTGAGCTGCACACCTGCCCTTCCCAATGCCCTGGCAGCTAATCAGCAAAGCAGTGTACATCAGGGCCTAGAATGAACAATTGTATTCGTTTCTGCAACATACCCCTCAATTTCCTCTTCTCCAGAAAAAGACCCTTAACAGCAATTTTTGGCTTTGTAAAGGCAGTTTAATAGTACTTCAGTTAAATAAAATCACAACTAAGTAACATTTTAGATTTATCTCATTCTAACATTATTTTCAAATTATATGAAAATGTATTTGGTTCCAACCAAATGGCAGACCATTAGAGAAGGGGGTGTAAAGATTCCACCGGATTAAGGTTTACAGAATGCTTCAAACCTTGCGTCTAAGCAATTGGCTTTTAACAACAGAGGTCTTTCAGGAATACACATCTAAAAAGGGCAGAAGAAACGCAGTCTGTTTTCCTGTCTAACACAAGGACAAAAAACGGGGGAAACGTCCGGAAGTTTGTATGACGCGTTCAGCATGCGCCGCAGAACACCGAGGTTTTGAAGGACACCAAAACGAAATTGTATTCGCTGATCCAGGAACAGTATGTCTTTACTTCATAATGGTCAGTTATATTTGGGGGTACGTAAACTATTCTGATCCGGCACATATAGACACGCGGTATTTGTAATAACGGTAAGAATTTACAAGCCAGAACTCGAACGTCAGATTTGCGCAGCAAATGCACCGGCCCATTGTCAGTTTTCAATCTCGCATGGATAGGCGTATTCCACGTTTTGTACCCCACCCTGACGTATGCACAGCATATAGAGATCGGCGGGACTGCCCAGTTGTCGCACAGTTGTGACGCTACACCTTTGCCCGCCCCACGTGCTGTCATGAACTCTGTGTGAGGAAATAACGGCCATGCAGTCACCTTTTTCGGGATTGGAGTGCCTGCTCATGCTGAAGTGACTGTGCACTGGGATTTCTTTGACAGCTGTGGGTGTACGTATGACCTACGATTTTTCAAAATGTCGCGTTGCACGATAGGGTACTAACAGATGACCTTCCGCTTCTATTTAGCTAGTTACACTGGACCATGTACTTCTACTCGATCTATAATAATATCGTGTTGTAACAACTTACAAAACAACCCTAAGTATTTTGATCCTTGTTGCGTTTGTATGTCCACGACCATCCAACGCCTTTACCCTACGACCGAGCTGTAACTCCACTGCCGCACTGGCGTTACAGATACAGAGTAGAAACGGACATTTAAGCAGAGGACTTGCGACAGGTGTGAAACGCGGAGGAAGCTGTTGCAACCGGGATGACAGAGACTGACCATACCTTTGACTGACCTCAGCCAGACTGCCGTTGCCTGTTTATTGTTCTGTTCTCATTTGCCGTAGCAATACTTTATTAATCAGCTTTCTACTTTAGATAGAACTGCATCTGGAATAGATTGCATGTAGACATTTTCGTGTTTTTGTGGCTCCCTAAATGCTTTCATTGGTATTTTCTCTGGTACGAATACTGTGTGCACTTCAGGCTTCGATCTTTCTTTAAACGCAACGTGATTGTGTTTCTCTGTGTTCAGATTTGCGGGAGGTACGGAAATGTCTGAATTCTGATTGGACAACATGGTCACGGAGGCGGTTCCTGCGGCTGGCCGAGCGCCTATAGCCAATACCGGCCAGAGAGACTATTACTGGATTCGTTCTTTCTTAGCTGGAGGTAAGGTGGTCATTATGTACAAGGGTTTAACCAATAATGTAGCGAGAGTAATAATAATAATTATAAAAATTATAGAGTAATTTAAATGCAGAGGTCCGTTTATTGGGGGGGAGATAAATGAAGACAAGTGAATTTTTGTGGGGTACACACCCCATCTCCTTGGTTCCTATTCCCCTGAGTTTAGCTATTTTAGCAATAATCTGTTCTTTAAGAAACAAAATGACTTGTGTGTCAGTGTAGTCAAATGCAAAGTGACAAACAGCATTAAAACTCCATTTAAATGAGACAAACAATGGAAAATTCAGAAGCATGGTATGTTTACAAAACCATTAGTAGCTTTTCTGAGAAGAATATTAGGACTGCGGGATAATCGCCTCTCTGTAGAGATTGCCAGGCCTGCCTGTACAGACCTGCCTGTTTCCATTACCAGGTGTTGCAGGCTGCTGTGCCAAATCCAGCATCGCACCCCTCGACAGGGTGAAGATCCTCCTCCAAGCTCAGAATCCCCACTATAAGCATCTGGGTGAGTGAGGCAGGGCCGCCATGGTAACGACAGTGCGCCGAGCCGCTCATTGCAGCAGCCAGGACTTTGTGCTGTAGGCCAGCTTGTGAGGTTGCTTTCTTTGCTGCCCTCAGGAGTACTGGCCACACTGCGTGCCGTGCCCAAAAAAGAGGGCTTCCTGGGCTTATACAAAGGCAATGGGGCTATGATGGTCAGAATATTCCCATATGGAGCCATCCAGTTCATGGCTTTCGATAATTATAAGAAGGTAAGTCAACGTGGTGGGGCAGAGATATTTTAGATTTGTTACTGTTGAAGTGGATGCCTGATGGACTTTTTAATGCACATTTTAACTGAAACGGAGGTGGTGATTTTGTGCATGTGTCATCCTTGTTTAGCTGCTGAGCAAACGACTGGGCATATCAGGACACATCCACCGGCTCATGGCCGGATCTATGGCCGGTAAGATAAGAATCTTAATTGTCACCTGCAGTTCCTCGTTTGGCCTGTAGACTGTACCCTAGTCTAATCTGTATCTCCAAACACTGCCTCTGCAGGAATGACAGCAGTGATCTGCACCTATCCCTTGGATGTGGTGCGGGCCCGTCTGGCTTTCCAGGTGAAAGGAGAGCACCGGTACACTGGCATTTTCAACACCTTCCAGACCATATATCGGAAAGTAAGTCCAGTGCTGAGGTTGTGTGTCTGGGAGACATTTCTCAACATGCTCCTCGAGGATCCCCAGACAGTCCACACTTTTGCTCCCTTTTTTTTGTCCTTGATTGGCTGGGAGCTGGGAGGGTGCAAAAATGTGAACTGTCAGGAGGGGGGTGGGGGGTTGCCCTGGACTGGGTTGAGGAACACTGTACTAGGCCACTCACATGACGCTTTTCTCTGGAAGGAAGGGGGTGTGTCTGGTTTCTACCGGGGGCTCACTCCCACAATCATCGGCATGGCGCCATATGCAGGTCAGAGGCTATACATGCTACTTTAATTTTAACAGGTCTGTATATTCATTGTGGCTGCAGCAGCCACTACCTGGCTGATTCCTCCTGTGTTGCAGGTTTCTCCTTCTTTACCTTCGGCACACTGAAGAGCCTGGGCCTGACTCACGCCCCGGAGCTGCTGGGCAAGCCCTCGTCGGACAACCCGGATGTCTTGGTGTTGAAGACCCACGTCAGCCTGCTGTGCGGAGGCGTGGCTGGAGCCATCGCTCAGACCGTGTCGTGAGTGTGCTCCCCAAAGCTGCAAAGGGTGACCCACATAATAAGCCATGCCCACTCCACGGCCACACCCATAGCAGCAGAAAGTGATCTAGATAAGTCACACCCACCACATGGCCATGTGCATTGCAGCACAGTAAGTCACATACATATCAAGCCACACCCACCCATGCAGGCCTGTACAGCGTGACATGTGATCTGTTTACACCTAGATACCCCCTGGATGTGGCCCGCCGACGGATGCAGCTGGGTGTGGTCCTGCCTGATGCTCAGAACTGCCGGTAAGTCAGGTTCTGCACATGCCAAGAGTACAGTCTAGTGTTGCATCAGTGATCCCTCTAATGACTGTTGCCATCTTTCTTTCCCTTTGTATCAGCACACTGACTCAAACGCTGAGTTACGTGTACCGGAACTACGGCATGAAGAGAGGCCTGTATCGTGGCCTGTCCCTGAATTACATCCGCTGCGTGCCTTCCCAGGCTGTAGCCTTCACCACCTATGAGTTTATGAGGCAGATCTTGCACCTCAACTAGCCTCCAATAGGGGGTGCTGCACAGCCTCAGTACCAAGGAACCCTGAGGACCCCTATATCTCAGCTCCATCCTGCTCCACTCTGCATGTTCTGCCCTGGCTATGGATACCACGATGCCCGCTGCCATGCAAAATCAAGCAGGGCTGGCAGATGGGTGTATAGAATTACGCATTTACCCATAATGCTTGTGAAGAGCCATGTGAGAACGTGACGGATGTCGAGTGCTGAGCTGGCCGGTGGCTGCTGCGGGTTGTGTGGGTTTTCTATGACCTGTCATATTTCACAAGAAGGATTCACTGTTATTTTTTTTTTACAAAGAGAAAAAACCTTTTTCCACATGGAACCAACTTTCCTTCCTTTCCTGAGTCTGTTTGTGGATATACTGTCTTATTCTGTGTGCATGTGGGTGGGACATGGCTGTAGTCACACAAGCGGCCCTGAGTGACCATATAGGACTGAGTGGAGCTTGAATGTGGCTGATTCATTGATGCTTCTTGTAGTTCCTTTCCTCCTTCCTGTCTCCTTACAGTGATCAGTGACAGCCATTAGCTGTCAGTTAATGATATATATAAACATTCAAGTTCTACTTGATTCTCTGTATCATTTTCAAAGACGTGGAGCAGGTCTGACTATGTGCCTAGACTTCCCTTACATCAGCCCCATAACAGCAGCACTGGGGACAGGAAGCACTGTTTCACACTGCTGGACACTTTGGTACTGCGTCTAAGAGTAAACAAATTGTTAATGATGGAAGCTGCCTTTTAATCTGGTCGTGCAAAAAACCATTATCAGAGCTGTATAAAATAACTGGGAGACCTTACTATCTGGGGAGCGTTTGTGGGATTTTGGCTGTCGAAACGCTGGCAGTGTAGACAGCTAGTCATTTCAAAACTGCTTTTTAATTGGTCAGCGATTCAGCTTGTCCACCAATTGCACATTTATGAATAGCACAGCTGGTATAATAGACAGTGTTACTGTGTCTTTCATGTGGTTAACGTAACTGTTTACAATTTTGCATATGTAACTTCCTGTGGGAGCCGAAGTGTCTGACCCTACTGCTGTCTCTCATCTAAATGGTCTTCAGGTCTCTCTCTATATGAGTGTAAAATGATGCAGGCAGACTGTGATGGGCCTTTGTAACACCATCCATCCATCCACCCATCCGTCCGTCCGTCCGTCCATCTACTTATTCCAGTCAGGTATATGGGAATAAATATTTAAATATGTATTTTCATAAGTATCTCATGCTGTTCAGAGCTCACAATGTATTTTGGGGTCTGACTGATAACAGCCTTGTTCACAACACAGCGGACTCTTTCTCTAGTTCACTATTGCTTTATTACTCTGTTGAGTCACATTACTGGAAGTTTCTTCTCACTAGAAGTGTTCAGGCTGATTTCTGTGCTGATAAACCTCATTAACCACAGCTTATATGCGTTATGAACGCCTTAGCTTCATTTTTAACACCTCACCCTAAATTCAACCACTGAAAACACCGGAGGAGTTTTGCAAACCCAGCAGCCGAAGGGACTGAGCTGGGTCAGCTGCAGATTGTGTGCAGTTGGTGCCCGGCAGCTGCTTCCAGACCCCAGTTGCTGACCCTCCTGCTTTGCATGCATCTTCCTGTAGCCGTGCTGTCAAACACTGGTTGTCACTGTCCCTCATTTGGCTGGGAAATCTGTTATAAATGTAATTTTTGTTTCTTTGCTCAGGCGAGCACAAAGCCACTCTGTTTGCAGGCTTCACCATCTTTTTTTTTTTATCCTACTCTGTACACACCCATTCTGCACAGGGGGTTTCTAAAAATTGCTGTCATGGTAAAAGATGGCGCAGTCAGATGCGCGCATAGTGCTGGACTGCGGTGGTCCAATTGTGAATTTTGATAAGTGGGGGGAGGGATCTCTTTGATAGAATTTTATTCAACAGGAGGGGGTGGTTCCCCACAATTTATTCTGCTGTCCAGTATGCCAGGTTGCCAGTCCGGCTTTGCACATGCTAGTCACACACATGTAAGACGCACACGTGTGCTTGTGAGACATTCGTGAACTCTTGTGTCATTCAGCATTTCACCATTATGTAAGTCCATATCAAAAGAAATAGATACTTTTACTGGTTTTGCATCATTTTATCATGCAAGCAGGTGGGATGTATATCTTTGGTTGATTGTTATGTGGAACAGATTTATAAAGGAGCGCATTTGTAAAGGGTGAGTCATGACTTTTTCTCTGTGATTCATAATATGTCTTTGAAGGCCCATTTAAATAATGAAATAATGTTTTATTCAAATCTCTAGAGTAACATTAAAAAAGTCAGTGGGGTGTCCTCTGACCTCTTCTGTCATCTTGTCTGTGTGTGTGTGTGTGTGTGTGTGTCTGCCATATGAACATATTGCTGTTTCTGTGGGTGATTATCTCCTTCCGTGAGACCGCTTTGTTTACTCATTTGCTTAGTGTAGTCAGGGCGCAGAAAAAGAGACTGATGTAAAAAGAGGAAGAACGGCTCTCAACAGAGGCTGCAAGCCTTGAAGCAGAGAGTCTGAAGGAGCTCGGCTAAGGAGCAAGACACCCTGAGAATCATGCCAAGCTACACCGTCACCGTGGCCACAGGGAGCCAGTGGTTTGCTGGGACAGACGACTACGTGTACATCACACTGGTGGGCACGGACAAAGAAAGCGAGAAGACCCTACTGGACAAACCACTGTATGATGACTTTGAACGAGGGGCGGTAAGCTTAAATTTCTTGGTAGTAGTTGGAGACGGAAAAGCACCTGCAATGTGCCATGCTTTGGGCCAGGAAAGCATTTGCACTTTATCAATATATCTGACATTTTTACTTAAAACACCTAGGACAAGTGTGCTTTGGGGATTTGCACCCAAATCTTTGTATTGTTTTTTTTTTTTTTCCCTTTGTCCTGTCCAGCAGCTTTAGCAGAATAATGGTCTGAATGCACTGCTGTGCCAAACATGTTTGCTTTATCATGAGGGGCTCTATGAACTCTGTATATCTTTGTATTGTTAGCACAGCACTTGTTGAGCTACCTCTGTGTTACTTGCATAATATTTTAATAGCTTCTGATGAACCAATTCAGGAATTAGACATGCTGCTCTCTCTACCTCCCTTCATCTACGTGTAAGAATATCCATATCCTCTTTTTGTTGAATCGGTATCAGGAGAAAACTACATTTCATTTTAAGCGAGCATACCTTATTCATTATTTATGCCATATTATTACACTGACCTGTATGGTAAAAGTCTAACAGCAGAATCACCCCTTCTGCATGTCACAGAACTTCCCTTCATGCAGCAATATCCTTTCTGAAGTGAAATGAGCAACTTCACTCCAGGATACTGGCGCAATTTCACTCAGAATATATACAAGCACAAATTCCCGACGGAGTCTATGGAGAGACCTAACCTGATCCTAAGAATGAAACATTTCAAATATCATCCATCCGTCGAACCATCTAAGTCAGATCTGGGCTTTTTTTTTTTTTTTTACCTGTGATCATTAAAATAATAATAGAAAAAGTTTTGAAAAGTATTAAGTCCTATGAATAATCACAAATGCAACTGGCACATCTGTACCAGCACACAAAAATGAGCCTCTCCAAAAAAACAAAAAGCCTACTATTACGGCTTTCATGGGACATGAAAATAATTGATAAAAATGGCCCCTGCTGTGTTCTGAATCTTGGATTAGGCCCTCTGCATGCATGCTCTAACTGCTAATCCTGCTCTGGGTCGCAGGGTTTAAATATGTTACTTAAAATGGTCTCTACACTTGCTGTTCTCCCCATGTTTGCTGATTCAGCTGTTTGATTAATATTTTTTGCTCCAACAATAGTGTAATTCAGCTACAGGAATGTCATTTAAATCTAAAAGAAAGTGGCGGAGGAGAGTACTCTGGTTTATCTTTCTGCTTGTTAATAACGTGCTAAATGGAACGCATGAGGGTGTAAATGGTCCTCATCACAGTGTGCCAATGTGTCAGTGCTTCTCTCTATAATGAGTACAGGAAGAGGTTGTTCACTGTCTGTGCTACACTGTTCACAAGTGGCCATTTTGTGAGAACAGTGTGCTTCACTCCACGACCTGAATATTTAAGGTTACAGTGGAGTGAAATCGACCCAACAGAATGGGGTAAACATAGGGGAAATGTAACCCAACAAAGTGGGATAATTGTAGGAGTAAACGACCCAACAAAGTGGGGTAATTGTAGCGGTAAGCGACCCAACAAAGTGGGGTAATTGTAGCAGTAAGCGACCCAACAAAGTGGGGTAATTGTATGGGTAAGCGACCCAACAAAGCGGGGTAATTGTAGGGGTAAGCGACCCAACAAAGCGGGGTAATTGTAGGGGTAAGCGACCCAACAAAGCGGAGTAATTGTAGGGGTAAGCGACCCAACAAAGCGGGGTAATTGTAGGGGAAAGCATCCCAACAAATAGGTATAATTATAGGGAAATGCAACACATGGATTGATGCAGTTTATGGGCATGTGGCCTCATAGCTCAGATCCTGGAGCCCCCAGGGAGGCCATGTGCTATGCAGTTGTGCCCTTGGCAGGACATTCCTTTCTGGAAGGGAGAAAGGGAAGGAAAAGAAGGAAAATTATGTGACTTCCTCAGCTGGTCTTCACTTGCTAAAGTTACAGCATGCAGCAGGAAGCTGGCTGAAATTGCACTCTGCAATTACACGATTCATATCTGGAAAGTGTGTCATGATGCAAAAAGTGGGTTGTGAGATCATTTTGCTTCAGGCAGAGTGTGTGGTAAATCATTGCAAAAATATTTTGCAGTGTGGAATGTTCTCCCAGGTCATCAAGTCTATTTTTTTTTATTTGACCACTACTTCACCTTATTTAGCTAATCAAAACCTCATTGAATCAATCAATCAACCAATCAATCAAGATAGCTAATGGTGAAACTTAACAAACACATGGCATGGCTGGGGCTTCCCTGAGGAGACGTTTGAAAACTCTTTGAAAAGCGGTGTTCATCCAGCAAGATATCAGTAACTTTTTGGAGAACAGAATAAATTCTTGCTAATTTTTTATCTTGTTCCTGTTAATTTGCATATGGTCTAATGTTCACTTTTTGTGTTTTTCAAAGTAAATATATATTTACTACTCAGATAAATTGCTTTAAACATTTTCTTTGACTTTTACAAAGTACCATATATGGTTGAAAACGGAAAAATGTGGGTCCTGAGGCTAAACCAACTGAGAAGCACTGCATTAGAGGCACCTCCCTTTGAGCAGTTACTGACCAACTGCTGCAGTGTTTCAATAGTAAAGGCTATATACTGTAATAATGATTGTCATTGACTGCAGCATTACCGAGTGTTACTCTGTATTATCACTAACTGATCTCTGTACGTGTACATGAAAAAATAACTCAAAAATAAACCTGTACTACAGCTATATTGAACTACATTATTATTACTGAGCTTCATTACTACATCGGCAGCATTATAGCCCTGTGCTACAGCGCTACTGAATTACAGTATTATTACTGAGCTTCATTACTGCATGGGTAGCATTATATGCCTGTACTACAGCGCTAATGAACTACAGTATAATTACTCTGAGTATAACTACTACGAGGCGTCGTTAAAGGCCTGTGCTACAGCATTACTAAGCTACAGTATTATTACTGAGCTTCCTTACTGCATGGGAAGGATTTTAGGCCTGTTCTACAGCATTACTGAACCACAGCATTATTACCGAGTCTCGCTAATGTGAGGCAGTGTTAATTTCGTTGACGAAAAATTTTCGTCATAGTTATCGTCAACGACCTTTATTGTCAGACTAAAACGAGACGATAACTAAATAAAAATTATTTCGCTCGGCCTGAGACTATGACGAAGTGTACTGACAATTTCGTCAACAAATAAAAACGAGATGAAAATGTTTGCCAGAGACGAGATACAATCAGACCTGTTGTAGCTCGCGTAACTATATATATATTTAAGTAGCCTGTTAGTTGTTTTAACATTGCATGTAATCAATACCTGACTGTCAAAATACAATTACTTCAGTACAATTCAAAAACCTTTTGACAACATGTATTGTAACGCGACATAGAACTTAACATGTATGTATGATTGCCGGTATGTATAATGTTTTCTTATTTACTAAACAAAAGTAGGGCTGCATTTCAAAATAAGAGAAAATAAATCAGATGTGAAAATTGTACATGTTTAAAGTGCTTAAATTAAGCCGCAAAACCCTAATGCAGTAGTGTTTATGTCATATACTTTAGTGTTTATGGACTTAAGTATTGATTTAGATCCCATACCGGTAATAAAATTAAAGTCTGGTTTTAATATAAATACATGCGAATTTTTCACTTCAATTGCTATTAGAGTAGGATATGGGCGGTCATATTATTTCGAAACATATTAGAAAACGTGACATGTTTTTCCTCATATTAGCTTTTTGTTTGCCGGAGTAACAACGCTAACGGAATGACAAGCCGTTTCAGGCGAAAACAGTGCATTTTACATTTCATTTTAAATAAAACGCGGGGTTGCCAACTTCGGCCAGCTGGCTGGAGTGAGATTTTCAATTCCAGATGTCTGCACACCAGTGTAACAGTTATTACCTTGTAATGTCTGCGTCTGTATTTAACCGTGTATTTAAAGTGTATTTAATACACTTTTGACGTAGCTAATTTTTGCCTTATAATTGAATAATATAGATTTGCCGAAAGATTTCCTGCGTGAGTCTGAAAGCGTGAGTCATGCTAGATGCTGGAGATTTCTCAGCCCTGAAAACGTAAATTTTTTGTTTCACCTGAGTTGATTTATATAACAAATAACTTCATACAGTTGTCAAAAAGCGGAAACTTAAACAAACATGAAATCACCAATGAACTGCATCTACAAATATTTATTTTTATATTTCTATTTTAATATTTAGAGAGAGCAGGCCTGGTGGCATTATAGCCTATGCACTATTTCTTTGAAGTGATTTTATTTTTGCACTAATGGCACAACAGATTTTACAGTACTCAGTTTCCAGGTAAATAAACATATGTTTGTGTTTCAAATAGGAGTGAAATCTGTGTATTTGTGTAATGCACAGTCAGACCTTAATATCATTCCTTAACATTGGTTTCATTTCATCTTGGTGAACATAATGACTTTCAGAAATCTAAGGGAAACTTTAAACATTATACTTGGCACTTTTAATTTTAGTCAAGTAAATCAACTGTCGACTGTAATCTTATGATGTTTAATCAACTAAAACTAGACTAAAACTAAAATAATTTAGATGACTAAATTATGACAAAACTTAAATTACATTTTAATCAAAAGACTGTGACTGAAACTAAATGAAAAATTGCTGCCAAATTTAACACTGCTGTGAGGGCAGCATTACAGGGATGCTACAAGACGGTTTTGTTACTGAGTTTTGCTATTAAAAGGACTGTATTACAGGTCTGTATTGCAAAGCAAATGTTCTCAAATCCCCACAGAGAACAGATTCTGACCTTAGTTCATTGCTTTTGTTATCCAAGGTGGACTCGTACGAAGTGAACGTGAGCGAGAACCTTGGGGATATTGAGCTGGTGAAAATTGAGAAGCGGAAATACTGGATGCAGGATGACTGGTACTGCAGGTACATCACAGTGAAGACCCCTGAGGGCAACTATGTGGAGTTCCCCTGCTACCGATGGGTGACGGATGAAAAGGAGATCATTCTGCGTGACGGCCGTGGTAAGTTTCATAGAACAAACTAGCCGTGTAGCCCTCATGTTGACTCCTGTACGGCTGACCTGCCCTGACCAATCCCCTTTTTTGACCTACCAGCCCACCTGCCTCAGGAAGACAAGACCCGATTGGCCAAGCAGCACCGGCGCAAAGAACTGGAATTCCGGCAGAAGGTGTACAGGTGGGTTATGACCAGGTGTGGCGTGAAAGAATTGTGTCCTATAAGCATAACTAAGACATTCCTTTCTGGCGTGTGCCTAGATGGAAGGAATGGCATCCTGGATTCCCAATGAGCATCGACGCCAACACACACAAGGAGCTGCCGCGCGACATACAGTTTGACAGCGAGAAGGGAGTGGACTTCATCCTGAATTACAGCAAGGCGTAAGCAAGGGGAGGAGGCAGCATGACGCAGATAGTCAGCACACACAGTGTTAGGGAAGTTGCTCACAAAAGTAGCCCATTAAAGACTGAAGTGGAAAGTACAAATCCAGACCAAGGTTTTGTTTCAACCAACCAGTTCAGCATAAAGTGTCACAGTCACAGAATACTCAACTGGTTGGTTGAAACAAAACCTTGGTCTGGATTTGTACTTTCTGGACCTGAACTTTCCACCTCTTTCTAATGGATTACCTTCATGAGTACCTTGCCCAACACTGATCACACACACCACCCTCACCGCCCACACTCACTGTCACTGTCAAGGAGTGACACGACCCCATGGCAGACACATGGTGATGCAGGACTGCCGGACAGGAGGACAGAAAGCAGTAGCTAGTGAAAAGTGAAAAGAGGATGAGAGGATGCCGGGGAGGGTGGTAACCCGCAGAGCCATTTGGGCCTGTCCTGCCTGCCTGTCCCACACAGATTTGCTTGTATATCTCAGGATTGAGAACCTCTACATCAATCGCTTCATGCACATGTTCCAATCGTCGTGGAACGACTTCGCAGACTTTGAGCGCATCTTCGTGAGAATCAGCAACACCATTTCAGGTTGGCTGTTTGTCAGTATTGTTCAGTATAAGGATGGGTGTGCATGCTCCTGAGTATGGGGGTGGGGGCAGTGGTCCTGGTGCTTCAGATTCATCATTGCTGGCCTGGAATTACAGTCCCACTGCAGCAGCCAGGTAGAGGTGCATAGTGGTGCCAAAATTAGCAGGGACACAACCCATCCTAACTATTACCGGTCACCAGACTGGGGTCTGGAAAGCATTTCTGCTGTCTCTCACTGAGAGCTTCTATCCTCAAGCCATGAGATTACTAAATATTTAATTGATTGATATTTAATTGATGTCTATAATTTAACATTTGCTCTTTATTTAAGCACCTTGCATTTTATTTGATCAGTGTTGCACATCTCTGGTCTTTTATTATTTTTTTACAGTATGACTTTCATTATTTATGACATTATATTGTTATTTTAATGCCTTTATTTTGCTGTCAGTTGTGCTTTTGTCAGAGTTGACCACCATGCATTTCACAACAGGTTATCATATGACCTTCCTGCATTCCTTGAATGTAGAAATAACTCAGACCAGCAGTTGCCCCAGAATGTATGTAAAGATCCCCCCCCCCAGTCCCTGTTTCCAGGAACTCGATCACCCCCCGCCAGCTAGCTGCAGTCATAACTGTCCTTTTATGGATGGTACTTTAAAAAACAAAAATGGCTTCTTCTATGGCTTTGACGGAATGGCTTTCTTGTGTGCTTCGTGACAGAGTATGTGATGCACCACTGGCAGGAAGACTTCATGTTCGGCTATCAGTTCTTGAATGGCTGCAACCCGGTCATGATTCAGAAATGCACCCAGCTTCCAGACAAGTTCCCAGTCACCAATGCCATGGTGGAGGAGTGCTTGGAGCGGGACCTCACTCTGGAGGAGGAGCTGAAGGTGACAGCCGGAGGTTCTGGGTCACACATGGGCTCGTCTTCATGCTGATGTGCTGTAGATATTAAAGTCCATGCGGCTAACAAGTGGGCCCAATTTTCTGCTGCACCCAGGCAGGTAACATTTACATTGCCGACTACGAAATTATGGAGGGAGTCTCGGCAAACGCTACGGACCCCTGTACCCTACAGTACCTGGCTGCACCCATCTGCCTGCTTTACAAGAACATGCAGAACAAGGTCCTCCCCATCGCCATTCAGGTCCGTGTCCATCAATTAGTCTTGGGGGGGGGGGGGGGGGGGGGGGGGGGGGGGGGGGGGGGGGGGGGGGGGGGGGGGGGGGGGGGGGGGGGG
>JAODJX010000065.1:12188111-12212251 GCA_026776945.1 Isichthys henryi | reverse complement strand
AGAACATGCAGAACAAGGTCCTCCCCATCGCCATTCAGGTCCGTGTCCATCAATTAGTCTTGAACCCCCCCCCCCATCCCCTTCAACACACACGGTACTCTGACATTATTGGTCCCTACCATCAATACCCAAATCTATGCCCTTGCTAAGAGTTCATTACTATAAATGCTAAGGCTGTGTTTCCTCCTTGCTTCAGCTGGGCCAGACCCCTGGAGAGGATAACCCCATCTTTCTCCCCACCGATGAGAAGTATGAATGGCTGTTAGCCAAGATCTGGGTGCGCTCGTCCGATTTCCACGTGCACCAGACGGTGACACACCTGCTACGCACGCACCTGATCTCGGAGGTGTTCGGCATCGCCATGTTTCGCCAGCTCCCTGCCGTGCACCCCGTCTTCAAGGTGCACTAAGGATGGTTCGCCACTAGTGACATCAAAATATACAGAACCTGATGTTTTCAATTTATTATCAGGTCCTGACCAATCAGGAACCAGGATGCTACGGGTGGGTACTGAACATGGCATATCCGTGTGACGGACTTTGTCTCTGTTTTTCACAGCTGCTTATCCCTCACATCCGCTTCACGATCGCTATCAACACTAAAGCCAGAGAACAGCTCATCTGTGAATGTGGCCTCTTCGATAAGGTGGCTTAATTTTCACCCAGTTAAAATCTGCTCTGGGTTTTCTATCTGCTGATTGGGCAGCTACTCCAGCTTATGGGTTTGATCTTCAGGCTAATGGCACCGGCGGTGGCGGCCATGTCCAACTGGTGCAGAAGGCCATGAAGACTTTCACATACAAGTCCCTCTGCTTCCCTGATATCATCAAATCTCGCGGATTGGACAGTCAGGAGGAGCTGCCGTATTACTTTTTTCGAGATGATGGCCTTAAAGTTTGGGAGGCAGTTAAGAGGTAAGAGGTCAGTGGTTAGAGGTCAACACACTTTAAAGAGCATTATGTGAAGCATGCAGATCTCTAAATATGTACTATGTATGAGGGTAGCGTGCAACTTTAGCCACCAGTGTGTCTCCAGAATGTTTTTTGTGTCCGAAGTGTTTACAGATGACATCCTTTAAGTAGGGCTGCAACTGTTGAGTATTTTCACATTTGAATATGCGGTTTTTGCACATGACTGCTGACATTTTGAAAATGCTCCCATACTTAGGAGCATTTTGCCAGGAGTGCCTTCTTGCCTTGTACCTGCCATCTTTTCTTTTTACTTACTTGTGTTATGTATGTTTTACTTGCGAGGAGAGTTATAGTACAATTGGATCGATACTAAAATTTTGATTTCGGCACCAATACCAGCTTTGGTACCTTGGTATCAATACCAAATCAATACTGAATCGATACTGTAAAACATTTCCATTTAAATTATAAAAGGCTTTGAAATAAACAGGTTTATTAGTGAATTAGAATGGTGTGTGAGTGTGCCCTGGGATGGGTTAGCACCCTATTCAGGGTTGTTCCCTGCCTTGTACCCGTAGCCTCCGGGTTAGGCTCCGGACCCCCCGCGGCCTTGAATGAGACAAGCAGTTTCAGAAAATGGATGGATGAATGGATTAATGAATTAAACCAACAGCAATAGCCTACGACATAGTTTTAACATCATCACTGAAATATGCATAGATTAATTCAACTCCATTCAATGCATAGATTGTGATATTTGGTCTCATCTGTTACAGGTAGGTAGTAAACTCATGCCTGGTTTATATTTGTGTATTTTTTGTTGTTCTTTTAGCATCGCCTACTTTTTCATTCATATAAAATATATGAATGAACTTGCATCTAGGCTAAACATGATTTTAAATATAAACGTAATAACCACTAAATTGTATCACTGTCGTGCATTGTACATCTGTTATCATGCAAACCTGATCACCTTTAAACCCCTCATATATATCAGCTTGAGTGAGAGACAGATGCATCGCCCGTTTAGACACGTTGCTGCCTTGTAGCGACATTCACGTTCTGGAGCTGTCAGGTCTGCAGGTTCACCCTCATCGTTTGCTTTAAAACCAAAATAACCCCAGAACTCACTTCTGCTGCGAAAGACGGATGGTGGGCAACAGTGGATTCTATCTTTCATCTATGTAGCTTCTTCACACAAGAGATGCATGAAATGAGTGTGACTGTATTTTTCCCCAAAGTGCAGATTCAGAACATCCGCTACGCAGCGTAACTTCATAAAGTATTTTTTGATGTGTGCAATAGCAACGTACAGCATATTTTTGCCAAATGCCAAAATTTGCAGAATGATTTTATCATTTTATGTACCATTTTAAATGATATTGATATATCAAACAAGGTTACGCGGTGGTCCGATTATGACCCGCACGTGAATTTTGGTTATTAACAAGTTATTCAAATACAGATGATATTTTGAATATTAGTTGTGGCACTACTTGAACGTTAGACACCCCTCTATACCAGGAGCCTACAGACACCAGTGTTAAAGCTTGGGTTTAAGGAGTTCCACCACTTCAGCTGGATTGACTGTCCCTGCCTCTGTGGTCTGTAGCTTTGTGTTGGACATAGTGGACATCTACTACAGTAACGACCAGGCCGTGCAGGGTGACGAGGAGATCCAGGCATTTGTGAAGGATGTGTGCAGCTTCGGCATGCAGGACCAGGACTGCTGCGGTGAGCTCAGATGGTGGGGGGGAGGGGAGGGGAGGGGAGGATGTCATGCTACCTTCCTGAAACCTGTCAGTTTACCCGGGTACACCGTGTGGCTCCACTCACGGCTTTCCATCATCACCTCGTCGCTACAGAGTTCCCCAAGTCCCTGCAGACGAAGGAGCAGCTCGTGGAGTACCTCACTGTGGTGATCTTCACCGCCTCCGCGCAGCACGCCAGCATCAACTTTGGCCAGGTAGGAGATGGGCTGATACCAGGGCTGAGCTGTTACCTCCCATCCCAAGTTTAGCATGAGGTACTGGACTAGCATGTCCACACAGGAAGCAAAATGAAAGTGAACTGACTGTTGGAGCATAAAGAGAAGTCAGCACGGTGTCCTGCTCGAGAGCAATTTCATGCTCTTTGTAACAGGAAATACTCCCCCCTACTGAGCGCCTCACCACGAATATTTTTAGACACCCTTAGCAGCCATGAAGATACATTTCCCCAGTATGGTTTTCTGTAAACTTGCATAGTTTTCCCAAAAAGCAGAAGAAAGGGGCTGTGTACTCTAAGCAGTGCCGTTGATCATGCAGGCCATACTTGCAACCCTTCAGCCTGAAACGGACTCATGGGTTTATGGGCATGACCTACTGCTCCCAAATCCTTAACCTTTAAACCTTTCTGACTGAAGGAATTACTGTGCGTTGGATCCCAGTGTTGGTACAAGAAGCATGACAATGTAATGCAGAATTCAACAAAACAAATGGCACATTGCACATACACTACCAGTCAAACGTTCCCAGTCAATACCTCATGAATCTGATTGAGAGAATGCCAAGAGTGTGCAAGGCTATCATCAACACAAAAGGTGGCTACTTTGAAGAATCTAAAATATAAAACTAATTTTGGTTTGTTTAACACTTATTTTACTGCATAATTCCACACGTGTTACTTCATTGTTTTGAAGTCTTCAATATTAATGTACTATGGCAGAAAACAATAAAAATAAAGAAAAACTATTGAATGAGAAGGTGTGTCCAAACTTTTGACTGGCAGTGTATTAGAGAAGCACAATGCTGCATGTCCATCTCTGCATGTGTCCACAAGCTGCGGCCCCAAAAGAGAACTGACCAAAGACAATGTGAAAATGAGAATGCTGAACCTCTGGGGGACCAATGCTTGTTCACAGCTCTCTGTGCATCTATATGAGAAGGGTAGTCTTCATACGAGCCTCTTCTGCATGTAGAAGTGCCAGTGAAGTGTCTTGTCCTGTTTGCCCCAGTACGACTGGTGCTCGTGGATCCCAAACTCACCACCCACCATGCGGAAGCCACCGCCGACAAGTAAGGGGGAGGTCACACTGAAGTTCATCATTGAAAGTCTCCCTGACCGCGGCCGTTCTTGCTGGCACCTGGGTGCAGTGTGGGCGCTCAGCCAGTTCCAGGAAAATGAGGTGAGTTAACAAGGAGAGTCTGACACACAGGATAATGTGTCAGGATAGTCCCAGGGACAAGAAATACACTCACCCTCGGGGATACTCCCAGAGGAAAAAAATCACTAAGCTAGGGGACAATCCCAGAGGAAAAAATTGCTGAACTAGGGGACAATCCCAAGGACAAACATGGTCACCTGGGGGACAGTCTCAGAGATGAAAAATACACTCACCTGGAGGACTAGCCCAGTGACAAAATTGTAATACATACTTGTAATATTTCCTCTAGCTCTTTCTGGGAATGTACCCTGATGAACACTTCACTGAGAAGCAACCCAAGGCGGCCATGGAGAGGTTCCGTACAAAGCTGAACGAAATCTCCTGCCTCATTAAGAGCCGGAACGAAGGAAAGAAGCTGCCGTACTATTACCTGTCCCCAGACCGCATCCCCAACAGCGTAGCTGTCTAGCCGGGTACCACCTGCCATAGAAAACATGTCAAGCCAGGCTAGCAGCTGGCTGTCAGCAGAGTATTACCATGTGTGTGTATATGTGTGTCCCAAGTCAAGTTCGCATTCTACAAATCAAGCTTAATATCAGCTACATTTTTATAGAAACGATGTTGCGAAACGCAGCTGTAAGATCACAGGAAGTGTAACAGTAAATGATAGTTTACTAAAGAAGCGCTGTGTAATGAGACTCTGTTTGTGTGTGGCGTTGTATTCTGGGCAAGTCGGGCAGCCTGGCGCCGAGATTCCAGCCGCCTGAGAGCCACATCCTGACCCATGGACAGAAGTGCCCTTTCCAGGCCTTCACCCAGACACACTGCCCGGGTCCTCAGTCTGGGAAAACTGAATGGGAAGCTAAGCAAGGTGATGAACTTTCGCCTTCGACCACAGAGGAAGCAGGGAAGAATCAGTGTGAGAGAGAGAACCCAAAGGAAGTTCATCTCAGATACTGTTGGACTAAACATTTTTCTGGTTATTGAGCGGTTATAGATTTTGCAGATATCCCAGTAACCCCAGCTTCACAGGAACCCTCTCACCCATCATCATCATCATCATCTTCTTCTTCTTCTTCTTCTTCTTCTTCTGGTGAGAATCACGGTAGCAGCATGCCAAACAGGGCAGGTCATAGGCACTAACTCCCCTTAAACACCCCAAACCATCTGGGAGACATCATCCCTCCAGCATGATGGGCCTCCTCCCCATGGCCCGTGTCTGGAACAACGCTACAGAGAGCCGTCTATGGAGAATGTTTATAAGATGCCCAAACCACCTCAGCTGACTCGTCTTTATCCAAAGGACTGGCAGCTCAATTTCTAGGTCTCTCTGGAACCTCAAACTCCTCACCATGTCATAAAGTGCCTAGAAACCCAGCAAAGAAACCTACAAAACTAATAAATGCATAATAATGATGAGAAACCTCAAATCAATAGAGAACTAAAAGGTGTTAATATTAAACTTTATTACATTTTGAAAATAACGCCAACATGAATATTTTAAATAGCACACTCAACTCAAACACAAAGGACTCAGTCACAAAGTAAAGTTACAGAGTGTGGAACAGTATCAGTACAGTAATAAGAGCTAACAGGGTCGGATGATTGACACATCAGTCACACACGTACACAGCCTCATAGGAGAGAGACAGTAGAGTTATTAACCATAGGAAAGGCTTGGAAAGCTGTCTAAAAGGTCACCTGGCACAGAGGCTTCGCTCGCATTAAGTGAATATGAATAGTTACTTTGGAAATGACTTTATTAAAAAGGTACAAGTCCCATGAAAACAGGCCAAACAGTACATCTGGCTACACCACATGGCCAGGATTCCTAACTGTGAAATTGTTTCACTGCCTCTGACCACTTCAGAGCCTTCCAACAACACAAGGAGCCCTGCTCCTCGGTCATTATCAAAAGCTTCAATTACCACTTCACAAGACTGACATTTACCAGAGGGCACAGAAAACCAAACACCTTAACAGCACACAGTCTGCAGGCTACTGGTCACACTTATCGAGGCAGAAAAGAGGGTTATTTTGATTGTGGGCCAAACCCAGATTTCTCTCAATTACTGATTTACAATAAAAGCAGTTTTTTTTTTTTTTTTTTTTACTGTTTGACAATGTATACCGGGACGCCATAACAACATTCCTCAACAGATGGCAGCACTGTTCTCTTGCCTGAAATGGTCCTCAGTGCAACAGCAAGTAAGGCAACATGAAAATGCAGAGAAAACCACTCTGCTTAGTGTTAGGGTCAGGTTTGCTACAAATAGAGCGCCTGTATTAAGGAGACTGATCTCAGAAAACACTGCTTCTAGAGAGCGCTGATCTAGTACCGGCTCTCTGGCTACAACCTCCAGAGAGAAAGGCTGTACTCGCAGACTTCCACCCAGAGAGGCCAAAGGCTACACCATCTGCTCTGCACAAGGCCTCACAGCCTGGGCACAGAGTACAACAGCAGGGACTAAAGACAAAGAACAATTCAGGGCAACAGCTGCTGGCTTACTGTCTTATCAAGGTCATGCCAGATGAAGTCAGCCAACAGGCCTGCAGGGGTCATTACAGATGAATTATGGGAAATGACTTAGCAACATTAAAATCAGTAGGCTTACAAATACACAAACTAGATAAACAGAATGAAGAACAGATCTTCAATAACATACTTACGATTAAAAATAGACAAACTCACAGAAGTCAAAGGTTACAGGTGTCCTGCGTCCTACAGCAGCCAACCAGCTCAGCCGAGGTTTGCGTCATCCTAACTGCAGGAAACTTACTTCCTTCTCTATGGAAAGTGCGCATAAAATCTGTCACGCCCTCAAGCAAAAGACAAGATCTGATTGGTTCCAAGTGGTCAAAATACAGCATGATATAAATATGTAACAAATACAAAAAATCATTCTTGGACCCAGGTATTTGTGACCAGGTACGACTCCCACTATTTCTGAAAACTGGAACGAGCACTTCTGGAGTAATTTGTTGTTCTTAATCCCTTTTCTGACAAAGACGTATGTCTGGGATACAAAAGCCATAGAAAACAGGAATATTTCAGCTGAACTTCAAGTTTTCCTCTTTAAATTACATACACGTTATAAAGCAATTTATATAAAAAGTGCATGACCAGATGAGGGATGTGTAGCGCTGGGATCGCGGGACTCTGCTCACGGCCTGGTCCTCACACACGTGCCCATGGCCAAAAGTCCCCACCACAGTGCTATCACTGACCACTGCAGTACAGTTCCAGCAGGGGGCGCTGCAGAAAGCCACTCAGATGTGCAGGATTTCCACACTGTAGTCCTCCGTCTCCGTGTACTGGGATGAGTTTGTGTCCGACGGCACGGGTGCCAAGGCCTCCTTGTCACAGGGAGGCTCGCTGGGCGCTGGCTTCTGGAATACGATGTTCCTGGGCACCTGTGGCCGATTCTGCACATATATCACTCGGTTGTAGGCCTTGAGTCGACGCCACAGCTGCACATAGACCTTGCACTGCACGTACATGAACACAAGTCCGCCCGTGAAGCCGATCGCTACCACCACCAACTTGGTCCAGAAGGGCCACTCCAGGATCCCTGTAAGCAGAATCCATGGCAAACAGGTCAGAAGGCGCAGCATTCAAGGCCAAATGCTACAAGGAGGACAACAATAAGGCAAACTTCAGAAGGTACATTTGACCTGGTCAGATTCCCAAGATGCACTGCCATCAGTATAAATTTTAATAATGCCCCTAAAATCACAGCCTTCCAGTTCTGCATCACATGGTTGGGGTAATGGGCAAGGTTGGAGATTCCTGAGTCACTTCGCTACCCAGCCCCTTTAATTTTTCAGCAAATCACAGAGTGCCATGCAGAAGGGCCAGCTGGAGCACCAATCGCATGCAAGCGCGGCCTGACAGAGCTGCCGAGGTGCCCTGGCAGTTCAGAAAGATGCTTTCAGGAAAGGTATGCACTATTATCTGCACTGCATCACCAACAGTTCCAGCTGTTACAGAAACAGCCCGCGCTGATGAGCAGGGGCTGAACTCATTGGCATTCAGGGAGCAGCGTTACACACACGGAGTTTACAGGAACCCAGAGAGCATGTGATATGGCATTTTAACAAATGACATGCAATGAGAAGAGGCCTTTACCTGGAATTCTTCTGGCTGCATGTTCAAAAAAAGGTCAACCTTAATATTATTACTGAAAGACGCCGTTTATACAGAGAAGGTGATCTACAGCAGGCAGACATTAGATATGGCAGTCCCCAGATTTGAACAGAGAAGCAGGTAACGTGATATTGGGATGAAGGCAGCAGCCAGGGGGCGCTGTGGTCGGCTGGCCTCAGCGTGAGAATGACAGATGGCAGGTGTCAGCCAGCACTCCAGCTACGTGCAGTTGGCCTGACCTGTTTTGATCTCCTCGGCGGTGCGGTCGATGAGCACGTACAGGGACCACACCACACAGGTGATGGCGATGATGTGGAACGTGACGGAGCACACGATCTTCCGCCGCTCGCTGGGCGCCATCTGCAGCTTCTCCCACTGCAGACAGGAGTAGACGCCCGTGCTCATGTCACACCACGACCAGCCAATCGCTATGCACCAGGCCATCCCCAGAGGCTCCAGGAGGGGAAGGGCACAGCGCCCCCTACCCCCGCGGGCCAGTAGTGCAGCATAGAGCGTGGTCCAGCAGACCTCCCTAAATCCCTTCCCTTAAGCACTAAAAGAGTTTCTGATTGCAGGCGAGGCTAAAAAGAACCTGACTGTACGGAGTTCCCTGCCAGGCACCCCCCTAGCTGACAGTCTGGAGCCGCCCCACCCCACCCCCCTCACCTTACTGAGAGGCTTCAGCTTGGTCTCCATGACGAAGTGATACTTGCAGAGCTCGCAGCAGCGCGTGTCTGAGCTCTTGATCCACTGCTGCAGGCAGGCCTGGTGCACAAAGCGCAGGCTGCCGGTGCAGAGGCAGGGGCTGATCAGCGGACTGTCCTCATCGCCGTCACAATGGCAGATCCTGCCCGGGGTGGGGGGAGGTATTAGCAGCAGGCTGTGCGGTCTGCTGGCTCATACCTTATGACTCATGATACCCTACAGCGCCCACCAGTGGCAAGGTGGTGCAATGCCACAGAATGGGCAAAAGAAGCTAGCTGCACCAGTGTGGTAAGGGCAGTATTAGAGACATCATTAAGACTAAAAATCACTTTAAAAGTTATAAGACAATCACCTCCCTCTGTCTCCCCTGTCATGAACGCTGCACTGTGGTTTCAGGAGGAATGTTACTTTATTGCACTGGGTGCTGTACACTGCTGAGATCACTATAGTGTTTTACTTGACTTGACACTTGGCTCTTCCCAGAATGCTGAGGAGAGCAGATGCTGTCAGCTTTCATAGTTAGAATCCACAAAGTCACTATAAACCACCCTAATAGAGGAGGAGATCAAGCAGATCACCCTAGGAGAGGAGGTTAAGTAGGAGGTCACCCTAAGAGAGGAGGCCAAGCAAGACTTCACCCAGAGAGAGGAGGAGGTCAAGCAGGAGGTCACCCTAAAAAAGTAGGGGGTCAGGCAAAAGGTCACTCAGACAAAGCAGGAGATCACCCTAGGAGAGGAGGTTAAGTAGGATGTCTCCCTGCGAGAGTGAGTCAAGCACAAGGTTACCCAGAGAGAGGAGGAGGTCAAGCAGGAGGTCACCCTAAGAAAGGAGGTCAAGCAGGAGGTCACACAGAAAGAGGAGGAGGCCACCCTGAAATAGGGAGAGATCACCCTGAGAGAATGAGAGGTCAAGCAGGGTGTCACCCTGAGAGAGGAGGAGGTCATGCAGGGGATCACCAGATATAGGAAGAGGTCAAACAAGAGGTCACCCAGAGAGAGCAGGAGGCCACCCTGAGAGAGGAGGAGGTAAAGCAAAAGGTCACTCTGAGACTACAGGTAAACTTCAAGAATAGTAGCCAACATCCGATAAGCTGGACCAACTGCAAGGTCCTTACAACAGAGACAGCTTGGAGGTAGAGGCCCCCAAAAAGCAGGTCCGCACACCTATCAGAAGGTGCAGGTTAGGTGTCATTCACTCTGCACAGGGGCTCCACATGGAGGTCACGTAGGTGGGGACACAGACCACCCCTCATCACTCAGAGGGGCAGAACAACCTCAGGGTCATGTTTATATGCAGTGAGCAGCAAAATATACTAACAAGCAAACTGCAGACTCAAAGACAAACAGGCAGAGGAGGCAGGAGACAGGAGGAGGTGGGGAAGCCATAGCAGGACGTAGGAAGCGGGATGCAGGGGAGGCACAGAGCAGAGCACCAACCTGCAGCAATCAGCTGACAGCGAATAGGGAGAGAGCGGGACAGTTTTGTCTGACGGGGCAGAGGAGCAGCGGTCCAGATCACTGTCCCCCTCTGGGGAGCAAAGAGGAGCCACCGGGGGCCACACGGGCCGTTCAAGGGACGCGTCATCATCACTGGGCGGCTCGCTGACCCCCAGGATGCAGCTGGAGGACTTGGAGACGTGCAGACCGCATGCAAAGCTGCCCAGGCTTCCCACGTTGGGGGGGCGGGGCACAGGGGCAAGTATCCCCGTCAGTCCACCAATCAGCTTGCAGGTGTTGGAGAGCAGGGGGGCGAGGGCGGGCGGGGCCAGCTCGCCGTCGGAGCTCGGCCTGTCGATAAAGCGAAGCCCGTGGAAGAGGTTGCCCGGCCGGGGGCCCACGTCGTCCAGCGAGCGGGAGGAGCGCAGCGGGCCGCCCGCCCGCAGCAGCGAGAGCCAATCAGGGCTCAAAGGGGAAGAGGCCAGGCACAGAGCGGTCACTGGGGGTCCCCCGCAGGGAGGGAGCACCACCGCAGTCTGCCGCGGCTGCTGGGGGCCCGCACGCACTGCCGTCACATGAGAGCTGCATGCAGGAGGGGGCCAATCGGATGCGAGAAAAAGGGGGGAAAAGAAAATGAAGGCAAAAGACAGACAGCCACGACAAAGGCAGAGCGGCAGGGCCGGCGGACATGCGGGGTGGCCACATTTGGCATCCGGGGAGCAGGCGGAGCGGCCTGTCCCAACGCACCTGCAGATATCCTGGATGGACGGCGTGACGGAGGTCCTAGGCAGGTTGCAGGGCACGTTAGCAGAGGTGGGACTTCCTGCCTGAAAGCCAATCAAACAATGATTCTGGTGAATAAAGACCTGTGGTCATCATCTGATGGGGAGGCGTGGTACATCATTTTTGCTGACTATTCCAAAAGCCTTTCTGAATGCAACTAACTGTGGCTCAGCTCTCCAAAGGCTGCTTAGCTTGGCCAGGCAGGAACATGCCTCAACTCCACAGACTTACAGAGCCCTCTGCTGTCCTTCAGCCCCCAGAGCTTGGAGGAGGTGCACGTAGACACCCGCTGACACAGGCCTCCACCTAGGACTGACTGGGGCTTTGGCTGTATGCAGTCCCCATGATGAGGAACTGGAAACAACAGCATGTTCCACTTCCCCATTATTGACATTGTTAATGTCATTAGCCATATGTGAAGTTCATTTGACAAACTGCCACACTGCCCCCTGCTGGAAGACAGCTCTGAAACTGAACTCACATGGAGTCTCCTTTTGTCAGTACGGCAACCCTGCATAGCGAAGCGAGGTGTAGCTACCTGGGAATGTGACGGGCAGGAACACCCAGCAGGCTGTCACCCTGCACTCCACCCCACACAGCGAGGCCAGGAGCACAACGGCCAGGGGAAACCCACAGCTGGTTACCCGAAACAGGGGTGATCTGTCGTCGTGAGGGCCGGGGTGCTTCCCAGATCCCCGGGGGCCAAAGGCTCTACAATGGTACTTCAGTGACACTGGACTAACCTGCTCTACGCGTTCCTGTAGCCGTTACAGCTCTCAATGTAAACAACTTGGTGAAGCATGATCGATTTCACAGGGGGGCGTGTTCAGTGAGGCCTTCTGGTTTAGGGTGCGATTTCTTCAGCTTGCTGCTCAGCCATGCAAGGAACACTGAGGCCTGACAGCAGACAGTATTTTACTTAACTGCCTGCCTGCATCTATGGCCAAAGCCAACAGCCAGCAGTGAGCTACATCTCTGACCTGCAGTTCACCCCACTGGCACTAGGGGGACTAGAGCGAGAGCACCTTCTGTCATCATAGCATTCACATTAAAACCATGATGAAGCTGCAACATGAGGTTCAGGCAGATCATCCAGCCAGCAACAAAACAACATTCATACTTATTGGCTTTTTATTAGCAGTTTTGTAAAGTGATCAGAATGTCTAAGGTGAGCAGTGACACAGTAAGGATTTGGTAACATGGTACACTGGCATGCAGTGTCTCTGGGAGACAGAGCAGCATATTCAGCGGCGACTTGGTCAGACATGGGGGCCCATTTCACAAGCTCACACCTCAACAGAAAGTGACAAGTCCACCTTCCGCCTGTTAGTAAGCTTCAAACACACCCACCGCATGCCCTGCTGCTGCTGTCCGGAGCCGAAAGCCAACCTCACGAGCTCCCTGATCTCACCAGACTGACACGGAGAAGCCCCCTTACTTAGAGAGCCAATGTTATCTTCCCGAGCAGGCAAAGATAAGCGGACTGAGTGGCACTCAGAGGGCACTTAAAAGGACGCACTCAGGTCATAACACCAAACTCAGATGGCGCTGCAGCCTCTGGCCCAAGCTTCCTGTGAGACTGACACTAAACTGTTTAACAGGGTAACAATGGTATCACCTCCCCGCACCCCTCTCAGCATGCTGGCAGGGGCACGCACAGCAGAGCCTGGTGGGAAACCGGGTGTTAAAGGCATTCACATAATTTATTATGCATTATTATTTTCTCATATATTGTACAATATATCTTATTGTATACTTATCATTGAATATTTCATTGAAGTTACATCTATTTCTCTTAGCAATAATGTGTAAATCAAGACCCGTATGTTGATTGTGTTGGTATGACTGTGCGTAAAGACGCAGTCACTTGTATTTTTTTTTGGAAGAAGTTGAATAGAAGGAAGGATTATAAAACCATGGAGCAAAACAGTTTTTGACCATGCTAGTGGAGAACCACTGTTTATTTTAAAATGATTCTATAAAGAAAAGTGTATTTTACTTACATTTACAAAGATTTTTTTGTTGTATTTTACCACTTTGAACGCATCCATTACTTCACTTGAACACTTCAAGGAATGGCACAGATACTGGATCTGTCGGCATAACACAGAGCGCCTGGATCGACACCGAGAAGGTCTGACAGCTGTCACATGGCAGCAGCTTGGACCCTCACCCATCCCAGTCTGGGCCGGACTGCCGCTCTTCGCGAAACACGCTTGCTTCCTGCATTCTCAAGCACTACGGTGTCACATTACCCCCCCAGGATATGAGAGAAACCACACCTGCACTCGTTCCCCCCCCCAGTCACGTACACAATCAGGATCCCACTGCAATCCCTCCTGCTTCAGTAATAAGACTTTGAACGCAGGGCAGTCAGAAGAACACAGACCATTCTCTGTGAAGGGAACAGTTAGACTAATAGACATCTCCAAAAAAAATTATTTAAAAAAATCACTGGTAGTGCAGGCATGCAGGAGCGCAAGAGTCAGATTGATGCCAAAATATAGGACTTTTAAAACCAACTCTTGGTATCAATGCCAAATCAAAATTAAATTGATACTACTGAACCTTTCCCAAAGCGCAGATTCGGAAGGCCCGCTATGTGATGTAACTTTGTAAAGTGTGCAAAAGACACACTTTCATCAAAGATCAAAATCAGAAAAATGATAGGATCGTACCATTTAAAAATTGTCATTGGTATATGGGACAATGTTAGCGTATACCCTATAGTGGACTGGCATCCCGTTCAGAGTGAACTCCAGCCTTGTGCCTTGTGCTGTCTGGCATAGGCACCAGGTCCCCCAGTGAACCCCAGCCAGGAAGAGCAAACAGAAGCGACTGTATGTTCCTCTCCTTCCAAAAAACTCAGAACATGATCTCAACGGAGTGAAATGTCTCCTATTGGAGGGAAGAGGTATTGCTGGTACTACCCCATGAGACATAAAGCTGGCTGAAGCCTTCCTGGAAAGCAGACCCTAATTCAGAATCCTGAACCCCTCTCCTCCCTGGAGGTGCCAAACGCATCCGTCTACCTTAACTACAGTTTGCACACAGAAAGCACCAGCGAACGGGCTAGTATAGCAGGTGCTACAACAGTGAAATGGCCGTGAGGACGGCCAGATCCTCCGCATCGCATTCACATGAGAAATGAAAGCCAACCGTTCAGTTTGTCCACGCGACAAAGAGCCACTTGTGTGCAGAGATGAAGGTTAGGCTCTGCCTGGAATCGGTAAATGATTGGCTGAAGTGTGTGTGCCAGCAGCCTCTGGCATCACGACAGCTGGGCCCAGAAGGAATAAAAAGAGAAGCTTGTATTTTCTCTTAATAGGAAATAAGGACTGGGGTCCCCAAATGCACCTCATGGTAGCCCCAGGTGGAGAGGGAACGCTTTGGGGTGCGGAGGCATTCGCACAGCCAGTCTGTGCTCAGGTTCCTACAAGCCACAGAAGATCATGTCACTAGGGAGACGTAACACAATGGCTCTACCAGGTACAGCGCTGTCTATTTACAGTCCAGCAACAGCTACACTACGGTAACACGGTATACCTCAGTATTTTCAGTCACCCTGCTCAGCAAACTGTATCGTGAGGAGCCCCCCACCCACAAACTGCTGCTTTTGAATAGACCTGTATACCGCAGTATATACAGTGTGTGGCTCAGTGGGCTAAGCCTCTGTGCCTGTAGTCAGAAGGTCGTCAGTTCTGCAGGTCCTTGAATAAAGCCCTTAACCCTCAGCTCCTTGGGCACTGCAATGAGTGGCAGCTCTTCGCAGCCAGCTTACTCTCATCTACAGAGAGGAAGTTGAGTATCTATTATTATTATTATTATTATTATTAAATGTCTGCAATACATAATTAAAGAACAGTTAGGCAGCGCCCAAAGCTGCACGGTGCCCCGTGTTTCCCAGAGTTCAGTGACACTTGGCACTGACAGAGCAGTGGCTCAGAGCCTCAGAGTGCAATGTGCTGAATTTAGCACATGGGTATGGTGACGGGAGAAAAAGCTCCGCAGGCCAGCTCAGTGTGTGCAGACCACACTCCACGCCCAAAGACGGCTTTGGAGACAAAGGGAAGCTCTCACATTACCTACAACACATAAGCTCTGACAGATTTTACCCGTATTCCATCTGTGGGAACTCTCTGCTGATAACTATTCCCATAACTAATTTACATAAGTAATTTACAAACTGAGCTGTGATTTCTGTTACCTACAGTGAAGGTGAAAGGCCAATAAAATAAATATATCTTAAAGTACGACAGCTTGATCAATGTTAGCTACCATTAGCCAGCAGTTCTCATATCTGAATGTCGCTTATAATTTGCAGGTCAGGTTTACCGTGGAAGTAAAAAAGAAGCGTTAGTAAAGGACCATCACAAAGCGTGGGGTCAAGCTGCATCACTGGTAAACATCCAGGTCAGGTAATGTGCGAGATGGCGACTGCAGTGTGTCTGAATGCATGCATACTGTTCTCATGCATACATATAGTACATACTACGTTAACAGTCAAGTGATTTAACATGCACCCTATGTTTGCTATTCAGCTGAGCTGGAGACTTGCAGATATGAGCGGTCACATCTCGCACGAGGTGGAGAGGACGATTGCAGGTGGCTGTCAGGTGGAGCCAGAAACCTTCCACTCAGACAGACCCCCCCCCCCCGTTCTCTCACCTGCCGGTCGCGCTCCTTGGTCTTGCTGCTTCCTGACAGGCGGGAGGAAGTGACATCGCGGGGGATGACGGAGACGTGGTGCAGCGGCATATTCATCCCAGCTGATAGGGGGGAGGGAGGGGGGGACTCACACACTGGGCAGCCGTCCCTGTGCCAGCCGCATGCCGCACTGAGGCACTTGGCGCCGATCTGCAAGCATACATAGGGTGTCGTTAGCCGTGGCCCAGCCGGAGAGAGCAGTTATGGGCAGAGATACCCATCTGTGCCACCTTCGCACACATGTGCGGTTTTACACTGTGACCTTACGAAAGGGTCTCGGGAACCACCATACGGATTCAGTGCTGTCAGACATAGCCTGGTTTAAGCCACAGGGAACCAACATGTGACCAGTACCACTAATTGAGGGCTCCCCCTCCCCGGCTATCTTCCTCCACTGTGGGTGACATGAGCGCTGCACAATATATCAGACAACATATCGGTATTGGCCAATATGCGTTAGAAAAACATCACATCAGGATCAGTGTGACATGTCAGTCTTGGCCGATATTGATGGCCTATATTTAAATTTTATCGACGTTCAGAAGTTAGCTGCATCAGAGCTGAAGACATAACTACTAAAATAGACGGACAATTAGCAATTTTCCGCAAGAGATTTCGCCATGATCACCCCTAGCCACTTTCAATAAGGGAAGCTACCAAAGATTAGCGGGTTATTGCTATCGGTGCTACTAGATAAAGCCGTCTCAGCTATATATATTATGAGAATGTTCAGTAATCATGGAGCTTCAGTAGCACAGAAGAGACAAAGGAGGCCATACATGAAGGGAAGTGACAGCCATCCTTTCAGAGACAGGCTGTTTCACTTCTAGCATCTTGTGGCTGAGTGGACTGTGCTATGATTGACTGTATCCCACCCTGCTCTCCATTGAGACACGCACACATGTATAATGTTGAGAGCAAAGCTTGAGGTCCGAGGGTATAATATTACTTATAAAGCGCCTCTGGAGCACTTTGGGGGGGGGGGGGGTGGTTAAGGGTCTTGCTCAAGGGCTCAACAGAAATGTGATTAGTCTGCTGAAGCTGGAACTCCAACAAGTCACCTTCCAATCACAGGCACAGAGGCTTAACGCGCTGAACCACAAACCGCCCCCACAGTCTGGCCGTTCGGGATGGCAGCCTCAGCACAAGGAGAGCCTTCAGGGGTTCCTCTAAGTGGTTCCTCCAGCTTGAGGGATGCGCTTTTACAACTCAATGGATCGGTTTAGCAACTTAGGTTCTTTGATGGATTTGTATAGCTTTTGCAACTCGCTGTGAAACACATACTGATGAAAGCAAAGCTCAAGTCCAAGGGAAGGGTCAGCCATTTATCCTGTGCTCCTGGAACAGATTTCAGGGTTAAGGGTCTTTGTCTAAGTCCCATGTGTGACACGATAACTGGAATAATGCTGCGTCATATCTGCAGCAGGTTTGAGGAGGGAGGTGCAAAAGATGGAACCACAGCAAATCATGCAGAGCAAAGGAGGCCATGGAGGCTGACTTTGGGCCTCTCCAATCAATAACAACATGGTTCACCGGCCCAAGCACGGCATGCATCTGGGGTCATTCACATGAAGGAAGACCTGCGTGATAAGTCAGCCCTGCACAAACTGCAACAGCAACAACAACAGTAACACTAACAATGCCCACAACTGTCCCAACACTCTGCACTGGCTCAGAAAAGGGCCCCCACTTTAAGTCAACATCCAAATCCCTATGCTCCTGTGAGGTGCTCATTTCTGGTGGGCAAGACCACGTGACTGACAGCATGATGCCCCAGTGATTACAGGACCATCCACACATGGCTCAAGCCAGCACACACGGCCATGATGACTGTGGCTGGCAATTCTGGATGTTGAATATACAGGCCTCCAGAAAGACTGAGGAATAAGCTCCTTAGAACGGCTGTCAAATTACACGACTGGCCATCTTCTCAAAGCATTTACACTTCTATCCAGGTCTACATGTCTGTGTGCGATGCACCGAGTGAATCCTTAATAGAAGAGAAGCAGGATAGCACTGGTGGGTTACTGGTCATTATGGCCAATATAACCAAATTTTGTGGCCAATATAACCAGGAGAAGGGAATGTTTTGCGGCAAGCAACAATCCATATTCGCAAAACTTTGTGCATATGCTGACAATGGCCAGCTCATTCAATTATGGTTTAAGCAGAATAATTCATGCAACAATAACATTTATATGTGATAACTTCCATTTTAGTGTGAAAGAACAAAGATTGAAATGTCAGTAAAGCACTTGGAGAGGAAACTCATGCAAGATTCAGCCTGTAGCTCTTAAAAGTATATCGGTTATCAAATTTTCAGAAATATAGAGACAAGTAAAAAGCTATTCATTACAACTGAGGTACAAAAATAATTCCACCTGCTCAATTTCTGATGCACGACATTCAGACTCGATTGACTCCCCCAAAAATGCGAGGTTAGCCATTTAGTCTCTCGAAGTAGCCTAGCCTGTCTTTGTCATCGCATTGACTTAAATTATTTTGCATACTTTCTCTATGTCAAAATAATTGCTGCTAAAACAAAGGTCATAGCCCCGTCACTTAGCCTTACATAATAAGAAACATAACCATAAACTATTTTTTTTGTGAGCGTACTTTGTGTGTTGTAAGTAGGGCTGAATGATACTGGAAAAAGTTCACAGTGCAATATCTAAAGGGTTTGCGATATTTAAGAGTTTTAAATTATATAGGCAAATACTAGACATTATATCTCTATGGAATACAAAATAATTCCATACAGCGCAAGATTAATATAGTTTCATGACCAGTTCTTGTTTGCTTTTCTTCTCGTCAGTTGTTTGTGTTCAATTTCTCAGAAATGCAGCACAGTCTATGAGTGAATCAAAAAGCAAGCAGGTGAATTATTATGAATGTCTCCGAGAGCACATGGACATCTCACACAAATTAAAAACCACTCGAAAGTTTTACATATATTTGAAAATGTTGAAAAGGAACCGTCATTAAAATGCAAGTCTTTCTAAATTTTGTTTGACCAAAAAATGTTTTAGCGCATCTTATTGATGGTGTGAACACAGCAGATTATCGCAGTCCTTGCGATATGACAATTGCATTTGCATGAAATGCCATGACAATACTAACGTCGCACATCGTGCAAATTGCTTTGTGTGTCTCGAGTTCGCATGTTCACCCTTTGTGTACACCGCTTCTCGGCAGAAGTTCTGGTTTCCTTCCACTTTCCAGAAACATGTAACTTAACCATGATATTAGAGCTGTCACTCCAACTGTTATGTATTTATTGTACTCTTATGTATTAAATATAAACAATTGTTTGAATTCTCAAATTAATTGGTAGATTACTCAATTATTGAAATAATTGATAGTGACAGCCCTAATATTAAGTACCTCTAGTAGAAGGTACCCTACAAAAACCCCAGTGCTACCCAAGAACATTCCATAATCTAAGTGGTTTCACTGTGTGACCATCATAGCATCTTAAGTAAGCACCCACTCACAGCTTCCGTCACTATGCACTGGGAACTTTTGGTGAGCTGGGATACCTGGGAGTAGTCAGAGTAGTGAGTATTTGCAGATACCACACAGACCTGTAAGGCGCATTAGCACTGGGTGGACCCTCACTTTGATATTCATACAGATGGATGTGTTTCCTATTACTATCAGTAGGATCTGTGGGTCGCAAATATATGTCTATAAGCTCTACGCCCACAGAGCAGTTCATACACATAACCACAACGCTGTATACAGACACATGAAGAGTGCGCTGACCTTGTCAACCTCAACCACAAAGCTGTGGGACCATCTGGGTCACAGGAAAACTGGCCCTTCACTGAAGGAGAGGACAAACTCACACCCAAACTAATAGAAAAATGGCACTACGTAACATAAGGGGATGAGACAGGGACAGACAGCTCTCCTCGACAAAGCAGAGCGAGACAGGGACAGACAGCTCTCCTCGACAAAGCAGAGCGAGACAGGGACAGACAGCTCTCCTCGACAAAGCAAAGCGAGACACAGATAGACAGCTCTCCCCATTTAGATCAGGAGACCTGTAATTCCACCAGGGATGTAAGAGCAAGACCATCAGCATGACACAAACACTACACACAATTCTGATACCCAATTTACACACCATAGGTACCACAACTAAAAATGTGATTCTATTAGTTATACTTAATTATAGTTTCAAATTTCTGAACGTGATTTTAGACAGTTTAAACAGTAATGTATTTAGGAAGTCTTACCTTAAGCTGCTAGATTATTACCCAGCTCTCACACTGTACTAATTTTTGTTTTATGTTCAGAGACATCTCCGTTCACTTCATTAACCTGACAAAACTTTGTCATATAATGTCCATCCAGTAAGTATCATGAAACGATGTTGCCTGTTTTTGAATTCGACGTTTAAACAAATAACTATCATGCATGATGTAAAAGACCTTAAAGAAAAACTAATTCATTAAAATAAACCCAATTTGCATTTTGAAGACAAACGCGTAATGTTCTGCAATGCAAGTTCAGCCGACACAAAAAAAGGAATTTGCAGCACTGCAGTTTAACTCTATGTGATGGCCACTGTGATGCGGGGGTACCGGCATGAGCTGGCGAGGAGCGGGCCCTGCATCACGGCTTAGCCAGCACTGACAGTAGCTCCCCCAGCTTAGTCCACACCGCCTCCCCGGCCCCCGGGTTACCCAACACCACCTCCTCCCAGCCTTATAATAATGTCATTATGGGGCTTACTCTCAAGGCAGGGGAAGAGGAGAGAGCAGGAGGTCGCTTCCACACATTACGCACTTCAGTGACTCCGACGGCAAACGAGCATGGGTTTATCGACAGAGGCAGCAAAGATGACTTACCTGCGGTCTGGAGGCCGAGGCTGGACAGTGTTTGTTTCAGGAAGCCATCGAACAGCTGGCGTCGCCACTTCCGCGTCGGGGTGGAGAGCGCATGCGCATTTCGCTCCGTACGCCCACACGTGTCAGCTGTATCTAAAGCAGCTTGCTCATCGTATAAGCGACCTTCGTAACTATGGAGTGGTTTGGGCAGTTATGTGCTGGTTATTTATATATATATATATATATATATATATATATATATAACTACACCCCTCGTGAGTATAGCTGAAGATTAACATATCAACACATGTAGTTTGATTCTAAAATATGTTGACGTGTATAGTTTTAACCACTGAAAAATAATCATCGCGGCATACTGCTGAACAAGATATCCCACGTGCAATTTACCGTCAACGTAAAACTGCCGATCAACTCCCCAGTAACTCTGTCCACATTACTCCAGCGAAGATTCCACTATAAAACACGACATTCCAGCACTGGCAGTATGCTAAACCGTAGACTGGCTGTGTTCCCAGAATTCACAGTTCACACAAACATTTACTATTTGACGAGCCTTTCCCCATTTAAAGCAGAGGCATACCAGTAATCCCTGTCTTGCTTGGAGGTTTTGAATACCAGCAGGCACCTTGTTAGGTGTGAAGCGTTGTAGCTGTGTGGGGTTTTGGTTATATGAATCACGCTTCGGTGTCGGAGGTAGCGTGTCACTGGCGCCAAAAAGAACTCGCGCACAACAATTTGTACGTCGACACAATGCATAGGAGCTGTGTCACACATACTTAGAAAAACAGTCTGTACGATAAAGCTCACAGTTCACGTTACAGACTATATGGTGTAAAATACACTTCATCAGTGCACTGGATCTACAGGCTGAGGTGGATCTAGAATACCAGGGTTGCCAGCTTTGGTCAGCTGGCTGGCGTGAGAATTTCAAAACAAGTCTACACATTCATGTACATGGATGTAACAGTTTTATTGCCTTGTAAATAGTCTGTAGGGTTTTCAAACTACCCCAACACTTTTGATGTAGCTAATTTTGGGTTTGCAATGGAATAATATAGATTCGCTGTAAGATTTCTTATATATAAGTCAGAAAGTGAGTGCCATGCCAGATGCGTGAGAGTTGGCAACCCTAGAATACCAACTGGTGCTCACCCAGTGGAGGCTCTTTCTTGGACAGACTGCATCACAACAATTGTGGCTGTATCACCCGTGACTGAAGATGAGTGAGTCTGAGCAGCAAAAGCCGTAAGATCTGGCAGTTTGTTTTGTGCTACTTTCACAGCAATGAAACGACTTCCTGTTCTGACCCCCGCACCCTTGCATTCCAAGCTCTACCATAAAAACAGGGCTGGTGAGTGAAACAGCTTGGATTGTAACACAGTGTTAAAACATGCCACCTGGTTTATTTTTTATTTAACAGCAAAACAACTCATTAAAAACTGGCATCAGAAAAAAAAATTATGGCAAGTTACCGGTTTCATACATGTTTTTTTTTATCCCAAAACATTCCAAACATCCACACACTAGTAATTTTATTGCGTTCACGTGTTGTTAATGAGACAATAAACAACTGTACTGCTAACAGAATCTGCCTGCTGCTTTCATCCTAGGCTGGATTTACACCAAGACAAAGATGGGATGTATCCAAATAAAGAAATACACAAAATACCCTAAAGTTACTGTCAAATAGAGGTATGCATATTAATTATTAAAGTGCATTTTAGAGAAAAACGCAAAAGAAATTTTAAAAAAATTAGGTGACTCAGGCTGTCCCTATGCATCCTTTGTCATGCTACAGTTTTAGCCATGTGCCAGATACATTACAGAGTCGATTTCTGAAAGCAGGGCGGGGTCACCCCATAGAGACAGGGAGGGGCATGAACTCAGAGGGGCAGTGTCACACCATAGAAACGGGGAGAGGCACAGACTCAGAGAGCTAGAGTCACATCATGGGGATAGGGTGAGGCACTGACTCAAGAGGGGCAGAGTCACACCTCACACATGATAGAGACAGGGCAGAGCAGGGACTTGGAAGGGCAGAGTCTCACCTTAGAGAGGGGCAGAGTCCCACCTGAGAGAGGGTAAGAGGCACAGACTCAGAAGGGCAGAGTCCCACCTTAAACACAGGGAGAGACACAGACACAGAAGGCCAGAGTCTCACCTTAGAAACAGGAAGAAGCACAGACCCAGATAGAATCACATCATGGGGGAAAGGTGGGGCATGGACTCACCGAGGAACAGAATCACACTTTACCGGGGGCACAGACTCAGTGGGTAAAGAAACGACTGGTTAGTGTCAAATTGTTTAATTTTGTGTCCATGTATGAGGCTCCCACAAACAGACTCCAGTGCGGCAGCTTCAGATTTTGGGAAGCTTGGGGGCACTGACGACGGGGAGGCTGTCCTGCAGAATACGGCGACCCACACCCTTGTAGTCAAAGCTGCAACCATGGGCCTCTGGATAGCGGTGCGATGCACAGAAATTGTTACCACACCTGCAGGGACAAGCCATTGACAGCAGGTCAGCCACAGTCGCATGCGTGTGGGCATCTGCCTCTCATCCTTCCCAACAAAACCTTCAACAATCAAGCTACGATACTAACGAAATCATAAACAGTGTCGTAACGGATACTAGTCGAGAAAATAACTATATTGTGTTGCACTGTTTTCACTGAGCTGGCAGATCTGCTGGACACCTATAGGGGTCTTTCTGCACCACGCCACCCCACTTCCTGGGGTTACCACCTTCAGTGTATCCCTCAGCTGGCTCTGCATTCCTCCATTACCAGCCACTAGATACAACAAATAGCTTTTATCTCATGTCTCAGTATTAATGCATAAAGGTTTCTTGTGAACCCTGATGAAGTCTCCAGAAGACTCTAGGTCAGACTGGGGCTAAAGGAGATATTGTACTGGGCACTAACATGGTCTTATTTGGGCCTCCACTGTAATCATGCAGCTGGAGTGGGCAGGAGGGGGCTCTGGACACACCTGCACTCATAGCTGGACGCTAATCCGGTTCTCTTCCTGCACATGGAGCAGTGCTTGGAGTTCTTCTTCTTGGGAGCTGCCGAGATCTTCACTGGCGGCAAGCTGCATGACAGGGCACCTGTGGGACAGAAGTTGTCACTTCAGGTCACTACCTTACAGCTGCGATCTGCCCTGCAGACTGGGTGCCATGCCTGTACACTCTTCTTCCAGGTGTACTTCACTTATTTATCTGAGTCATGCAGTTTATGGTTTATGGCTTCGTGGTTCTTCAATATCCTCCAGCATCATGATAGATATTGTGCTGCACCATAGATTAAATCAGACCCTCCAACCGACAGCAAAGATCAGTGGAGCCCCCCCCCCCCCCCCCGGCCCCCGGCCCGGGTAAACCCCCCCACCGGGGCCCCGGCAACCAACCCGGGGGGCCACAAACCCAACCGGGGGGGGGACCACGGGGGGG
>JAODJX010000065.1:12170392-12188101 GCA_026776945.1 Isichthys henryi | reverse complement strand
GCACCATAGATTAAAACAGACCACCCCACCGACCGACAAGATCAGGGGAGCCCCCCCCCCCCACTCTGCCCTCTGCCTGGTTAAACCCCACCTCAGGGGCACCTGCATCCATCCAGGAAGGCAACTATCCAAGCAGGTCTGGGTACAACTGTCTGTTAACTGTGAATTGCAGTCAGGAAAAAGTGATGAAATACGTCTGAAATATGGGTATTTGGTCGTTGTGTGTTCTGAAACCTTTGCCACAATCAGGTAGCACGATCATCATGAAATAATATTTTTTTTTTTCAACCCGGTCTTTGGGGACCCTCAGGCGGTCCACATTTTTGCTCCCTCCCAGTTTCCGGTAGGAGCAAAAACTTGGACTGTCTTGGGGTCCCTGAGAACCAGGTTAGGAAAGACTAACTTAATCTATGGAACTTGACAACAAACTACTGTTCTGAGAGACCTCCTGGGCAGGAGCAGCCGACCCCCTAGCTAAGGAGGCTGGTTCTGCCTGGAAGCATCCCGTTCTCAGAAGCCATTACTTACTTTATCCTTTGATAATGGGTGTTTCATGCATAACTGCTCTGTGGCTGCAGTAACTCACCTGTTCTTCTCACTGGGCCAGAAGGAACTCCGCAAGTACCTCGGGCACATCCAGGCTGCAGAAGGGGATTCATCAGAGCAGAATTAGGGAAGGTGGCACCTCCTACCTGGCCTCAGGTATATGGGTGTGTGAAGAAGTGACCCTGCTTGGGCCAGCAGGAACCTGCCAAGGTGGTCTAGCCCTGCTCTGTGCATGTGGTTGTGTATCAGGCAGGTCTATCGAGCATTAGACTGGACATATCAGCTGTCATGCGGGTGTGTATTTATGCAACAAAGTCGAGACTCACCACGGACATTTGTGCGGCCTCCACAGTGGACACCTTCCTCAACAGGCTCCCCGTGCCTCCCTGATTCGGACACAGTGATATCTGGCCCGTCACCTCAGAAAAATCCTGGCCTCCATTCCCAGGAATGACTACTGCCTGCAGGGGGCCCCCATGGAAGCACTCGAGGCGGGCACCACGGGAGGCGGGAACAATCGGCTCCGAGGGAAGGTGGAGGGGAGGGAGCTTGCAGCGCTCAGCACCTATTGGTTGGGTCTCCGGGGAGGCCACACCCCCGGGAAGCAGTGGCAACAGGGAGGCTGCACCACTAGGGGTCTGGGTTGAATTGTCCAGGCTGGGTGCTGAACGGTCCAAGCAAAGAGGTTCTGGTTGCTGAAAGGTCAGTGGGTCCATCAGAACTGAGTCATCTATCAACTGCACTTTGGACTCCTCCCCTGATGAGCTACCCAGTATAGGTCGTGCAGGGAAGATTCTGTCCTTCAGCAGTTTGGAGGTGTCCCCCTCCAGCTGGGACACCTTAGACGAAGTCTGTATCTGGCTGAGGAAACGGCATTCCCAAGCATCTGAGGCATGTGTTGAAGGTGGGCCCCCAGTAGGGGGCAGTAGCTGGCCAATTTGGGGAAGTACAGGGAACAGACGAGGGGTGAGGGTACTGCTGCAGGCTGAGGGTCCCTCTGGAGGATGGGCTCTCAGCTTTGCAGTCTTTTGCAGAAATCCAGAAAAGACAAAGTGGTCATATCAGGCACAGGAATATACAAATGACTGGGTAACAGGTTCAGTGTAACTTTATGGGTTCTGAGACTGCACTGCCTGACTGTTCAGGACACTGACTGACATTCATCATTAATTAATAAGAAACACGAAACCCAGACTCTGCAGCCTACCGAAATGCCATGAACTGATCCGGCAGCACCAACATGGACCATAAACACGGAGGTACATAGCACTTCCAGCCCTACCTTCCTGTTAAGGTTCATGTTCTCCATCTTGGCCTTCAGCTGTTTCATTTTCTTCATGGTGACAGAGTTTTCCAAGGTCTGCTGAGCTGCTGTAGGGCTTTCGATCTCCCCGTCCTCCTCTGCCTTCTCCGTGTAGAGGTTATACATAGAGCCAGTGCTAAAAGCATCCACACAGAGCATTTTTATAGGTGTGGCTATGCTTGTAACAATACTGTCTGATGACCGAGCAGGAGCATATGGTGATAAACTGCAGGGTGTGGCTCTGATCTCAGCCTCAGCTCCTGTGTAAATGTTCCCTTGGTATCTGTGTGGGATTCCTCTCATAGTCCTACAACACAAAGTTTGTGCATTTGCATGCAAATGGTCTTGCGATGGACTGGCTCCCTGAAAACAGATGGGCTGTATTCAAAGAAGCCAAAAACAGTCAGAGTCAGAGCCAAAGTTAGTGTTTCTCAAAATCACAGTGCCACTAGCCTTCTCACATGACCAGAACTGAAGGACCCTGTAACGTGGTATTTGCCTCACTTCTATTTCGCTTTGGACAAAAGTGTCTGTTACACATATAAAGTGGCATGCAAAAGTTTGGGCACCCTTGCTTAAAATGTCTGTTACTGTGAGTAGTTAAGTCATTACATTTTTATTTTCATCAATCACAGGTGCAAAAAAATGAAAAGGGCCTGAAACAAAAGTTTGGGCACCCGACATGGTCAGTACACTATTAACATCCGCTATGGCTGGTATCACATCTTGTAAGCAATTTTTGTAGCCAGCTAAAAGTCTTTCAATTCTTACTTGGGAGATTTTCATCCACTTGTCCTTGCAAAAGGCCTCTAATTTTGCAAGATTCTTGGGCTGTCTTGCGCGCACTGCTCTTTTGAGATCGAACCACAGATTTTCAATGATGTTTGGGTCGGGGGACTGTGAGGGCCATGGAAAAACCATCAGCTTGCACCTCTTCAGGTATTCCTCTATTCATGGTCTTCCAGACCTGAACTTCAGTTCCATCATTTCTGATAACTATAATTTCTTATTAACAATACAAACTGAGGAAGCAGCTAACCGGAAATGCTTTGATATCTTCGTAAATCCTTCTCCTGCTTTGTGAGCATCAATTATTTTATTTTTCAGAGTGCTAGGTAGCTGCTTTGAGGAATCCGTGGCTGCTGATTGTTTGGACAAAGTTTGAAGAGTCAGAGAATTTATCCAGCTTTACACTTCGAATCACCTGGGGTTTCCCCAACGATGACTGCGAACAAGCCATAATCCTAATGAGCTAATGAAGGTCTGGGACCTTGGTAAATGTTACAAGATCTCAAATATGTTGGAGTGCCCAAAGTTTTGCTTCAGGCCCCTTTTCATTTTTTTGGTATGTTATACCTGTGATTGATGGGGAAAAAAGTAATCTTGCTGACAGTAGTGAAGAAATGTGTCATCTTTAACTTTGTACCTTTTGGTGATCAGTTCTTCTGTTCACATAACTATTCACAATAATAGACATTTTAAGCAACGTGACAAAGAACTTTTGCGTGCCGCTGTAAATGTAATGTAATTGGTACACGGTGCCTAGGCACAGCAGGCATGCGGACTGCTCATGATGAAAGAACAGGAGCTACACAGGAGGTCACAACAAACCTCAACAGCTCCGGTACAGGCGTCAACATGCCATCTCCTCGGTCAACGATGCCGAAGAGATTAATCTGCTCGCCCTGGCAGTACACCAAGAAGGCCAGCTGCTTGTTGGGTGGGCTCCTCTCCCAGACATCCTCCTGAATGGCATCCACATCATCTGTAGCTTCTAGGCTCATTTCTGCTGTGGGTACTGGGAAGATGAGGGTAGAAGTCAGAGTTGTGCAGGCGTCATGGATGAAGACTTGCTCCAAGATGCGTAATGCCCTCCACAGCGATAAGGGTGACAGAACTGACCTTTGCGGGTACTGATGGGCCCCCCCTTCATGGCCAACACTAGCTTCAGTGTGCATCCATCTGAAATGCTGAGCACACACAAACACGTCTGGGATCAGAGTGATGCAATGAGGCTCTGCGACGCAATTACATAAAAGCTCCTTCTCTGCAGAGTTATTCTGAAGTTATGATCAGTAGGACAAACTCATTTAGCAGGACATAGCAAGTATGCTGACCTGTAATGGTGCAAGCGCCTGTCGTTTTGCAGCTCCACACCGTTCCATATCAGATGCTGCTGCCCTACTGGAACACCTTTGGGTGGATACAAGTAGCATACTGTTAGCATTCAGTGCCCGGTGACAGGCTCATCTTAGCATGGGCACCGATATACGGGACGCATGCAGGAGAGCATGCTTCTATCTGGCATTCAAATAACTGGCACAATCCTAAAACGTGAGTATAAAAATTTGAAATTCATAATAGTAAGTAGTCACACTATTCTATTACAAATTTACAATAGATTAAAATAGTAAGCAATTTTAAAAAGGATTGTATAATACATGTCAGTTCCTACACATTCCTACTGAGCAACACGCTTCCACAGTCTGCCTTCATGCTCAGCTATTGATCACCTTGCAATATGTTCGGTAAAATATGTGGCTTGATATAACAGTAAAATAATCATAAATATGTACGGTACCTTCCAGCCTCTGGATCTTGGCCTTAACTGACAGCAGTGTGTCAAAGAGAGAGACCCGAAGCTCAAAGCAGGTCCCTGTCAGAGTCTCAATAAACAGCTCCACCATCCCATAGCAGGACGCCCTCTGAACTGCCTCTGGACGCTCATCGAGGAAGGGGGGCTGCTTCCTGTGCTCCATCGTGGGCGGGGGCTGTAGGTAGAGCCCAGAGTTGTATTGGGGAGGACCAGGAAAGTGCCTCTTCAGGGTTCCTCCACCTGAGATACAGGCAGGCTATAGCTTAGCCATTTAGGAACGTGACGTTTAAGATTCAGATTAAGATTCAGCAGCAAAGTCAAGGAGACTACCCCTCCTACTGCCCCCTGCTGGTGGAGGACACAATGTCACAATCGAACAGGCAGCATATAGTGAGCAGTTCCACATGTTTAGGGAGCTGAACTAAAACATTGGAAGTGAGGCCAAAATGGAAAAAATATAGTATAGCCCTGATTTTGGGTCTCTCCCTGTCATGGGCCATGTAGTAAGTGAAATTCTATCTAGGAAAAGAACCTGTAATCAAAGGACTTCTCCTTCTCAAGTGAAGGAGAAATATCATTTACTGTATGTTGCTAGGAGTGATGACCATTATCCCTTTACTTTACAAATGAGTGATGACAAGTGATGTTCACTACCAGTTCTTCATCAATTCAGGACAAATCTGTTCCAGTATGTACTAAGCATGTCACGACTGATTTACCCTGATTATGAAGAAGAGCAACTGTATATGTCATAATACAAACTCTGAAGTGTTTACACAGTCATATGAAAATATCACATATAAATAATCTTTGTGAACAGCCTCAGGCATTCAGGCTCACTCTGGGTTTGCAGCACTATGTCTACTCAGTTACAGCACTGTGTGATGTGGTCTGGAGCAATTCAAGTGCCTGTCCACCATGAAATCTAATGGACAATTTCTTTGCACACTGCAGGTGATGTTTCTAACACTGACACCTTCATTAAATGATCATCCTCAATGCAGCCGTGGTTGAACCCGTGTTGACAACGGCAACGTAACACCAGGGATGGCCATGAAACCCTAATCAATTTATCACACATTGCCTTGACGATGAGGGCATAAGAGGCGAACCTGTGGCGACGAGGAAAACCGCCAACAGTGACCGAAATCATGCTGTCATGATGTCTCTGGATGATACACACTTCGCCCACGCGGACTGTTATCTAGCGTATTATCTCACCTTAAGGGCATCCCTGGAGCGCCGAGGGTAGAGGATCGACGGACCGGCAAATTCGCAGGTCTTCGGTGATAAGCTGCTTTCAAACTGGTTATAAAGAGGCAGTCTTGTTAATTTAGTTTTCCACGATGAACGACTACACAGCTGGTTAGCAACCAACAACAAAAGATAAAACCAGCAGCCTGTCTTACTAACAAGTACCTCTGTCCTTGTTTTCAGTGTCACGGCAACTATTATAATAATAATAATACAGTCCTTCTAGCATAACAACGCACTATCGATGAACATAATAATAGCTCTTTTACCCGATTTTACTACTCAACTGCCACGGTTTTTATTATCTACACGAGACACAAAGCAAAGCTACATGGCAACTGATGCTCATTTTACAGACCTCTGCTGCTGTCTTTCAGATTAATAAACGTCGCGGAATGACCCGCCTATTAAAATATAGCTGCCTGACAGCTAACCAATGACACAACGGCTCAAGGAGCAAAAATGTCAGCAAACCAATGGAGTGGGTGCAAGGGCGGGATCAGCGTGTAAGATTAGACGAACAGGCGCTACCGTCAGTAAATATCCCGGATGTTCCTTGTCTCCCAACAATAATCACTAGTCACTGCTGTTGCTGTCGGCACGGATAATTTCCTCTCATCATTAAGCACTTCCGGCATCCCGTCACGTTTTCTAAGCTCTACGCTTACCCACAAGTGTCTCCTGGCTTGTCAATTTTTGAATTTGGTAATCTTAAATTTTTAAGTTACTTTAAAACTGATGCCCCGTATGTTATATGATGAAAATAAACAAAACTACAGGAGTTTCATATTTCACAAAATATTCTTTAATATACACAAAACAATATTACACGCAAAGCCATTGAATTTAATTGAATTAAACTGCGAATAAAACAGATATAGTAATTTTGGGGGGCATCCTGATGCAGGAATGAATATACCATACAGCTGTGTGATGGGATACTAAGGGCTCCACCAGCGCTTAAAATCAGTTTATTCATTTTCAAACATTCCAGTACATGTGCTTTAAAGTGCTTTTTTTAATTAATGGAAATACATTTTAAAGTACTAAGCCAGAAAACAGCTGAATGCTTGTTAGAAGTTAACCGTAATTCACAAGAAAAGTACAGGTAAAGGTGTTGATTACATGCATACTGAGAATGCCTTCATTGTCATTTACAAACAGTCTACAAATGGCGTTAATGCAGCCTAAGCCCTTTTGGTCACTCTAAACCGCACACTGGAGCAGAGCTCTGGCCTTTGCGAGCTGTCAGTTACCGCCAAGAGCGTTCAGTGGGTCGTCAAACAGGCTGTGGCTGGGATTCTGACTGGGCCGTGGCTCCTGGCTCTGTGGGCTTCGCTTTGATTTGGTCTCTTTGCCCACTGGCTTCACAGGTCCCGACGCGAAGATATCATCTTTTAGGAGAGAACAGGCATGAAACCTCTGTATTCACCCTCAGGCCCCCGGCAAGGCGCAGAAAAACAGCGTTAGAAATTTAAATATTTTAATGAAATAACTCACCCATATCGTCATCAAAAATCGATTTTTTCCCCATTTTCTTCTTAGACCTTTTCTCCTTGGGAGCTGAGGTAGCAGTTAAGTCGGCAAAGATGTCGACCTCGTCGTCGAACAGGCTGACATCCAGAGCGTGCTCTTTTTCCTTTTTGGGAGCGCTCTTCTTTCTCCCTGTATCCTGGTCAAACAGGAAAACACATGTAGCCAATCACCAAAGCACTACCAGCCCCGGCACGCGTTCAACAGCATATCGCCCTGGGGTAAACAGTGACAGCTTTGGCATGGACAGTGATTTCTGATGATCCGAAGAACAGGTGCCAACAGTAGAGGTGGAAAGTTGAGGTTCAGAAAGTACAAATTCAGACCAAGGTTTTGTTTCAACCAACCAGTTGAGTACTCGGTGACTGTGACCCTTTACATAAAATCGGTTGGTTGAAACAAAACCTTGGTCTGAATTTGTACTTTCTGAACCTCAACTTTCCACCTCAGTCAGCGGCATCCCTTCAATTCTGATGGTGAATTACAAAGACCAGCTGTGCAGATGAATCCTGGAAATGCTACCTGAACATCAGCCGGCCGCGAGGGGTTGGGCTGCATCTTTGCTTCTTTTTCAACATCCACCTTTGTGCTCTTCCCAGCTGCAAAGATGTCATCCTCCTCCTCGTCCTCCAGGAACGGTACCGTGCTGCTCTTCTTGGCCGGTTTTGCGCTGACCACCCGGAACAGGTCGTCCTCTCGGTCATTCCCGTGCTCCTGGAAGATGGACGCAGACGGCTGCTTCTTCGGAGCCGGCTTGGGTACCGGCGCCTTGCTGGCCAGTTTGGGGGCCACAAAGATGTCTTCCTCGCTAAAGGGATCATCGGCGATGGTTGTTGCAGGCCCTGGTAATGCTGGCTTAGAGGGTCTGCTGGCAGTGTGGAGAGCTGGGGGTAGGGAGAGCGGTGCCAGAGTTGGATTGCTGGAGGAATCAGAGATCTGGGCTGCCTGGAGTCTCGCCGCTCTCGTCTGGGGCCGGCGGCGCTCAGCTCCCTTGGCTCGGCCCTGCACAGGAGAACAGGTGTTTGTGGCATTGGGGTGGTGGAGGGCAGCACAGGAATGAACCATACTTACACCCCCACACCAGTATACTTTGGGTACATACTACGCATTCAGGCAACTTCTATTATCAGTTTCAAAAAGCAGCTAAAAACTTATATTCTTATAACTTATGAATCTTATATTCAGTTTTTAGTAGGGGTGCAGGATATCACATTATATGGTGCATGTGCAATAATCCCAAGGGCTTCAGGTGATGGGCGTAAACAACTGGCCAAACGCTTTTCCATACTATGTGGATGTTTACTTACTCCCACAATTTAGTAAGCAGGTTAGTACTGCGCCTAAAATACAAATGAGATGTGTGCTGTGATACCAAAAGTAAGGAATTTTTATAATGTCGGCATATCTTTATGTTTAATAAATTCAGTTAGCCACATGTTGCTGTTTTGGCAAATCATACAAGCGATCAGCACTGAAGAGGAGGTGCAGAAAGGGACAGCTCAGCAGCCACAGCATCTTTTAAAAGATATTGTGGATAAATAATGTAAAAAAAAAAAAAAAACGTATGGGCAGCCTTTTCAGCTGCTGGTACTGGCGAGCTGGTTCGCTGTGAAACATCTATTAGTGCTGCGGAGGACAACACACCATTGCTGCCATAAGCTTGCATTCCACCAATGTTGTCTTCAAAGAAGAAACAATCAGAAGCTAATCAGAAGGAACTCATTGCTCCTGACCACATCGCAAGGGCCACCAAGAAGCGCCTACAGAACGAGTCCATCTGCCTGGTCAGAGACTATAAAATACATTTTTTTTTCCCCATTACTGATCAACTTTTGAAGCCATCAAAACTGAGTGCAGCAATATATCTGTTTAATTCTTACTCATTTCCTGACCACTGATTTGTTGTTAAAACCACAATAAATTTCTTAGAATTTCCCATGTTTTCAGCTCCAGAGTCTACTGCATTATGAAGGCAAAGCACGGAAACTGCATAGTTTATCAAAACAGAGTTACCAAAAACAGAGCCTAAGAGACCTAATTTGTTTTGTGAGAAAATACCTTAGTTTAACTATACTTGGTTTTGAGGAAAACAGAGCGTGAAAATTACAGTACAAAATCCACACAATACCAAGGCAAAATATTCGTTTTCCTCAGTCTATGCGTCAGCGTTGTTACTGTGTTTTGCCTTTGTGGGGCAGTGTGGAGCGGCACCATATGTAAAGTCTCTTACTGCCCGTGACCCCGTGACCCACCTTGTTGGCACTCTGTAACGTGGTGACCTGAACGGGGGTGTCGAAACTCACAGCTCCTTCTCCCGCTGTCTGGAGGGTGGAATCTGTGCCGATGGCAGTGGGTGTGGTTGGCGAATGGATGCTGCGAGTTTGGGAAGGGCGCTGTGGCCGAGGAATAGCCCCAGGGAGGAGGGTGCATGGGTCAATGGCTAGATTCACCTGCAAAGAGCACAGATGGTCGGGCTGGGGTATATTCCACAGCAACTTGCCAGCAGGCAGAAAGGCTGCTGTTAAAATCACACAAGACATCCACTGTCAGATACGGATCTGAGTTACAGGACAGAAGACGACCGATGAGAAGGAAAAGCAAGGCAGGAAGGGGAAGTTTGGCAGTGCGCGTCTCAGAGCTGTCAGGAGACATAGTGAGCTTGGACCTGGAGCATCACAGTTCCCTATCGTTAACCAAATTCAAGAGAAGGGAGCTTTAGACATGCGGGGAAGAGCAGCGGGAGACCCAGACAGCGATTAAAGGGCACAGGAAGATTTACTTGGAGTTTTCCAATCCGCGAAGACTGCTCTTTAGATTCTACAGGAGTGGCAACCTTCTGTGTAATCGAATAAAACAAGTCACATTCACAGAGGGATACAGATGGATACAGACCATAAGTCAACCGCATGTGTTCTTTAAAACTGTACTTGTGAATGAGTAAATGATAATACAATATATCAAACTAAAACATCAAGACACAAAAATAGTTTTTCGGTTATTAAACTATATATTCATGAAACTAGCTACTCTACCTGCTCGGTTTTGTTTAAAATGGATGTGACTGACAGAACGGGAATTCTTTGGAAAAGGAAACCCCTTTTTCTCAGATGTGTACGTTTGTCTTGTTTTTTTGTATATGGTTATGTTGTTGTGTTGTCTATTTTGTTTATCACTGGAGGCTGTTTAAAGGAATAAAATATAATTTATGACAAAGAAAAACAAATATTTTGACACACATATCAGCAGAAGCTCTCTTTCTGGGCCTTTTTATACTCTTAGCTAATCTACTCATAATGACGCACATGTGACTGAGCAGCACAGATTCTCATTGCTGCCCCTAGCTGTGACTGGCCAGCGGCAACTCATCTGAGAATAGCCTCTGAGCTGAGGAATATGTACTTCGGCGACAGCGCACTCTCACCTGGAGTCCTGCAGGGGGCGGCAGTGCACCCTCGCTGCTGAGCTTGACGGGCTTTTGTGCAGCAGCCTGCAGATATAAATACAGGTGAGTACCTTAAAATCCAGCAGCCATGAGGCATTATGGGTAAACAGAGGAATGTGTTAACCGGGCAGTGGTACTCAGGCAGACGATGTTGAAAAGAGAATGAACATGACATATAGTTTACAGGAGGAGCAGACCCACCCTGGGCGCAGTGAAGAGGTCCTCCTCCTCATCATCACCGAAGAGGGGGGGTGCCGCCTTGGGGGCTGATCTGGCCTTGGGGCTCTGGGAGGAATCAGCAAGAGCAATGAATGAACAGACAGACACACAGACAGACACACACACACACACACACACACACAAACATAAACACACACAGCCCCCAATACCACCCCCCACTGCAAGCTCCCAAAATGAAAACACACCGCGTGTTTTGCCGACGCCGCAAAGAGGTCCACGTCAGGCTCGTTGTCTTTCTGCAGCTTCTGACTAAAGAGGATCTCCTCGTCCTGGAAGACGCCGGTGCTGGTGGCTCGTGGCCGCCGCTCCTGCACCTGTGGCAGGAACCACCATTAATGGCTGGGATGCTCTGTGACACTTGGGTACACTTTAGAATGTTTGGGGACACTCAAGGACATGGATGGATGACACTGGACGCGTGAAATGCGGGGACGCCCATGGAAACATGACGCTCGGGGAAATGGACGCATGACATTTAGGTGACACCCGGCGACACGGATATATGATCCGCTGCACTCCCTGTACCTTCAGGGGGCTTTTCATGCCTGGCTTTCTGACTTTGGATGCAGAACGACCGTCAGTCTCCTCCTCCTCATCTTCCTCCTCATCCTCAAAGAGGCTCAGCACTTTCTTCTTGGTTTTGGATCCGGCCCCCATGAGCGGGGGGCTTTCTGGCTGGCTGGCGACCTGCATGCGGGTGGGTATGACAGTGAGCACTGGCACGACTGGCCTGTCACATCAGCATCGAGGCGGTGCCTAAGGTACCACAGCACACACACACACACAAATGTTTGTAGTCATTTTTTGTGAGGACTCTCCATTCATTTCTATGGGAAAAACCCTAATCCCAGCAATGACAACCTTAACCCCTAGCCAGCCCTAACCATGACCATAAGTAACCAAATAAAATACAAGACTTTTGGCATTTTTAGTTTTGTTTTATTGCTTTTATACTTTTTTTTAAAATAAAATTGAAGCTATCCTTGTGGGGACGGAAATAATGCCTTCAAATGATAAAAAGTTCCAGATTTTTAATCAAATTATGGGGAAATCTGGTCCCCACAACACAGACACCAACCTTGAGCACAGCCTGGGTCTCTCCCAGTGCCTCCACACTGTCGAACAGGCTGACGGCCCCCGCAGACTTGACCTTGCCCTGACTGTCTTCCCCCTGGTGAGCCCCGTCTGGCTCCTCCTTAGCCTGCTGGGGAGGGGGGGCTTCAGCCTGGATGTCTGCAGTGGCTGGGGCCTGGGGGTGTCGACATATCCAGTCAGTTTCAGAAGAACGAGACTGTACTGCCTTAATACATTCCTGTCATTAGCATGTACTGAAGTGCTGCTATTTGATTAGCAAGAATGCACTCACGTTCTTCTCACTGTGCGCAGTGCCGCCGGAGGCTGGCGTGACAGTGAACAATGAGCCCTTGTCTTCGTCCTCCTCATCTTCTTCCTCAAAGAGAAGGGAAACCCGCGGAGGCTTCTGCCTGTGGAATGATGAGGCAGAGCAAAGTGCCAAAGTGTTCAGCTCAGTCAGCATGGAGGATGGACTGCCCATGTATATGTGGGCAAATCCCATGACATGACAGTGACCAGTCCTGGGTTTTAGCCATACCCAGACTCTTTTGTGGCTGCAAAGAGGTCGTCATCCTCGTCATCATCAAACAAACTGGCTTTTCCTGTAGCTTTGACGGTGGGAAGCCTGGAGGGGGCGCTCACGCTGCTTTTCAGTCCTCCGGTCTTTGTCTCCTGTTTGACACTGTCAGTTGTATTGCTCATCCACTGATCCTGGAACAGACAAATCAGCATGCAGACCTGAGCGTCTTACCACTGGCCACTGTTTGATTAGTACGATGCAAACATGCAATTCTAGGGTGTTTTACTGCCTGCTGCTCCACTTCCCTGAAGCTCTCAATGTTTCCTGTTGCCTTAAAATGCTGAGAGGCATTATGGGAAAACATGGGAGAGTTATACCTACTGAATGATGTCAGAACATGTGCCGTACCTCATCATCACTGAAGAGGGCGCTAGGCAGGGGCTTGGCTGCTTTTTGCGAGCCCTCATTTTTCCCCGGGCTTGTTTTGAGTTTGGGAGGCACCGTGGCAAACAAGTCCTGTCAATGAAAGCAGCAGAAATGTAACCAACAGGGATGAACCCCATTAAGTCTGAACTCAGTGGCTTCAGCCATGGCCAAGGGACGATTACCTCTTCCTCTTCGTCGTCAAACAGAGACAGCGCCCGGCCCTGTGTTTTCTGAGCTGGCCCATCACTCTTTGGCCGATCCTTGGCAGCCGAGGAAAAGATCTGGAAAGGTGAAGGAGACGTTCACAGTTTGCTCGACGAGGAAAAGGGTTAGGTATTGTTTAGATATTATGGATTCCAAATTAGATTCTGATTCTGCTTATCGAATCCAGGCACCATCGATTCTCGGTTCCAACTCTAAAACAGTAGGAAAAAATGTTAAAATGTTTCAGTAATAAAAAGCTGCCTTTATTCTCTGTAAGGGGCTCAATTGAACTTTAACAACAAAGGTTACTTCAAGCAGTCATGTCATTTCCATATTTTATTCAAATAAAAAATAGTGTTTCAAGATAAAATATATAAGGTTAACAACCACACGCTTAAACTTGGATGTCAGTTTGCCACTGATGTCACTGAGCAGTCACTTTGTGCCCCAAGATTAAGTGTGTGGGCAATGCAGCCTATTTTTATGAACTGTAGCCTTTGTATTGCCACAATCATATTCGCAGCGTCATATACAATGACAGCATTTATTTTAATCGAAGATACCAAATTCCTGCAGAATACCACAAATACTCTCCATCTCATTTTCCCCTCAGACATGTAATGTGCTGTCACTGTGATAAAATGGCTGTATTGCCTGTCCTGCAGCTCCTGTTTAAGGGTCCTTTGGTAACTTCACTGAACTCTGATATTATGTGATTCCTCTGCCTTGTACAGGTCCAGGAAGACGAGTGTGTCCAGCAAGGAAAATCAATATGCCATTATGATCTTTAATTCTAACACTAACGTAACTTAACAGAAGCTATAAAATTAAACTGCTACAGCAACAGTGCTTCAGGCTGAGGACCAGTACCTGTGGTCAGGGATTAAACAACAAAAGAAATTTACTGATGTAATACACTTGCAATCCAGTCATACTTTACCCTCCCATTTAACCTGCCTAAACTGGATAAACTGCAAGTCTGGGTTTAATAACTGGTAAACAGTAAATAAGTCAGATTTTACCCAAAACATTGCTCTATACCAGGAGTTACATACAGCTAAATTAATAAAAGAATGACTGAATGCAGATACAAGCATTACCTTCGCTGCTGTATGGTTAAAAATATACGGTTTGAAGTGCATTTACCCACTTAGACCATGCTTACTGCACATTTGGCTTATAAAGACTTGCTTATTGTCTTAGTAATGGAGAGTCTTCAAAGTAAGAATGATAGCTTGGGTCCTATGTAACCAAAATATTTAATAATAGTAGGCTTAGGCAATATTTAATTTTTTCATGCTGACCAGACATTACACCGAGGTATATGGTATTTCGACTATACGGTATTTTGAAATCCCCCAAGATGCAGTTTTGCTGAAAGGAAATACCACTCTATACTGTGTTGAAATTATACCACTCAAACTTATATATTCCGCTACCAATATTTCTACTAATAATCGCGTTTCTGGTTTGTAATTGAAAATAGCGTCTTCAACTACAAACGTGTTAGTGGAGTGGATGCATTAACCTTTACATTTTGATTAAAAATGTGTGTGTAGGAAGCATGTGGAAGAATAGTCCAAATGTCTCATATTCCCAGTTTTTAGAAATCTACAGGTTCTAATATGGAACCGCTTCTCGATACCCAACTAACGTGGACACCCCAAAATATGTTAAGCACTGGAGGTGTGTGCATGTGAGCGGGTATACTTTACCTTATGGGGACACAATGGCCAGTTTCCTGGTCCCCATAAGAGATAACTCAGTTTAATCAAAATCTGTGACTGCAATGAAAAAACTAAAAATGCAAAAACTCTTGTATTTTGCTTGGTTACTTATGGTTATGGTTGGGTAGGGGTTAAGGTTGTCAGAGTCAGCATTAGCATTTTTCCCATAGAAATGAATGAGCGGTCCCCAAAAAGATATGTTTACCCGACGAGTGTGTGTGTGTGTGTGTGTTGTTACACAAATACCTGTTCGTGTTGTGTGAAATCAATCTTGGAAAAATGATCTTCCAAAATGTGTGTGTGTGCGCACGTGGTGACCAGGCCGCACCTGCGTGTCCTCATCATCAGAGAAGAGGCCCCTGTCTGTGGTCTTCACAGTGGGCGTGGCTGTTTCTGGGGGCGGAGTCATCTGCAGACAGACAGCATGGAGATCGAGATGCAAGGCAGGCAAGGAGACTCGGCCGCGATCCAACGCGGCGAACAGGGTGGAAGCGGAGAACAGAGCGGGGCTCACTTACCATCTTGGTGCTTTTATCAGAGACAGATGGGTGTTTCTTCAAGGCATCCTGTAAGAGGTTGCTGGTCTCAGGGCCAAACATGGAGGTGGCCCCTGCAGGCAGCTGAAGGGCAACACAATACACGAGACAAGCAAAGCGTGACGGCCAGGAAAATGAACGCACAGGAGAGCGGGCTGCCAGGCTGAAGGCAAGCCACCAGCCGCATAACCAGCAGCACGCCATCACACAGCCATACCTTTTTTGCAGGCATGCTGGTCACCCCATCTTCCTCCGCGCTGCTTTTGTGCTCTCGAGGACCTGCACTTGCGCTCTCGCTGAAGATGTCCCCCTCCTCATCATAATCTTGGTCTGCCCCAAACAGATCCACCACTTTCTTCTGCCTGGGTTTGTCCATTCCGGCTGGAGGAAGGGGGTGTTACAGCAGCAGAGACAGCTCCAGCTTCAGTTAAGACATTCCCTTAACAGCAAACTTAGATGTCGACAGTTAAGACGTACCGGAGTGTGATTTTTTGAATGCGCTGCCACTGAAGAAGTCATCATCCTCATCATCATCAAAAAGCCCACCCCCCGGGGCAGCTCTGACCCCACCTTCAGACCTGAGCTGGGCCTGGGCTTTGGGACGGCTAGGACTGCCAGTCTGCTGGCGTTCTGAAGAGACCGGGTCCCGTGTGGCCCCGAACAAACTGTGTTCTGCAGGGAAGAAGAAAAGTGTCACCATGAGGATGACGACGAGAAGATTCCAGAAGTCCTTTAGTGTAGTAATTAGGGTAAATGTAAGGTCAAAGGTCAGCTTATTCTGAATGGAAGTAGCCAGAAGACATCTTTGCATGAAATGTGATTAAGCTGCTTGTTGCCCGTCCTTAAAGGCCTTATCTGTTGGCTCCCTTTACCTGGGAATATGGAAACAGCACCAGCAGGGATCTTCTTACTACTTTTGGGCAGGACAGACTCTGTGAAATTCAAAATTGGATTAAATAAACTATACATACATTACATTACACATGTACATTATATGGCCAAAAGTACGTGGATGTCCCTATTGATTAGAGGAATTGCCTAATTAAGCCACACCCATCACTGAGGCAGGTGTATAAACAAACATGCAGTCATGCAATTTCCAACAACAGACAATGAGCAGTAGGATGGGTGGCTGTACAGGTTTTACAGAAGAGGTTAGTGACTTTCCTCTTGGCACCATCATAGGACGCCATCTTCCCAGCAAGTCAGTTTGCTCTGCTAGAACTGCCCTGGTCAGCCACAGGTGAAGCGATTGTGAAAGTCAAAATGCCAGGGAGTAACTTAAGCTGTCAAGTGATGGCTACAGGATCTCACAGAAATGGACCTGATCGCCCAACATCAATACCCAACCTGAATGGCAGCAGATAAATGGATTGCATTTATATAGCGCTTTTCAACTCCTACGAGCACTCAAAGTGCTTTACAATTTATGCCTCACATTCACCCATTCATACACACACACATTCACACTCCGGTGGCAGAGGCTACCATGAAATGCGCCAACCTGCTCATCGGGAGCAATTTGGGGTTCAGTGTCTTGGTCAAGGATACTTTGATGGGGTCAGGAGGAACCGGGGCTCGAACCTGCAACACTCTGGTTGCCGAACGATATAACTACCTCCTGAGCCACCATCGCCCCAAAAGATCCCACCACCAATGTTCTGGTATCTAATAAAATGCCTCTCCAGGAGAGCAGGGGCCGTTAGTGCAACAAAGCGTGGACCAACTTCATATTAATACCCCAGGTTTCAGAATGAAATGTTGGATGAGTTAATGTCCACATCCCTTTGGTCATATAGTGAATGTAAGAACCAGAGGACCGGCACACCAGTGGGCGGGCGTAGCCAAAGTCGCAGTTACATGGCCCACATGACACCGAACACACAGCTGCTCTTCGGAACCGACCTTCAACAGCGGCGGCTTCATTGGTGCGCAGCTTGTGCTGGTGCCCGGGGCCTTCAGAGAAGAGGTCACCCTGGGGGAGAGCAGAGCGACAGTCAGAAGCATAAAGGCCATCGCCCCTGCTAACAGCACTTTTTCATATTCAGTCACTCACAGTTCTAATAAACTTATGTGCACAAACCTCAAAGGAGCCTGTATCCTGCATCTAGTTGTCTCACCTTTATTTAAACGTCTACATGTTTAGTTAATAGCACTTTTTTCCTATTTTAATTTAGTTGTTTTGTATTTTTGTCGGGCGGCATGGTGGTGCAGTGGTTAGCACTGTTGCTTCACACCTCTGGGACCCGGGTTCGAATCCCCGCCTGGGTCACATGTGTGCGGAGTTTGCATGTTCTCCCCATGTCGT
>JAODJX010000065.1:12154839-12170292 GCA_026776945.1 Isichthys henryi | reverse complement strand
GCTTCCGGGATAGGCTCCGGACCCCCCGCGACCCAGTACGGATAAGCGGTTTGGAAAATGGATGGATGGATGGATGTATTTTTGTCTTTATGGTATGCTTAATTGTGTACTTCATGTCATGACCTGCACCTAAACAAATTCCTTAAACAAAATAAATTAAATGAAGGCAGCTGCACCTGTTTCCCAAACCATGTTTCTCTGGCTTCCAGTTAAAGTTACATTGTGAAACCTACTCATACACACACCCAGCATGACCTAATGATTCCCAAATGACACAGATAATCAAAATCAATGTGCAGCAATTTAGGGGGAAGAATATTGTGGGGAAAAAAGCTAATTAAAGAAATTACTTCGAGGACATAAATCGCTTTAAGGTTCCACACAAGGGTCCTCCCAGCCGGACAGCTCTGTTAACACGACGAGGAAGTACAAACCCCATAGGAACTCACCTCATCCTCATCGTCTACGTCAAACAGGCCCCTCCCTCCGCTGAAGAGCCCGTCTTTGCCGCCAAAGGGGGAGTGGTCCCTGTTTTCCCGGGATGGAGGCAGGAACAGTTCGTCTGTGTTCTCTGCTGTGGGGGGGGGGGGGGCAAGGATGCAGGGATATGACTGAGATGATGACACAGGTCAGTGTGTCACACTCTGCATCACCACCTCCCACCAGCAGGCGCCCCTCACTCTTACCGGCCTTGGTGTCTGTGTCTCCTTTACTCCTCCTCTTCACTGAGGGGACAACGGACCCTGCAACACAGCAGACAGGATGAAGACGCACAAAGACAGGTGCCCCATGGCTTGTAGTGCAGGGGGGACCACCAGTCACATACCATTGCCATCGCTTTTGGGGCCACCCGCGTCGTCGCCTTTAATGCGTGCAGTCAGCTCATCTGTGAAGGACGATGGGGCCACAGAGGTCTGGAGCACACAGAAAGACCCATCAGATGCCTCATCTGGGGCGATACACCCCAACTAGCCTGTTAATCATCCCCATCCAGAGAAAACATGCTAGGTGGGGCTGCTTGCATTGGACCTGAACTTTCCACCTCCGTGTTTAATGGGTTACTTTTGTGAGTAACTTCCTCAACACTGCTCATAAGGCCACATTCGTTGGCTGTCATATGCTGTGATTGCTGACCGTCTCACTGTCCCCCAGACACCCCAACGTGGACGGTTACCTTCCTGTCCTCATCTTCTTTGTCCGATTCACCAAATATGTCCGAGTCTTCATCTGCTTCATCTTCATCTCTTACTTCATCTTCATCACTTAACACAGGCGACTTCTGCAGCATAACGTCATAATTAGTCATAACAGAGAATGAGAACGGTCCCACAGTGGGAGTGGCCTGAAATGTCACTCCAGTAGCTGTGCTGTGCATTGTGCTGCCATCAGGACCCACCAGGAGGTGTCCATCGGAAAAAAAACCCCACTTTATTCTGATTACCATCACGTCACACGAAGGCAGAGATTAGCCCAGGGCTGTTAGCCCAGTGATTCACACAGTACTCACATCTTCATCCTTGTCTTCGTCGCTGTCGATGACACTATCCCGGTCACTATCGATGGACATTTCTAAGAAGAGAAAGAACTGTTAAATAGTTCTGACACATTAACTGCACCCAGTGATCATCCACATTTAAAGATCCTGATCCTTGTATGTTTTGTTCTCGTTTGAACTTTTGATCTTATTTTGCTACCTATATTGATCAGGGCTCCCTGGTAAAAGAGATACTATATCTGAATGGAACCATCTTGGTTAAATAAAGGATAAGAAAGAACATTTTTAAAAGATCAAAAGTTTACATAATATGTGGTCAGGCAGCGGTTGCTATGTAATGTCTTTCCCTGCCTTCAAGAGCTATTTGATGTTAAATGGTAATATATAAAAATAAACCCCTGCAAACTAAATATCGGATTCAAGGTTAACAAGTCTGTAAATGTTCTATAAGGCCAATGACCAATATAAATTGCACTAAGACACAAACAATCCCGTAGATCCCACAAAAACACAGCGTGGGACACAGCAGGCATGTTCTGCAAGGGAGAGACAAGATCCAACACCTTCACTGGAGAGATCACCCAGACCCACGTCATCCTGCTCCATGAAGAGCTGAGACCCGATCAGGTAAGGCAGTGGTCTGTCCAGGTACAGATCCTGAAGGTGTTGCCAGACAGACCAACAAGAAAGGGGAGTCAAAACAGTAGTGGATGCAAAATCTCAAGTAATCATTCACAAGCATCCGGTCTTTATTGTAAAATAAAAAATTCACAGTCCAAAATTGCAGCTGAAATACTAAAGTAAACAGTTTGTAATTGCTCAGTTATAATGGACCGACCACATGGTCCCAACTGCTGGAATAAGATGGTCTTCTGTACCTTAGGCTCCAGGATTGGCTCCACTCGACCAATTGCCTCTTCATCTTCTGAGTCAGAGTTTCCAGCTTTGATGTCTAGCTGTTCAAAGGCTGATTCCAGCACCTTCAGGCCATAGTTCACTGCCTCCTGCACTTTGGGTATCAACTCAGCTTCTTTCTGCTCCCGGGTTTTCTCCTGCGGGATTAAAAGATCATATTCGCTGTAAATCAGGTCCAATTTCATCTCCAATTAGCAAGTAACTTTGTACATATTTCAGCCAGAGATCCCATTAGACCAGTGTTTCCCAATCCGATCCGCGTGGATCCACAGACGGTGCACGTTTTGTGTGTCCCAGAGGACTGGATTGGGAAACACTGCATTAGACATTATAGGGATCTTATGCCTCTGCTTGGGGCAGAGCCAGTCGTAGTTTTTACCTGCTCAGGATGCTTCTCTGGAGCCTCTGGTTTTGGCACTGGTTCCTCCACCTCCTCATCGTACACCCGCTGTTGGCAGACACCAGGAGTTAAACATCTGGATGCTGAGAGAAAAATCTACTGCAATCACAGAATTTACAAACAAGGATCCTCCACTACTTAAAATAAAGTTTTATTTGAAGTACATAAACCTGCATCACCCCTGGCCTGCTGTCTATAAAACATGGTGACAAAGGAACATACGTTTTCAATAAACTGTGTGTTGGAGAGCATGAGGAAGTCATTGAAGACAGTGTGCAAGCAGGAGTCTGTAGCTTTGGTGTCTCGCAGAAGTCCATCCAGCTGCTTCTCAATCTGATGCGTTTTGGAGAGCATCCTTTGTGAGAAATCCTGGAGGAACAGGAAGAGCTGTGGCAACACAGCAGAGAAGTCATGAGCACATCATTTAACGAGCAGGCATCACGGCCAAGGGCAATGAGCTCACACAGAGAGTCTTTATAACATTATTTTAGGTGGAATTATGTGGTGGAAGTTAAAAAAAAAAATGAACACTGAGATTACCATAACTATAAAAACAAGTAGGCATTTTCCAAATGCATTTTGTGCTGTCCTGCCTGCATACTTAAGTGCAGATGTGTATCACTGTGCCAGACAGATGGCTTCATTCAGAGCACTTGAATAATTCATATTTAAAACATTCATTTAGAATACTAGGGAAATTGAAAAGCTCTAGCTTTAACGAAAAGCAACAGCTGTTGGACTTCATCTTGGCACACATCTCGGGTTGCTTCACCTAGAGTTATTTGAACAGAATGTGACCTCACAAGAGGATAGGAATGAAGTGGATGGCACCTCGAGACACCCCCAGCACAAACCCAATCACCAGTTTCTTACACCAGAATCAGCAGCCAGAGACCAATTGGCGCTGGTTTTGCGCATCTCATCTAGGGACCAAGGCCTCTCCCACACCTGCTCGCTGGGGCCATTGGAAACGGTCACAGTCTGAGAGCTCATCTGCAACACAGCACCCACAGCCTTAGCATAGTGTATCGCAATCCCCAAGCTGAACGGAAGGGGAAACTGCGCTGGGAAGCATACTGACATCTTAAAGTAAATTTAGTACCATCAAGATTCATCACTCTCATCAACGGGGGCTTAGATCAGGAATATCCGTCATTAACGTTTCTATACATTATGCAAACAAACGCGTTTTGCATGACGAATCTAAATTAAAAAAAAAAAAAAACTCCGAAAATTAACCAAAACTATATGTGTATACAAAACTGGAGAATTATATCTATAAGGAGATAGCGAAATGGAACAATGTAGCCTATGTGTAACGTTTTGGTAGCACGTATTTTTATTTTTCAGATCACAACTAGCGAACCTATCAACAACACACATAAAGAGGAAAGCTTGTTATTTCCCAAACCAACTCTCGATCTTACCGTAAAGGTCTTTCGTTGTAGGACTGTTGTTCTGTTATATATCCTAAATGAATCGGTAAGAAGTGTGTATGATTTAAAAAAACATGTCCAAGTTGCAGCTTCCTACGGCTCGCCTGACAACTCGGCCATGTTCCGTTGGCTACAATCAGCTGACAGGGTCATGTGACTGAGGAATTGCCCCAGCTTGCGAGGAAAGTGTCACCGGGGAAGACGTGCACGAGAAAAAAATGCAATATTTCTACACCAGCGTCTGATGGAAAGATCAGACATTCTGAATTTCCTGGACAGCGTATATCTGGTATATGATCCAAGTTTCGTTGGAAGGAATGACTCTTACTTTGAAACATAAGCCTTAGAAACCACAGGAAGTGAGCCTTTTTTTTATTGAAACCAGAGTGCATATGTAGTTATACTGTGCGACATACCCCGGGTTAAACGCGAAAGCCCGTTTAGGCTCTTTGAAGCCGTCCTAGACTGCCTGAGCGAAAAGGTGTGGAGACGCAACTGCAGCCTAGACCCCCGCGCTTTTTAAAGCGAATCACCCAGCGAACCGGTGCCGGTCGTCCGCGCAGCCCCTGTGTAGTACTGCTCGGGCGTTAGGGGTCGTGCTCGCTCCCGCGGAAGTGCCGCTGCCATTTTGTTGCACGGCGGTAGATGCATCGGTATTTCACAGCACGGGATTTCACGGGAGCTTCTGAAGGTATTCTTCGATTAACTGGATCTTTTTTTTTGACGTATCAGATATTTTACGCGTGTATGTTTTGTGCACGGTATCCGCCTTACGCGTGCTTTACGGTTCCCGCTGACCATTTAAGCCAGTTGGTCAACTATGTCAGACTGATACTGAGAAGTTGTTCAGCCGGTGTGATAAGTAATAAAATCACACAGGTAGTTCAGTGAAGGCGTTTTGACTGGACTGTAATGAGTGACAATAACATCGTGCTCAGTTTGAGTTCGGACTGGGAGCCAGGAAGCTTCTCACACAGATAACTGACAGCCGCTGTCTGTTCCACTTTTAATGCGAAACTGCAGGGTTTACAGAATTCGCGTTTGTGTGTTTCGGCCGTTTGCATTGTCGCCATTCTGCGATTTGTTAAGTTTAAATAAACTATCCAGGACTCGGGTGAATGTTATTAAACTTAATGGGGTTGCTTGTCTTTACTGTAAACACGGTTTAACACAGCTCAGGACTTTGTGTTACTTTTTCTGCAGCCGAAGCGAGATGATTCACAGCTTGTTTCTGATCAACGCTGCCGGCGACATATTCCTGGAAAAACACTGGAAAAGTGTCATCAGCCGCTCGGTCTGCGACTACTTCTTCGAGGCTCAAGAAAAGGCATTGACTCCGGAAAATGTCCCACCTGTCATTTCTACCCCTCACCACTACCTGATAAACATCTACCGGGACAAAATCTTCTTTGTGTCCATCATCCAGACCGAAGTGCCCCCGCTGTTTGTGATCGAGTTCTTGCATCGAGTGGCCGAAATGTTTCAGGTGAATTATTCTCCCACATTATCACGGAAATTTCACGTCTGTGTACATGTACATAAACTTTGTAGTCTGACGCTCTCAAATTAGCTGAGTCTGCATGTTCCACGTGATGGAAACACACTTTTCCATCTAAAACAGGATTACTTTGGCGAGTGTTCTGAGGCTTCCATCAAGGACAACGTGGTGATAGTGTATGAACTTCTGGAGGAGATGCTGGACAATGGGTTCCCCTTGGCCACCGAGTCCAACATCTTGAAAGAGCTGATCAAGCCCCCCACTGTTCTGCGGTCCATGGTGAACACTATTACAGGTGTGGCACATCTACATACTCCACTCCTCTTAAATGCAGATGGGGGCACAGAGGCTTAAAAAAAAAACCCATTGTCAGTCTTCAACTGCTTTAGGAAACTTCCTCATTCCCTTGTTTCCTGTTGGTTCAAAACATTGTCAATTCTTGCTAATCCTACCCACCATGTGTTCCTAGTCTAGTACCTACAGCACATGTTGCAATAATTTGCATTCTCTTCAGGGAGCACTAATGTTGGGGAAACACTGCCAACTGGACAGCTGTCTACTGTCCCCTGGAGGCGAACTGGAGTGAAATACACTAACAATGAGGCCTACTTTGATGTAGTGGAGGAAATAGATGCTATCATAGATAAATCAGGTATAACATTCTCAACATTCCGATGTAAAAAAAAAAAAATATGATGGACAGAACAATGTACTACATAAAAGTAAAACACATAGTTTAGGTGCTGATCGCTTTTGTTTCTAGGGACTACAGTGATTGCTGAAATCCAGGGTGTCATTGATGCCTGTGTGAAGCTATCTGGGATGCCAGACCTCACACTGTCCTTTGTGGTAGGAGAATCGACATGTGAATGTGCAGCAGTCCTCCTTAATCTGTGGTCCCGCTGCTGACCTTTAAGGCATGCTAAACACTAAATGGGGTGACTTGAAGTAAACATCAACCCTTAATGCCCTTATGGTGCCTCTCAAGATGTGCTTCAGTCGATCTTTCCTAAATGATCGACATACACTTAATCATTTAGCAGCAACCAGATATGCAAGATCTTACCCTTATCCAGGGGTGGATTTGCCATTTCTGAGGCTCCAGTGTAGTGACTATTTGTGGCCAGCAGGGGGCCCTCCAAGCCTTGAGAGCCCCACACAAATGCCTGGTGTGAGTGGCGGTAAACATTGCCACTGCCCTTAAGGAGCTCTCAAAATAAACTTTGTTGAACCAAATTTTTTTACACTACAGGCAGCAGATGCGTATCTGTTAATTGCACACTTAAGTCCATTACTTTGAAAAGTTGTGTGATAATCATATTAGGGATTAACTGGATTGTGGAATAGGATATTGCTTTTATCATCTTGTTTTTCCTTAATTCTGTTTACTTCGTCATCTATCTGTTTTGCTGATTTTAACTGTGCATCCGTAGGTTCTGAATTGACCTTCAGTGTTCTAAAACTTGTAGATGGGAAATCTGAGAGATCTAACATGTCACTATTGCTGTAGAACCCACGTGTCATGGATGACGTGAGCTTCCACCCCTGCGTGCGTTTCAAGCGCTGGGAGGCGGAGCGCGTACTCTCCTTCATCCCCCCCGATGGCAACTTCCGTCTGGTGTCCTACCACGTCAACGCCCAGAAGTTAGTTTGACTCGAAGTGAAAATGGTGAAGCTGGTATAGACAACAGGCCTCGACAGCCCTTCCCATATACCTCTGTTCCTGTTCTGCAGCCTGGTGGCCATTCCTGTGTACGTCAAGCAGAACATCAGCTTCTTCGAGAGTGGTTCCTCGGGGCGGCTGGACATCACGGTGGGGCCCAAGCAGACCATGGGCAAAACAGTGGAGGGTGTGGTTGTCACAGTGCACATGCCCAAGGTGGTACTCAGTGCCAATCTTACTCCCACCCAAGGAACCTACACCTATGACCCAGTCACAAAGGTACGGTCTACCTCATGAAATGGTAAAATTGATCTCTGCCTAGCAACTCTGGGACAGTACAGCCGAACAATATAAATCCCTGCAATGTTTCATTCAACTACTCACTCATCTGTGCGTCAGATGGGGATGGAGCTCAACTGAGTAAGTGAGGCTTTTTTCCCCCTATTTGTCCAGGTACTTACGTGGGACATTGGGAAACTCAACCAGCAGAAGCCACCAAATCTAAAAGGTAGCCTTAGTTTACAGTCAGGGGCTCCAAAGCCTGAGGAGAATCCCAACCTCAACATCGACCTGAAGATCCAGCAGCTGGCCATCTCAGGTGAGGCTGCAGAGCCATTTGTGGGCTGCCTGTTATCCTCAGGTGGCTGCTGGTGATACCATTTTCTGTTCTGTGTGCCACAGGTCTCAAAGTGAACCGTCTTGACATGTTTGGAGAAAAATACAAGCCCTTCAAAGGAGTCAAGTACCTAACCAAAGCTGGGAAGTTCCAAGTCCGGACGTGAAGCACCAGGAATATGTTTTTTTTTTCTGTGTGTAAATGCGTCCAATACCAAACCAAAGACCCTGAGGTGACCTCATGGGGTCGTTAAAGCCATGAAGTGATTAGTTGGACATAAATCTGACAGATTTGAATGGCTGAAGCACAAAGACCTTCTCAGAGTTACAGTACATGCCATGCAGGTGCTCAGTAGGTCACAAGAAACCAGCCTTGCGTTGATGGTGCCAAATGTAAGTTAATGTTAATATCTAACACTTCCAAGGGTTCTTAACTCCTTTTATTCACCTCGGTCTTTAAAATGTGGGCTGATCAGATTTGGTTGCGCACTTGCACTGTATGGACTGGAAGCATGTAGACCCCACAGGGTGCTAAATGAGTGTAATGGGTTTAAGCAAAGACAGCATGAACATTTAGGTGTTGCTGTGTGTAGGTGCTCGGGCCTGTGAGAAGTAGCGGAGCTTCTCGGGCTGTGTACTTATGGATGATGTCCCACCTTTGTGCCATATGCTACCTGACATGTTTCATTTTACTCTGGATAAGGAAAAATAAATCTGCCTTTGGCTTTATTTCGTAGATGGTATGAGTGAATCGTGTCCCCGCAATGAAGAGAGATGGCTGTCAGTGTGTGTCTGGGTTGGCTGTGTGATTCTGGGTGATAGTTCAGAGCTATGCCATAAGAAATAAGCAAACCTCCATGTGATCCTAAGAGGGTGAGGATTTACACAGCACTGCACTATAAGATGGGAGAACAAGCAGGAGAGCGTAAGCCAAAAATTGACAGATGGAACTCTGTTCTGTAAGGGAAATACAGCAGGTGGTTGTTTTTTTTAAAAATGTCTTGTTTTCTTTGCAGAATGTATGTCATGAGATGGTTCTATGTATGATTAAGCCAAGATGAATAAAATTAGGTTTGTTATAAAATGGGAATGTTGACATGTTTAGTACAGTTGATATTGATAAATGGACAGAAGCAGGTGATACTCAGCATTATGGGTAGGAAGTAGAAAGAGACAAGTCCCACCACGATAGTTCAGCTCAGTGTAGTCCTACTGGTGGGTGACACTGGGATACTGTGAAGCCAAGAGCCGGTGCTTTTATCAGTCGTTTAGTTTTTATTCCAAGGCACAGAGATCAGATGCTTATGAGGCACTGTAAATCAGGACTCCAAGAGTACATTTACATTCAAAACCAGGTGGTTGTCACAGGGTTTCCTAAACCATCTTTCCGACAGTTACGTTAGGAGTATTACCTTCTGCAATCTTTACTTGTGAGGCACAAAGTTTCTAGGGAGTAAACTAGTGTCTGTCTGCAGAAGTATGGTGTTGTGTGTTATGGACAAAGCAATAGTTTGTCAGAGAAAACAAGAGCTGAATGAAGGAAATGTTACTTGAGTGACTGGGGATAACGGGCTGCCAAAAACAGTTCCAGGCACACGATCTCCCCCGGGATCCCTACTACATTCTTCTCACATCTGATAGCTTCACACAAAAAAGGTGAGAATTGGGTATGTGTCAGGTGAGGATGGGTAGCTTTTAGCAAAGTGAAAAGTGCAGATTTTTTTTTATGGTTATAAATTGTGTCTGCAATGCTATGCTAGTAAACCTTCCTATCGACTGGGTGCTTACATGAGTCTCATAAAAAGGTCAGTTATGCTTGGGTTTTTTTTAGTTTTCATGTTGCTTAGTAAACAAACAATTTTCAGATATTGCTAAAATACAAAAAAAAAAAAATCTGTCTAAAAACAAGATCTTTAAAAACTAAATCTTTGGCTTCGTTTCAAACATTAAAAAAAAATCCTAAAACCCAAACATCCCAGAACCATCCGCAAAGCAAAACCCCATTTCAGCTGTTAAATAAATATTACTCCAAGAGCAACATTTTCCTAAAACGTTAGGATCCTTTGGTTAGTGTGCACAGCCGTGACTGGAGCATGTGTGGCTGTCACACTCCCGGAAAGCAAAAAGGAGGCGGAAGGAGATGCATATATACATTGTATAGCGAACAATCCTCATGGTAAAACTGAAGAATACCCACCATGTTCAGCTCTGCTGGGACAAAGAAAAGCTTTATACCCAGCACACCCGGCCATAGAGGATGAAGGGCGATGCAAGCAAATCATATACTGAAAAACCCTGAAGCGTTCCCATGGTGATTCAGATAGAGGCGACCCACCACGACATCTGGCCAGTCGCCACTGCAGTGCTGGGTTCAGTGTTCACACCTCTTGTTCGAGGTGGGGAGGGCCTGCCTTACTGGTACCAAGGGGTCTTCCTGACCCAGCGTAGGGTGAACCCTGCGTCTGTCCGGATCTTAATGGAAGCCGCCTCTGCTTCTCTCACTGTCTCCTTCACGGACTGCATAAGGTTCTGGGCGTTGTGGACCAGCATCTCCGTAGCCTGACGGGAGATGCACACATGAGTGTATTGGGTAGGGCCGGTGACATAAGAGGGCACACGGGGGAGCGAGACGCACTCACCTGCTCCGACTCCTCCTCGCTGATGTTGGTCCGTCCCAACATGGTGGCCTTGACAGTGGACAGGATCTTCAGCTGTGTGCTGATGGTGGGGATCCGCTCGCACACCTGCGGGGGTTAGAATCGGCAAAGTTGACAGTAGGTGAGTGGTGGCACTGTCAGGGTGAGGAACCGGATGAAGAGCCCACATCCTGAGTGAAGGTCAGCAGAAATGAGCTGGGGACTCCTCACCTGAAGGAGATTGGTGCGGATGCGCTTATCCGTACACTGCTTGGCCACCTCCTTGGCCAGCCGGGTAACCTCATCGGAGGCCTTGGCGATGTCCTTGGCACATTGGATGAGGGCTCGCTTGTTCCCGCTGCCCCCCCGCACCAGCCGGGACATCTCCGCCATGAGCAGAGCCATGCGCTTGGCAGCACCAATGATGTCATTACCCTGGATTTTAGGGGAGGTGAGGGGAGTGGTGGTGGAAATGACAGATTACTACCAAATTAGCACCAAATGGCTCCAGAAACAACGATAGAGAGGACATTTAATTAAGGACGGGGTCTGAGTAGAGGTGCAGTTTCCTGACGAGAATCATGGGGTACCGAGTGCTGGTAGCAGCTGCTTCGCACGTACCATAGCGCCACAGAGCGCCGGGCATTCCAGTTCTTTATGGAGCTTGCGCACTCCATAAACGATAACAGCATGAATCAGACACGAAACAAGACGTCACACTCTCTATTTCACCCCAAGCAGAGTCCATGTGACACGCTCCTCTCCTCTGCTGAGGACACACCCCATATGTTATAGGTGAACATTCTAGGTCAAAGGTCACCGCCCACATGCATCATGCATTGTGGGAGTCCTTTAAATGCCACACCGTGGAGGGAGACCAGAGTAACAGCCATGAAGGCCAGTCACAAGCATCACAAAGTTAAATCTGGTCTGCTGAGAACAAACAAGTAGGAAACAACCACAACACAGGCAATATGGTGTCATCTGGGTTAATTCAATTATGGGGAAACTGTCATCATTGGCTTCACAGGTTGGAAAGGACATAAGGACTAATGTGGAGAGAGACTGACTCCTCCTGTGACCCTGACATTCAATTGGTTTACCCAGAAGAAAGGAGAGGGACTTGTGAAGCCAGCAGCAGTTTGTCCACACTTGGCATTCTGTTTTAATCGGGGTCACCTGGCAGCACAGTCTAAGGTGATGCAACAACTGCAGGCCAGGGTCCCAAATGACGGGCGCAGGAGGTACCTTACTGGACCACTTGCGCGCTTCCCGGTGTAAAGACTGAGCAGCAGCCAGCATGGGCTGGTTAACGGGCTGATTGGTGGGCATTAAGAGCAGCTCAGGCTCATAATCATCTTCATTCTCTGTGAACTCAGCATCATCCTCATCATAAACATACATATCCGGCCTGGTGGCCTGTAAGCCCTCATCTGGGACATCGGGCTGGGGAGGACGAGCAGGACGGGGAGGGCAGCAGCATGGGGAAAACAAGGAGAAAGTTAGTATGAGAGGGGCAGGATGAATATCGGAGGAGGAGGCACGCCGGAGGGTGGGGTTAACGAGAGAGAAAGTTACAAGGAGAAAGTGAGAGGAATGTAAAGGAGAAGGAGGCAGACCTACAAAAGAGGAGAACTTTAGGACAGGAGACCTGCGAAATAGGAGACTCACAAAAAGAAGAAACCTACAGGACAGGGCACCTACAAAAAGGAGACCTACATTACAGGGCACCTACAAAAAGGAGACCTACATTACAGGGCATCTATAAAAAAATGAGACCTACAGCATGGAATCTGGCTAAACAAAAACAAATTCAGGTCCAATCAAAGTGTCTGAGAGGCCCCGTAGGGGGTGTTCTGGGTGGCTGTGGGGGGACAGCAAGCTGACTCAGCAGATGGTCATGCCTTGCTGTTTGTGGGCTTTCATACATTCTCACAGGAATTATTGGAGCGACTCGCATCAGAAAGGACCCAGGTCCACATTCATAGATGCTAAACATCAACATCGTAAAGACAGACTACCTGAACTAAAGAAGCCCACCAAAGCCAATCTGCAGGACTGTAGGGGCACCATCCATCTATTAGTGTTATGGGTTTAAGAAATACCATTCAAATCAAAAGCTGAAGTTGAAACCATGCCCATTTCTACCATTGAGGACACTGACGTCAAGTCCTCAGTATTTTTTCTGCAACTCTAATAACCATGATGCATTATGGGGCACAGCTAGGAGGGGCTGACGCTTTTCACCTCTGTATTTTAAAGAAATCCTGGCAATGGCCCTGGTTGAAACACACAGCTCTTCACAAAGAGTATCAAACACAGATCACACACACATGGGTTGGAGCCGTAAGGCCTCAGCATGCGGCTCGCAGACAGCGGGGGAGAGGAACCAGCTGTGACATGACGGTCAAGGCCTTTGAGGAACAGGAAAGGCCAGGAACACAAGTCAGAAAAGCAACAGTAACAATGAGGGAGTATATTCCTCAGTAGGCGGGGAATGTGGGAACAAGCCACACAAGCAGTTTTTGGGAAATGATTTCAGTAATGATCTGAAGTAACTGAGGCCATTTCTTATAAGAGTCTAAGCCATCAGAGAGGCCTCCAAAAGTACCGTGCTTATGCTTGCCTATGTTAGCTCATGCTGAGCTCAGTACCATGGATCTGTCTCCGCTAAATCAGAAAGGAGGATGAAGATAGATCTAAAATGCAATCAGTACATTAGAAAGTTAATTAAGTTTTCAAAGTTGGCTTTAATTTCCACTGGACCTTGGTTGAGCATGCCATATGAGGGCACAACATACATGGACACAAGTCAGAACACTATAAATCCCAGCATGCTCTGTGTGACTGCACCCTTTTAAGAAGGTACCATGACAAAGCTATGGGATGGCTGCAGGAGAGTGTGACGCTGTCAAAGCAGGAGCCAGGACGTCCCCCCCCAGGACAGGGCTCACCTTGCTGGACCACTTGCGGGCCTCATCGTGGAGCTGCCGGGCCGCCACCATCATGGGCTCGCTGACCATCTCACCTGCCTTCTGCTCAGGGAACTCCTCGTCCTTCTCCTCTGGAGGTGGCGGGCGTGGAGGGGGCACCTCCCCCTCGGGGAGCGGTGGCTTGGGGGGGGCCAGCTCATCATTAAGCTGGGAGTAGGAAAGGGCAGATCTCAAATCGGCTCGCACAACATAATTTGGTCCTGAGCAGTTCAGGAACATAGTTCCCAACAGATGGACTGGACAAGAAAATGATGGGAGCAGATCTGAGGGTGACGGAGGGAAACACAAAATGCTCCGGAAGGCCTGCAGACTCACATGCAGCTGGTCCAGGTCTGGGGGTGGAGGGGGAAAGTCCGGCTCCTGTGGCTGGAAGGCCTCCCTAACTTTGGCCACGGCACCCAGGATGCGATAACTGGAGTCCAAGAAGCTCTTCTGTAGAGCTGCCGTCGCAACCCGGAGAGAGAGAACAGAATTACATCAGATTTACAGCGGCCCCACAGAAAAGGGAGAAGAGAGAAGACAGCAGGATCATGCAGAAACCTGACTGCCTTCCCGTGAAGAAAAGTCCTGCTAAAGAGAACTCCATTAAAAGTCTGCCTCTTACCAGACAGCGTCTACTGAACCAAAAGTAAACCATGATATGTAAACACTGACTGTTCTAGTACTACTGCATACTCATGGCTGCACTTTGCACAAATGTTTACCTCATACTACATTCATGCAGTGCTCACACAAAGTCTCAGGACACTTGCTCATTTCTCTAAAGATGCTAAAAAATGCACTGACTTCATAAAGTCCATTGACAAGCAATGTTTAACAGACATTTTCTTTTTATTAAATGGAAAATTTTTTTGACTGACTCATTCTGTTCTGTTCTTGCCATTTTGCTATTAATTGCAATTGTAGTCACTGGCTCCCAAATAGATACTAAAACACAAATGTCTGGTGTTTTCTGTTATTGCAAAGGTGATGCTACTTAAAAAGCACCCAGAGAGATCGCTTGTCAGTGAACTTTTTTTACTCAGAACTGCTCTTTTAGAATTTCAGTTTTACTTTATTACTAAATGAAATGAATGTTTTACTTAAAACTACTGGTTGTTTCAAACAAATTAAAGTAATTTTTTGGTACCGCTTTACAATAAGGCTCCCTTTTGCTACTTTGTAACATTAATAAAAAAGAAAACGGTTATAACTTCTTTAAAATTGTCTATTGACAATTTACAGTTACAACCTAATAAATAACCAGATTTTAAACCATTCACAAACGCTTTAAATGGTTAGCCTTATTGTAAAGTGGCACCATTTTTGTTAAAAACCAATAAATCCGCAATATTTTAAACTTTATTAAGCATCCAAAGACTTTCTGTGAGTGCTGTATGTTGTAAAGCTTACTAAACATGCTTCTGTACATCATAAACACAGTATATTTATGTAATGCAATCTAGTTTCTAATATTCACATCTACCTCAAAGCATCGCTGGGCTAGCACACTCATTGAGTTTCATTCTTGTCACAATGACAACAAAGGCATTCTAGTCCTAACATGGGGGGGTCATGATTCACCCCGGACAGCAAAATATACCAAGGTGGACCCACCCCCGTGTCAGCAAAACAAATGTCTAGAGTCCGTGGCACTGATATTTTGGGGGTTTTGGGCTGAATTGTTGGAACCCTTGTTCTATTCTACTAGAATGCATGACTGAGAGCCTGCAGTCTAATATAGTGGAACCTCGTTACTACGTACCCCGGATACAACATTTTCACCTTTTCAACGTACAGGTTTCTAATTCCCGTTTTTAGCC
>JAODJX010000065.1:12134032-12146060 GCA_026776945.1 Isichthys henryi | reverse complement strand
AAAAACATTAAAACTGGCCGGGGGGGTGGGGGGGGGGGTGTAATCAGCAAGATAACGGAATAGCATTGCTGTTCAAAATACTGAGAAAATACTGTATACCACAGTATAATGTTCAGGCAGTATGACAAAATGAAAAATTACATACAACCCAAGTCTAATCTCAGCCCAGCTGACAATCGCAGTCCTGGCAATATGACTGCATTTGCATAACATGCGATGTAGATATTAAAAACAGATGGTGTATGCGCCTACAAAGGAGATTAAGCTGTAAAAGCAGTAAGAGCGTTGCTCAAGGGACCAACAGTGATATTATTACTCTGCCAGCCATGGGATTTGAATCCACAACCTTCTGGAGAGGGATACAGATTCATAAACCACCGAGCTACATACTACCACATATTTTTTTCAGCTGATAAAGCTGTCTGACTTGTAGAAATGTTCCTAGAAGACCCTAGAATATGACAGTGCTTAAATGTGCTACATGTTCTGTCACTTAGCCCAAAGCATCTCGATTCTCAGTCTCTCCCTCATCTTTCCCTCCCCTCTCTCACAAAAACATGAGACCAGAGCTGAAGCTTTACAATCAGCCACCGGTTCTGCCTCATGAACATTCAGCATGAGTGTTGCTTATCTCCCCAAAGCACCCAGCCTCCCCCCAAGCCATAATTAAAGAGAGGGCAGCCAAATCAACTTTTAAATCAAGGTCTCCAGACCAAGGTCAAGGTTCTCTGGTAATCAGTAGTGGTAACATAGGAGAAAAGCATCCTGGATGGTGGCCTGCATCAGGTCATAAAATGACATACACCAAAAATGCACCAGAGAGCAATGGTGTAGAAGAAGTTTGATACTGGGGGGGACACAACTCAATAATCTAAATACAAAGGTTTGTCTATTGGGCTGATGAATGAAGCCAAATAGTATTTTTATGGGGCGGGGGGGGGGGACAAAATTTCCCCCCAGTTCCTACGCGACTGCCAGTGAGAGCATGACGTGACTGGGAGGAGCAGGTAAACACAGACAACGTGCTGCCAGTGCGCTCCCAGAATGCACCTGTCAACTGGGGTCCCCCCTCAACTGGGGCCAGGGCCAGCCAGGAGGGCTTGTTCGGGGACGGGGGGGTGGGGGGCATTCCAGAGTTATTATTAGCTTTCAAACATACCCCTAAGGAGGAGGCCAACAGGCCCCTCTGGTGGAACACCTAGCTGGGACACTGTGGTAGATAAGGTCCAAACTGCAGCCATTGCAGCATGAACCAGCATGCATGTAAAACTACCGTGACCTAACTGACTGCTTCTTCATTTGCTTTTTACCATTTCTCCACCATCGTTGCTGTTCTGAAGGCTCCTATCCTTGCAGGCCACTTCTAAAGCCAGCCGCTTTCCGTCGAGGCGCCACAGGGGATGGGCTGCCAACGGACGAGGGACACACACGCACACGCAGGCAGCTGTTTAGACAGAATACGAAGAGCTGGCTGATCGGTCTGTTCGCTGGCAGCCATAAGGAGAGGTCGTGCAGTTGAGAAAGATGAACAAGCGGGTCTTTGTGAAGCTCCTGGGGCTGAATTCCCTATCCAGATCTTCAGTGAAAACATCCAGGAAATGCACAGGAAAACTTTGAAGGCGCCACTGATCAGAAACAGTGTTCATACACACCAGCCAAGACAGGAGTCAGGCTGGGGGACCGGGCTAAATTTAACGTGGTCTCCCAGAAAGCAGGCACGTGCTGCATCTCTGCCCCAGGCTGGGAAAGGCCAGAGGCAACGGCAGCTTGCATAACACCTTCCAGATGCTTGTTTACATGACAGCCTGATGTCATTTCTTAGGGATTTTGCTGCCCGCCATGGAGAAGACGCTACAGCTAATGTCTCCCTTTTAAGGAAGGCCTCAGCGGTAAGCTGGCCCTTTCACACAGGAGACACATCCCCCTATAAAGGGACCTTTTCACTGTCACTGGGCACATGTTGAACCCAGTGTCAGCCTCACAAAGAATTTCATGGTTAAACGAAGACTTCGTGGGGGGGTCACAGCCTTGGGTTCAAGCTCCACACAATTTCGAGATCCTCACATAATCCAGATCCTACTCTGCAAACTCCCAACCGCCCTCCCGATCAAACCTGACAGTCAGGATTTGAGAGGCGTGACATCATCACTTCCAAGGTGCCGTTAGAAAGGGCGGTAAGGCACACAAAAGCCCACTCCTTCTCTGCAACGTGCTCAGACAGGTGTCCCAATCCCCCCCCCACAGATTATTAACCTCCCCAGGCCATTCGCTACTGCTCATTTAAAAACCAGCTCCAACATGCTCCTTCTGTAGCCTGAGACTACAGAGGATCTGGGACTGCAACTCCCAGCATTCCCTGCGACAGAGCTCATGACCTTCAACTGACCATTATGAAATAACCAGCCATTGGACCTTTGATCTTCTGGAAGACATTCCCACATGATGGCTGGTTCATGTGCCAATCGGGGGGTGGGAGGGCAATGCCTCCATCTGCAGGGACGCCCTCAACTGTGTCACAGGCCATGCAAATGACACAACGGGTCTGTGAACATCTACCAGAAGATCTATCAGCAACCAAGATAAAACCGATTTCCTATCAGGCCTGCCTTCGATTAAACTTGCTCGAAACTAAACAAAGTCTATCAGTGTGATGATAGGTCACGTGGCCCTGGTGATTAAAAACAAACCCACCACAATGTTGATAAGGCGCCCCCGACTGGCTGAGTTAATCAGAGGGTGGGGCAAGCCCTGATGTCCATGTTGCCCCGGTCCCTCTCAGATGCTATAAAAAGCAGTCAGGAAGTCGTGGTAGTGGTGGGGGGGAAACAAATCACAGACAGACCCATAGAGACCACCAAGCCAGATCCCCAGCCCGAGTTCTAGACACATCTGTGGTCCACAGAGGCACGCTGTTCAGTCAAAAGCACAGCACAACCGGAGAACAGGTGCCCTATGGGGAGTAATTAAGACGCTGACGCTGGAGATTCTCCTCTGAGCCCGGAGTCACCTTCCCAGAGGGCCCCCCGTGCCCCTTGCCCGAACCCTCCCTGGCCTCCTGTCAAGCTGCATCCCCTTTATCTCCTGTCCCTCCCCCCAGCAGCAGACAAACACAACAGGAAGCGATATTATAGGGTCCTAGAGACCCAATTCAGCAGGGTCACCCGCGTGCTCAAAAACAGCACCAGGCCAATCATCTAGCCCAGGTCCTGGGAAGGAACACTGCCATTGCCAAACGTACAATTGCAGTGCCAACCTAAGGCTGTACGCAGGATCATACCACATGGGGGGCGCTTTAACAGAGACAGTGTCACAAATAAACAGAAGGGGTGGTCAGTGGTGGCAGGGTCACTAGAATGATATATCTGAAACACACACACACACACACACACCAGATAGCACCTGCTAGCAAGTGCACCTTGACCATTACCCACAATGCCAATGGGCCTTCAGTATGGTTCACTGCCTCGTTTCACTTCCCTCACAGGATATTTCTGGTCTGGTTTTCCATAGGTGGGCCAATCAATAACACATCAGCGTTGAAAGGCTGGGATTGACAAAATAGCTCTGAGGTCCAGCAACAACCATAATGGTTTCGGGATCGCCTTTCAAGGTGCGTGCAAAATAGCACTTTGGAAATTCCCAGAGGAACTCGAAAGGTCTGCTGAATGTTCGGAAAGCCGAGCTTCGACCAACCATCCCCTGGCACACAGGAACACGCCAAGGCCACAAAAGCCCTCTCCAAGCGTGGAGGGTTGTCCACCCAGGTGTACAGCATGCACGCGGCTCAGCATGAGGGGGCACTGTAAATGAATCTTCCATTATAAAGACACATGAGGAGCCCAAAGGCCATACCGAAGGAGAGCATCACTTTAGAGAAGGGAGATGACCCAGGCGCCATTATTCAGCCCAAACTCACAACTGGGTGGCAATCTTCTACACCCACCCATTTATAAATCACCCAGAAAATCCCTGTGCTCTTAGTCACATACTGAGTATGGCTACCAGAGACACTGAAAGTGAATCACTTAACAAGGAGAGCACTCTTACAAGGACCAGGAAACAGCCCCCCCCCCTTCAGGTCAGGGACCCCTGATTGCTCTCCTCCCTGCTGTTGTCAGATGACTATTTTTAATCCCCCCTCCACTGCCCACACACTAGTGCTGATAGAATACAGTCTGATTAACCAGTAGGTCACTTTAAATATGGTCCTTAATAGGGCTCTACTATGTACTTACACTGGAGTAAAGGGCACACCTGAATTCCAATGATTCTAATAAAATATGCAAGCAAAGACATACATTCCCTGCTAAAGTAACCATTTCGTTTAAATCACTGTACAGCAATTCCAAATTTCTGCTAAATGTTGCTCCAGCGCGCAATTTTTAAATTTATGTCTTTGAGCGCAACCGGCTAATGGCACAGGATCTAGCTTCAGTCCACCAGCACTTGTAATGTCAGCACTTGCTCAAGCTCGTTACATAAGGCTGACAGTGAAATGTTGCTCCTATTACCGGCTTCCCACAGGTTTGCGGGGGCCTGGCAGGTGTCCATGTGTGTTTACGGCGGCAGTGTTAGCGGGGAAGCGGGCAGTTTCCTCATCTAGCCCCACAGAATCCCACGAGCTTGCGCCCCGGTGATGTCACGGGCCGCGAAACCTAACCCGCGTGTCGGGAGAAACTCACGTGAGGTGCCCCGCAAACGCTGCCGCAAACCCGCAAACGTGTCAACAGCGAAATGCGGCAAGTAACGAGAACCTAATTGCTTTGAAATCCGTCACATGCACTAATATAACCCCGTAAACAGGGATCGGTATGGCAAACACCACATGGAAAAGTAAGGATACGTTTCTCGGAGGAGTCTGTGCAAGTAGTTAGATACCTAAGCAGTACCAAACACCGACATTTACAGTAAGGTGATTTTAATGCATGCAAAAGTTTTGTACTTCATGGCAAAAGCGGCCGGTGTGGAACTGGCACAGAACATGAGAATGAGACACGAGGGGGGAACTTCACGCCTCCTTGTCAAGTAAGGATTCAGGGTTTTGCCCAGCCCTTGAAGGCGAGGGGGCAGGGCAACTCTTCAGGAAAATGCAGTTTGTCGTCTTACAGCTTGCCTTTCAAAAAAGTACGTAGCGCGTCCTCACGGCGATCACCATGCTCTGCTCTGTCCCTAAGTTGATGCTTGTCAAATAAAAGTTGAGATCAGTCACAGCTGCAGGAGAAGCGGGGATCCCCCAGGTATACGGCGTCCCTGCCCTGGTCCCCACGGCATACCTACCTTCACAAGATTGCTGACAGCCGCCTGCACCGCGGCCACGGGTCCGGTCAGATCTGGTATGGCTTTCCCATCCACCTCGCCCTCTTCGTGCATGATCACCAGGTGAGAGATCTGCTGGGCCACGGGCTCCAGGATACTCTCGATCGTTTTCGTGTGGAAAACCGGCATTGTGAACTGTTAAATCCCCTGGTCAGACGAGGAGAGTGTTCGTCTCATCAAATCGTTTCCCTCCGCTTCCGCAAGGGCAAAATCAAACCGCCTTTCCCGGACAGTTTCGCTTTAAAGGAAAAACTATGAGTCTCGCTACCCCCCCCACCCCCTCCGATCGGCAACTGCCTGAGTGTGTGAACCGCAGCCGAAACCTCCGCTGAGTCAATTGCCGTCCGCTGCCTAGTACTGGGGGGGAGTCTGTGTATGTAACCACAAATCTCATTGGTGCGCTCGACTCACCCCCACCCCCCCTTCTACCCCACACACCCCACCCCACCCCTTCCCCATCCCGCCTCCTCAGGCCGCCCGTGCGGGAGACGCCAGCGCCTCCGCGATTACGTCATGCATTCCCCCTGGCCGAAAAAGGAAAACGTCGGACCGGAGCTGTGGAGTGGGGAGTCCGGCGTTGTGTGTGCGAGGGGTGATTTACATCTGATTTACAGATACGTATTACGTCAGGGAGCTGCAAATTCACGCAGTCGGGCCAACTGTGGGATTTCACGCCGATAACCTGCGATCACGCGTCATATATTACTTATGACACATACGATTTTATATTTAAAAATGGAGTGTTCAATATATGCATTGAGACTGAAGGGACAGGAGGCATAATATAGGGGCGCTGTTGCCGGTCAGATTTAAGATGACGAAAAGCTGACGTTCACAGTATTTTTATGACGCTCAGAATAAGTGTCGCCGACACTCGAGTCGTACTCGGTAAATGGTGGGTCGCGTCGCGGGTTCGCATGTCCCCTCGGACTTTGACAGCACTTCTAAATAAAGACCATGGATATAGTTTCACAGCTTCGATCATCTTTTAACCTACCATGGGCTACCTACAGCAAACCTGACAGAACGTTTCTTCGTTTCACGAGACAGTCGTGACTTATCGAAACACTGAAGCGTATTAAAATAATACTTTCGGTAAGGCGCTGGCTTAAAACATACAGCCAGCATGGGTGTGCCCGCTTTGTCGGTGCACCTATGCGGTGCAGAAGGTCTGCAAACAGGGCGTTTCCGTCGAGATTCTCTGTCTGCCGACTAACGCTGAAAAAAAGTGACGATATTTCACTTTGAGTGCTTTGATGTGCTGTGTACAGGAATGAAGTGGCAGATGGTGCCATGACAACAACCTCACCGTGAACATCAATAAAACAAAGGAGGTTATTGTGAGCAAGCCCTCCAGAAGTCACACTCCCATCAACACTGATGGTTCTCCAGGGGACAACTTCAGGCTCCTTGATCCCTACCTACCTACCCCAGCCACCAACTTTTCACCCCAGGACTAGACTGGTATCAAAATTGGGTCCTGGACTTCAGGGTACCCCACGCCCCCCACAGTAAATTTTTCTGAGCTGGGGGGATCAATTTTGTCAGCCCACCTACCCATCGGAGCACCAGGAAAATACCTGGTATGCCAGATGGCCAGTCCAACCTTGTCCTGCAGTCTGTTATGAACTTTTGTAGCACTGGGACAGATTTAAGAACATCTTCTGTCCCCAAGCCTCTTGCAATTCCAAAATCTGCATGGCAGTCATATCTATGGCACCTGCACTTTCTAGCACTATTATTGCACTTTTACCAGCCAGTGAATGCATTCTAAGGAATTGCTAGGCTCTTAAGACAAAAGGGGCTAAGCCTAGAGAGCTAATCTGTCCGAGGCTCATCGTATTGCGTTCCTTCCCTCTCAAGTTAAGATGATTGTAACACTACTGAGGTTTAGGGAAATGCAGCCTTAGACTATGGAATGAGATCTTGATTGTTAAAACAACTGAACTAAGCAAGTAATTAGGGACTTGTTCGGCTTTATTCAGGGTTTCATGCCCCAGGCTTGTGATGCTTCTGTTGTCTAGTGTTGTAGTGTCTTGTAATGCTCTGCATTGTCTTGTTTACGTGCCGTAATCAAGTGTGGCTGAACATAGATGTATTCCAATGCACCTGGAGCCAATAAAAACTCTTGAATGTCGAGATGCCTGATACGTTTTTGTAAGTGATCCCATTCAACGTTCTGCACTGACCACTGCCGAGACATCAGACGGAGGGAGCTGGGACCCTCCAGAAGAGGCTATGTGGTTAACCTGTGTAGAGAGTGCGACGTTCTCATTGCTAGTGGTCAGAACACAAGACGGGTGAGCAAATGGACTCCTGTAAGCCAGTGTAGCTTGTGCAGAGCGCCTTGTGCTGGAGGGACAACAACTCTCACCCATGTTCTGTAGCCAGTAGCCTACCAATAGTGCATGACAGCTTAAATAGTGACATGGCAGGGTGGAGGGGGGGCCCATTGTCTGATAACCCTCTTGGTAGAATTTAACGATAGTCTGCCGAGAGTCTGAAGGTCCCTCTTGGTAGCCCTTCAGTAGATTTTGCTGATCTTTGCTGAAGCGAGGGGGGGTCGAAGTCGTAATTTTGCTGTTTCGGATATGTGTTTGATTGGTATAAAAAATATGGGGGCTGGGTTTCAAACCCATTATTTTGCTATTTGCCTGGTAGAATGAACTGTACTTCACAAAACAGTCATGATAATCTGGAGAGTTCAGGTTGTCCATGAGTAATTGAATACATGCTTGGCTTAGATTTGTCCTGAAAACACTTAGGGTTGTGGGGAATCTCGCTGGATGGGGGCTTTCCTTAGGAGTAAGGTTCTATCTCTGGGTGTGTAGGTGCATTCGATGGAGACGAGCTGTGAGTGATGTTTTCAGGCGTCTGTAACAGAATAGAATGGGCCTGTAGGGATCCCTCACACCATGGTGTCAAGGCAGGCCTTGCGTGCCTGACTGTGTTTCCCTGTCCCACAGCTGCCTAATAAGGAAAACGATGGCTAGTGAGACAAGGAAGACCTTCTGAAGAAAAATAACTACACGAGGGAGACTTGAGTAAGCACCCATATATGCAGGCCATTTCACATGCTGTCAGCATTTGCCTCAGCAGAGTCTAACATGACCTTGAGCTGTTCTGTCACTTTATTTTGTTTTTTTTTTTTAAATCTTAAGGACCTTGTCTACAGTGACCCATGCTGAAGGATAACCTGCTGCTACAGGACAGAGTCCTCTCAGTATCAACAGTTCAGCAGAGAAATCAGAGTATCTCAGATAGTTTGCTTCTGATTGCTGCTTTACTCTGTTTTCAGAAACGCTGCCATCCTGGTTGTTACCATGCTGTTGTTGCTATGGATAGGTGCATGTAGTGTCAGCAGGATGCCACCACTGCACCTCAGCTGACAGGGGGGTGCTTCTAGGGGCCTGTGGACACCTTGGTGTGAGGGATGGCAGAGGCCTGCTGGGACGTCACACTTACTTGTGCAGAGGGTCTTGGTAGGTCCTCATTAACACCCCTCTGCTTTTTGTGTTGTCCTGCTTTGTGTCTCCCATGATTTACTTCAGCTTTTGGTGTCTGCTGTCTGAGCTGATGCGTGGTCTCTCAGAGACATTGTGTCCCCTTCTTCAGATGTTGTGTCCCCTTCTTCAGATGTTGTGTCCCCTTCTTCAGATGTTGTCTCCTGTCTCAGATGATGTCCTCTGTCTGAGACAATGTGTCTGCTGGCTCATCTTATGGTCTTGACACCCTCAGGTGTCTGCCCCACACACGTCCACACACACACACACACACACACACACACACACACACACACACACACACATGTGGGGTTTACCTATCCTTATGGGGCCCGCTCATTCACTTCTATGGGAAAAATGCTAACGCTAACTATGAGAACCTTAACCCCCACCCTGCCCTAACCATAACCATAAGTAACCAAGCAAAATACAAGAGTTTTTGCATTTTTAGTTTTTTCATAGCAGTCACTGATTTTTATAAAATAGAGTTTTCTCTTATGGGGACCAGGAAACCGGTCCCCATAAGGGAAAAAAATGGATATTTATCACGTTATGGGGACATTGTGTCCTCATAAGGATAGGTATACCCGCTCGCTCACACACACACACACACATCTCCCTCACACACACAGTATGCTTTATTTTTTTGCCTGCCACTATACCATCATACTCTAAGACTACCCCAGTTCAAGGCATGAAGTGGTCCTGTGGGTCATATGGAATGGAAGGCAAGTGTGATTGGTTCACTTATACTGCCCTAGTTGCCATCCTGGAGCATGGAAAGTGTTTTTTATACAATTGTCTTGGGGTTTGCACTGTTAAAATACTGAGAAATGCTTCACATTTTTGCAGAAATGCTGTGGAGAGGTATCTGATAATTAACTGCCGAAACTGCCATTGTGTTTAGCTGCCCCTGCAGATTCAGAGTGTGTACAGACACCTATCCTGACATACGTGCACAGACCCTGTTTCTGGGGATACTGATATACAAACACCTATAAGTAACAGATATACTGGAGCATAAATGCGCATACTGCTTAAACAACTTTTTATTTGTTTATGTATTTTATTTGTCTGATGAGCACTGAAACGATGCCTTTAAAGCACACGTGTCCTTTCGCCGCCATTGCGTTTAAATAGAAAAATGGCGCCATCTTGTGTCATAATTTGTACTTGAATGAGTGCTGGTTTGTAAATAATAGTAATGATGTCGTTTATTGTTGGTTTCACAATGGATTTGTATGTATGAACTACTGGTTCAGCTGTTTAACAAGATATTTCTGTTATTCCCTTTTATTTCAACTGGGCTGTGTCTGGCATATGGTCCATGATGGACTCTGAACCCAGAAGCCCAAAAAGCTTCCTGGCTTTATGAACCAGGGCCGGAGCTGGCATAAGGAAAGGTGGAGGGCTGGGTCCTTGCCAGCTGGGGCAATGGGGGATACCTGTCACCATACAGACTGCAATATGGATGTGTGACACCTAAATATTGGGTAATACAGTTGCTATAATCAATTTTAACATGTCTTATTATTATCAGAACCAGATTGATTAGTGATTGCTTTAAAATGGCGGTATATTTTAGACTAAATGCTCACTCTTACATGTGACAAATGCTTGTAAAATTATATGGAATTCCAGGATTGTGCATGTTCCTGTTATGGTCTGTACAGGAGGTTGTCCTATGCAGCTGTTTGGCTGTAACCCCCCGACGTGAGGTCTGTAATGTATTTCTCTGTATTCCAGGTCTGCCTGCCATGGGTGAGGTCACGGTTTGGCGCAGCCCCAATCCCCATGACACCTTGTCCTCCAGAGCCCATTCCTGCCATAGTCAATCTGTCACAGTTGCCTTTTCCCATGTCCGCTTAACACGGTGGGTGGGGGGGGCACAGACAGCTGCCACTGCATGCCGCCAACGCTGATGTCACAGGTGTTGTTGGGGATGCCTGGGGGTTCCGTCCCTGTCGAGACTTTGGGTGGGATGCAGGCAGCTGTGGGCCTGTCCAGTATGAGACGTGGGGGGGTGGGGGGGAATTGGCAGGGGGGTGACAGAGACTCCAACATGCAGCTCATGTCATGTGATGTTAGGCATTAGGAATCCCCCTGTAGGAGGTCAAGTGGAAAGAGTTTTAGGAATTTTACACCTATAATACAGAGTGTACTTCATGTGTGTGTGTGTGTGTGTGTGGGGGGGGGGGTCCTGACCACCCTTCCGTGACCCTCACTTTCCCCACAGTTTGGTCAGAACTGGCAACCTCAGGATCCTGTCATGGTTCCAGGCCTTACGAGCAAAGGGGGTCCCGGATGGGCGATTTGCTGGTCTGCTGAGCAGATGGGATTTGGCAAGTTAGATGACATCAGAAAGGAACAGAATTGTGAATCATTTTTATGAATCACCACAGTCTAGTGAACCCAAATTCCCTGGCCTTGGACATGCTGGTACATGGTTTGACTGGCACAATGCTGTCTGTGCGTCTTGTTGCCGTCTGTGGACCTCCTAAGGCATCCTGACCGAAAGCTGTCTGACCCGCGTGGAATGTGACAGAGGTGTATAACCAGGTTATAGCTGTGCAAACGTCGACCATGGTAGACATCCTGATTTCATAATAAGGTCAGCTTGTGAGAATTTGTAGATGGATGAGCTGAAGCCCCCAAAAGAAAAAAACACTTCATGGAGAAGAATATTTAAAAATGCTAAGGAGTTCAAAACTTTATCTAATCTTAAAAATATAAACTAAAAAATAAGACATAACAATAAATAGAAATAACATTATTTACATGTTAAAGACTTAATTTATTTATTTATGTATTTTATTTATTATGTTGCCTGCACTGATGAGCTTTGAAACGATGCCTTTAAAGCAGACGTCTCCTTTGCCGCCATTGCGTTTAAATAGAAAAATGGCGCCATCTTGTGTCATAACTTGTACTTAAATTAGTGCTGGTTTGTAAATAATAGTGATGTCGTTTATTGTTGGTTTCACAATGGAATAAAAAATTTGGAAAATAACTGGATTAGTCTGGACTGGGGGGGGGCAATATCATATGCTTTCATGGGGCCCAAAATGTTTAATCTTAAAAATATAAACCAAAAATTAAGATATAACAATAAATAGAAATAACATTATTTACATGGGGGCAGCATGGTGGTGCAGTGGTTAGCACTGTTGCCTCACACCTCTGGGACCCGGGTTCGAATCCCCGCCTGG
>JAODJX010000065.1:12116786-12133825 GCA_026776945.1 Isichthys henryi | reverse complement strand
TTCCTCCGGGTTCTCCGGTTTCCCCCCACAGTCCAAAAACATGCTGAGGCTAATTGGAGTTGTTAAATTGCCCGTAGATGTGCATGTGTGTGTGACCGGTGTGTGAGTGTGCCCTGCGATGGGCTGCCCCCCCCATCCAGGGTTGTTCCCTGCCTCGTGCCCATTGCTTCCGGGATAGGCTCCGGACCCCCCCGCGACCCAATGGGATAAGCGGTTTGGAAAATGGATGGATGGATTATTTACATGATTATAGACTTAAGAAATTTAATTGTAAAAAAATATTTAAGAAAAACAAATTATACATATAATAGTGAATATAAATAACATTACAAAAATAAATTTCAATGTAAAGGCAAAAATTTCAATTCTATGGAGAAATTATTGTATGTGCCGACATTCATTTATACACCCTGAGAATGAATAGAATGTTAAAAATCTCCTGCTGTAAAGCGGGTCGTAAAATTTATGGTTATAAATACATTTTAAATATTAACCCAGGACATGGTCAGAGATGGCATCATACCAGCAGCAGTGTGGCAGCTTGTACCTGTCGTTTTGCTGCCCGCGTTGCTGCCTATCCTTCTGGTATGATGCCCTCTGGCCCCTGTGCTCTCCTGTCCTGGGGGAGGCTCACTTCTGAGGGAACATGACCCCCAAGGCGATGCCTGGAACTCCCGTTTTCTCCTGAATCCACTTGTTGTAGTTGGTGACCTTGGTGTAAACACCTGGGCGGTTTCTTTTGGCGCACTCCTCACCCCAGCTGACGATGCCAAACAGGAACATGTGGTTCCCCACCTTACATATCAAGGGTCCCCCTGAGTCTCCCTGGGGGGCAGCGGGGGGAAAATGTTGAGGTTACTGTGTCGGCTACCTGGCCGTCTTACTGGGAGCCGCTTAATGGAAGGTGACGGCTCCTGTACCTTACAAGCGTCTGTGGACCAGTTGTGGCTGCTGGCGCAGAACATGTTGTCTGTGACCGCCGTCCCGTAGTAGATGTTATTCGTGCAGCGCTCCTGGGCCACCAGCTGCACAGTGCCCTCTTTCAGGTACTGGGAGTATTGCAAAGTTTCTGTTCATAGAAACAGTGTGGAAGGCAGGGATCAAACTGGGGTGATTATGTGCTTAATAATAATACTGATGATACTTCATACGTCATTTTGCACATGTACAGGTACATTGGCATGCTTTTTTTCACGTATCCCATCATGCTCTCCTTTGAGACACATGCACACATACACAGCTGAGAGTGCAGCTCAGGGTAAGGACATTTATCTGGTGGGGGTGGGAGGAGGAGGGTAGAGTTGATGGCCTTGCTCCAAGGCACAGTGGGCATGTGACTATTCTACCAAAGGCGGGATTCAAACCAGTGACCATGCAATGGCACAGAGGCCTAAGCTGCTGAGTCACCTGGCCCCTAGAGGCAAAGGGACAAGGGGACTCACCATCTCTCCCATATCCAACGACCTGGCAGGAGGACCCTGGGGGCAGCATCTGACTGGGGGGTGGAAGGCATGCGGTCTGTACCGAGCCCGTCATCTTGGCACAACGGTTGCCTTTGATCATCAGCAAAGCTGAAACGGAAGAAACCTGTGAGAGAGACTCACCCCACTGGAGCCCCCTGGAGGCATCTGCATGCATTGCAGAGTCAGGTCACCCTACCGATGTCATTGTTGTAATAAGGCTGAACCTCGTCATTGTAAGCCTCGTGAGTGATGAGTTTCTGCACTTCGAATCTCTGCTCTCTTCTGGCATCGCTCTTATTGATGGCATTCTTCCCCAGGAAGATGGTCATGTCTTTAATCCTTGTGTGACTGGGGAGGGGGACATTATGACAGTCCATCAGTCCCTGTGTCAACCGTACCCCTTCTCACATGTGTGTCAGTGGCTGTCTGTTGGGACACTTACTCATCATCAACAAAGCAGTGAGCAGCTGTGAGCACCCAGCATGATGAGATCAGGGTCCCACCGCAGTGGAATCTACTCTTCAAAAAGATGGATGCGATCCATGGCTGGGACTCCACTGCAATGATACTCCCACCCACAATCTTGAACTGCTTCTTTTTGTGCTGCCCACAAGCTGTCACTGTGGGAAGATGTGACAAGCAAGCTACACAGACTGTCCGTTCACAGACAGAAGAACAAGGATGGACTGTCTGCTTATAGAGTGCAGACTGTCCATTCACAGGCAGGGGAACAAGCTCTGTAAAGGCATGGACTGTGTGCTCACAGACAGCAGGACAAGCACAGACTGTCTGCTCACAGACAGAAGTAAAGGCATGGACTATGTGCTCACAGACAGCAGGACAAGCACAGACTGTCTGCTCACAGACAGAAGTAAAGGCATGGACTGTGTGCTCACAGACAGCAGGACAAGCACAGATTGTCTGCTCACAGACAGAAGTAAAGGCATGGACTGTGTGCTCACAGACAGCAGGACAAACACAGACTGTCTGCTCACAGACAGAAGTAAAGGCATGGACTGTGTGCGCACAGACAGCAGGACAAGCACAGACTGTCTGCGCACAGACAGAACTAAAGGCATGGACTGTGTGCTCACAGACAGCAGGACAAGCACAGACTGTCTGCTCACAGACAGAAGTAAAGGCATGGACTGTGTGCTCACAGACAGCAGGACAAGCAGGGACTGTCTGCTCACAGACAGAAGTAAAGGTATGGACTGTGTGCTCACAGACAGCAGGACAAGCACGGACTGTCTGCTCACAGACAGAAGTAAAGGCATGGACTGTGTGCTCACAGACAGCAGGACAAGCGCAGAACTACTGCTATTCAAGGTATGGACAGCAGGTGTAGGAGACTGCCACTGTACTCCAGTAGTCATGGCCGTCTTCATGGAAGCATGTCTCTGAGCTGTCTGACTGAACAAATGACTGTATGTCTTAAAAGTTCATATGAACACTAAGCTAGACAAACCATTTGTTATCGAAAAGGGCCACTTAGAACCTCAAAAGACAGACACTGGCATTTGGGCAAAAGGACCAAGTGCTCAGCAATCCCAACCCCCACAGCCAAGGGGCTGTAAGGACCCTCTATACAGAGGCTGGCAGACTCACCTGAGTATCTGCTGGCAAAGGTCTTCTTGGGTTTCTGGGAACCCTGCAATTAGGAAAGCTGACTTACTGCCTGTGCTGAGTCTGATGCACCTCAGTTAGTATGACTTCATATTAGATATTGACTGAAATTCTCTGTGCACTATTTATACATCCAATAGCCAGTTTGAGCACACATGCACATGACACAAACAGCCGCATATGTGGAAGTGATATTTTAACCGTAACGGGGATGTTTTACCGCTGTGAAGTTGGCCGACGTATACATTACCGCTTGCAGCACTAGTGATGAGACAGCCAGCAGGGTGAGAAAGAGGAAGATCTTCATTGTTCCTCTTGACTGCTTTCCTCCTTTTATGGCGTTTCTGTGAGAGCGAAATTCAGTTGCAGGCATCAGGGGTGCGAGCCAGATTGTGGGTAGTGGCATGATTGTGGGGACCTTGGAAAAAGCCCTGGTTTCTGTTCCTGCTAATGCTTCTGAATGATCCCAACCACGATCTATAAGCTAAGTGTGCAAATATCAACACGCTCAAGGGCTATTTCATAAACTGAGCCATAAACATTTTGGCGAAATACATTTAATGGGTCAAAATCAAAATCTGGATATGAATCAAAATCAAATGAAAACAACAGAGATTGACTGAAATGCTGCACAAAATCAAACAAATATGTATAAGAAAAAAAACAGAATAAAAGGTAGAAAAAGTTAAAAAGTACATTATTTACATTTTTTATTTTGGGTGCATTTAATAATGAATTTGCCATTATAATGTGAATAAAATTCTTCAGAACAGATTTTTTGCTGCTTGGAAAAAATGGGCAACTTAAGATCCAGTAAGTCAAGTCAAAAGTCTATATTGTCAATTCCGCCATAAGAATTGAAATTGAAATTGAAATTACATTACTCTCAGACCCCACGGTGAACACCCTAACAACAATGAGCAAGACAGACAAGCAATACAGATACGGATATTAAAGTATATATATGTATGCAAAGCTAAATCAAATTAAATACTTTGTGCAAGTTTTCCGCCAAGGAAGAAAACCCCTTCTTTTCCCCATTTCCCCCCCCCAAAAGTCCTACTTTGATCCTATTCCCACAAGCCCAGCACTTTGTAGTTTTGAGGCATTCCTCATGAAACTAAATACCTGATAAATCCGTCTCCCCCACATTGAGTACAGTGGTGCTTTCTGCTCTAGTCAAAAACACTCTAAGAAAATACCATGCATCCCTGTAGATAGGGGACACCACAAATGAAGGCAAACTTATTGTTTTAAGTAAAGAAGTGGATTCACTGAGGCTGCAGTGTTTGCTTACCGGAGAGGTGGATGTCCTTAGTGCTGTCAGAGGTGAGGCTGCAAGAACTGCTGCGTGGAACTCACTATGCACGTTTGGGCCAACTGCTGTTCAGTTGTGGTCTCAGCTCACCATATAGGCATGGAAGGGGATGTGGGCGAGCTCTCCGCTGATTGACACATCCACTCTGTGATGTAGTTGCTAGAGAGCTGCTGGAGAAGTGGTTGGCAGATACATCCTGGTGATTCATGAAATGACACGGCCTCCCACATGTGGCAAATTACATGACCAAAACAGGAAGCATGCCTAAAATGGCTATTGTATTACTAACCTACTTTGGGGCCTGCACTGGCATAATCGCAGTGCAGCACAGACAGCTGGCCCTTGCGCATCAGCAAGCAGGTGGCAAGGCAGTTAAAGTTGCCAACTGATATTAAGATTAATACTGACCTTTCCTGGAGGAAATTATGGTGTGTTCTGTCATTACACAGCAATCCCCTAAAACATTAATGCATGTGAATATGAACTGTGATGGTGTTTCTGAGCAAACAACTGTGATTGTATAAAGTTCAACCTGAGGCGAGTTTATACTCAAACACATGCAGCTGTCCAAGACTCGTTCAGTGCTGGCGTCCAGCACTGCTATGAGTTTCATTACTGTTTTACCACAAATTATAATTTCTTGATGATGATTGATTTCCCTGTTTGTTTAATACATGCATTTAGCCTGTGAGGTTATTATCGATTTATGTTCAATGCCAGCGGTGAGAAAAACTTATTCATAATCATTCTGAAATTCTTATAAACTGTAACACTGAAATGAATCAGGCCTGATATTTTACTGGCAGACATTTCATCTTGCAACACATTCAGTTTCCCAATATACCTCCAAAGCTTCTAGGTAATGTGTTTAACATATGTGGTGCATTCTGGAAATATTCAGACCCCTTTGGATTTTTTCCACATTTTGTTATTTCGCAGCCTTACGCTCAGATAAAAAAACAATCCCCCCCCCTCAACTTGACCCTTGTCAATTCCCTCAGATCTTCACTCCTGCCCATTTCTTCCGCATTCGACATGTCAACTATCAGTACCAAATGTTATCTTACTCTCCAATATATTCCAGACCTTGACATGCACTCTTTTTATGAAATAGCTAACATTATTCGTTTCACATGGGGATGCTGGTAATGTTTTGGCTCATTGTTGTAAATTTTCAGACCCTTCATCAGTACTTAGTTGAAGCATCTTGGCAGCAATTGCAATTTTCTTGAGTATGACGCAACAAGCTCTGCACACATGGATCTGGGGATTTTTTTTTACATTATTTCCTGTAAATGCTCACAAGCTCTGTCAGGTTGGATGAGGACTGTCAATGGACAGCTATGTCTCTCCAGAGATCTTCAAATGGGTTCAAGCCCAGGCTATAACTGGGTCCCTCTAGGAGACCCACAGAGTTGTGCCTAAGTCACTCCTACATTGTCTTTGCTTTGTGCTTATGGTCATTGTCCTGTTGGAAGGTTAAACCCTCAGCCCAGTCTGAGGTCCAGAGTGCTCTGGAACAGGATAAACAATAAGAATAATTACAAATAATTACACAAAATTTAAAACAATAGAAAAAAATCTAAAATAATCAAATGAAATGGTTTATGAGCAGGCAGAAACATGGCTTTGAAACATGGCTACAGGCAGATAGTCGCCTTGGGCCCCTGAATTACCTGTGTTGCACAGGAAGTGAAATGATCATTAGTTTTCTTGGTGTAAATTGATCTAAAGTACAGACACTCCTCACTTAGTGACCTACCGTTACGTCCTGGGTGGACGAGCAGGCAGGACGCAGGGAAGGATGAGGCAGGCAAGCTTGATTGCGGGTAACGAGGGTTTATTTGGGGAGACAGGGCTGACAACCACGCACATCACATCACTACATCAATGACGGACCACCAACAGAGGAAGACGTGGACTGATATACATGAGACAAGCCGAAATAATAGGGAACAGCTGCGCACAATCGGGGAAGCACACGTGGATGATGAGGGGGCGTGGCACACACGAGGATTGGACGGGCTGGGCGTGACACCTACGACTACATCGTTAAGCGAATTGGTCAATAAGCGAGTAGCCGTCCCTTGTTGATATTTCAAGCACACCGTACTGGTAGTGGGTTGGTGTCAGCCATCTTCAGCTATTGTTTTAATGTCACCTTTACACCATTTATAACAATTTTTTGTGTATTTATAAATGTTTATACGGTAGTGTAATAAACAGAATGGAGGAAATCAGCTCTAATATACATTACTTAGCTTTGCACACTGTAAATACAAGTCATCAGAGATTCGAACACTAGTGCAGTGAATACTGAGCAATTGTGGGAACAAGACAAAGAGTGAGAGAGGGTGATGCTGACATACCACGCTGCTGTTTCCATGACCAAAATACTATGTACGATACTGGCTGGTGGGAGAGCTGGTCCCTGCGGTCATCACATATTTATTCATTTCTATTAATTTCTCTCAGCCCTGGGTAGTTTCAGAGTCTCTTTCGTAGAAAAACACTCCCACAGTTTCGCCACTGGGGTGGTATTGCGGTGCCTTATTATTTCCAGAAATGACGCCAAATAACTGTCTTGGTTTCATCAGATCAGAGAATCTTGTTTCTCAGTCTGAGTTCTTCGTGTGGCTTCTGCTGAGCTCACATCAGTGGAGTGTGGCAGTGTTGGTTTCTCCCATCTCCACACTTTGTGGCTGAAGTGGCTCCCCATCACCTGTGTAAAGTGCTTTGGGTGTCATAAAAAGTGATACATGACTGTAATATTCATTCAGTCATTCATACTGTGCAAGGGTCATAGGCTGTCAAGGACAATGTTTAAGACTATTTATCTTGGCATTAAGTGTATATTGTTTGAGGAAAAACACAATGTAACAGAATTTTTACAACTGAATCATAATACAATTAAAAATAGCAAGAATTTCTTCTATTCTTCAACAAGTTGCTGCTAACTGGCTGGCTAGATGAATAGCACTTCAGTTCCCAAACCTCTCCTCAAGGGCAACCCAGCCATTCCATGTGTTTGTTGAATTCCACCACCACCTCACTTAATTAATTTCGTTTAATTACAGTAGAAACCATTTATACTGTTCACAGTTATAATGATCAACCGCTTTCTGATCAACAGAATCATTCCTGTACAAGAACTGTTTAAATTATTCGCTTACAGTAATCAAGTAGTCCGCTTACAGTGTACAGACTATTTTTCAATTTTTATATTTTACTTTGATCACCTTACTTTGCCTTGCAGTAACACATATGTTTCTGGCTAGCAGCCTGAGGCTAATTTTGTGCACAGAAAACTTGATGAGAGAAAGAATGACACCTATAAACTCATCAAAGTTTATGATAAACCACCGAAAACGAGCCAATGAAATACAGCAGCGAAACTGCAATAAGCATTTTGAGACAATGTAACGTGCTGTATAAATAAAATTTAATGGGCTGGCCCCCCATCCTGGGTTGTTCCCTGCCTCGTGCCCATTGCTTCCGGAATAGGCTCCGGACCCCCCGCGACCCAGTAGGATAAGCAGTTTGGAAAATGGATGGATGAATATTATGTATAGTACTGTATTGTACTATAACATATTTGAATTATACACAACTCAGTAATTTAATTTGTGCAGTATTGTGATTAGAAAAGCTTTCGCAAGAGCTGTACTGTATTCTATTCACAATAAAATTAAGTAATTAGCGACGCTGTCTGTTTTATTACCTTGTATTCATGTAATAAATATATATGGTAAGTAGATGGTAATCTGGCTGAGGCATAAAGAAGAAGAAAAAAATGATCATTCACTTATAGTGATCTATTTCGCTCAGACAGACATGATCATTATAAGCAGTTTCCACTGTATTTAAATTGATGAGGTATTGATTAGCCAAACATAACTGGCTAATGGCTGAGTTAAGAAATACAAGAGTGTATAGTATGGTTACTGCAAATACCGTGTCACTTGAGGAGAGGTTGTTAAATAGCCAAGCTAACACACTTTGACAAACATAATATTATGGATTTATACCAACAGGAAGATCAACCTAAGTAAGATAAGCAAAACTAGTCCCATCGAATGCTTATCTTTCTTGAATCAGCAGATCTGCATCAGGAGTCAACAGAACAAGCATGTGAATGTGTATGATGTGGGTAGATGTGGCTGCGACCAGCCCAGAACTGCAAGAAGGGTGTGAACCATGAAGAAGGGGGCTAAGGATGCAATCTGCACTCCATCTTGCAGAGAAGGTGGTGTGGATGTATCAGCCTGTCTGGGACACAGAGAGCTGCACAGGTGGACGAACAAAAAGGAGCAACTGGGCCTGCAAGCAGTAATAGGGGCTCATGCAGGAGAACTGTGACTGAAGGAGAAGCAGGAGGAGAGGAGAAGCTGCACAGGTACATCTCTGCCACTGTGCACTTATCTGCACAGTGAGGGAGTTCGCACTGCGGTTATCACACTCCTGCTTTTCAAAAGGTCTCTGAAATAGCAAATGTCATTGCTGACTACAAAACGAACCCGCAGTGGGGCTGAGCAGCCTTTGAGAAAATGAACATATTCATCCGTCACTGCTCTTTCAAAATGCACGTGCCTTTTACATCTATTTAGAAATGCTAGAGTGAATACATGCATGCATAAACACAGCTGCCAGAGACGTAAGAGGTTGATCCGGTCAGAACCAGTGAGGACTAAGGCGTTTACAGACGTTCTGAAGACAGGAAGCCCCGTTGGGCAAATCCCTTTCCAGTTTCCTGTCTGGAAAGGAAGAGGAAGTACAGCACAAACGTTGAAGAGGCATCCTGCATGACGCTCTCTATCAAGCACTGGCATACAGGTAGCTGGCGATGAAGGCCCTGTGGTACTGCCATGATGACAATGAAGATGGCAGTAAGGAGCAGATATTAACAACAAGCACAATTCAAGAGGGAAAAATATATATAAAAATAAAGTCATAAAAGTCAGAGAGGGATGTAGAAAACTATGAATGATTCACTTCCTCTCGCAAACACAATTAGCATGACGAAGGGCCATATTAGTCAATATATTACCAAGGTAGAGTGAGTGCATCAGAAATCCCCGTGTGATTTAAATCAGCTTTGTTTATTTAGACACGCCAATGAGAATCACAGGAAAGGTTTCTGTTTAAAGTTTTGCCACATGCACAATCATACAGTGAAGCACTGCGCAGTTAAACACTCTTCCACCTGCTTCCTGGATTGTGCTTGAAGGAAATATGCAATAAATAGAAAAAACAAAATAGCATAAAAAGATAAGAATAAATAAGAATAAAATAACAATATACATAAATTTACTGCAGTATTGACAATGAAAATAGAGAGCAGTATCTCAACAGTTCTAAATGATGTGTAATGACAATATATGAAGTGAGTTGTTAGCTTTGGGAGTCCTCACCCAGAATGCGAATAGCCTGGCCTGGGGTACAAGCTGTTTCCCAGTCACTCAGTTATGGTTTTCAGTGCCTCCCTTATGCTCCCAGTCAGGATGCTCTCGAAGATGCAGGTGTAGGATACTTGAGTCAGTATGAACTTCATCAGCATCCTGAGATAGCAGAGGCATTGACCTGCCTTTTTAACAAGGCTATTCCATCGTCTATGTATCTGTATGGGCAATAAGCAAATTGCAGTATGTCTGGTGTGCTGAGCAGTGTGGAGCAAACGTGATCCCTTGAAATGGTTCATTACTGGATGCTGCCCCTACCAATACTACAGAATCCCTACACAGCCCCCATCGAAAGCATCCTGACAGGCAGCATCACCTCCTGGTTCGTTAGAGATCCCAGCCACAACAGTGATGGCCTCTTCTCTCTGCAGAGGTCCGGCAAACGGCACTGCTGCCTGTAGGTAGAAGAGCAGATACAGATCCTTAATGGGCACAATGTTTAGGACTTGTTACACCAACATTCCAGCCTACACAACTTATACCAGTATAATGTGTCAGGATTCCCAGGAGGACGGGCAGGCTGGAAGTGGCGAAGGACGAGGCAGGCAGGCGAAAATAAGGGCAGACGAGGGTTTATTGGGACTAGCGGGGGGTAGCGAGACGCACATTCCAACAACAACAACAATGACCGACATCAGACAGGGCAAGACGTGGACTGATATACAAAAGACAAGCCGAAAATAACAGGCAACAGCTGAAGACAATCGGAAAAACACACGTGGATGATGAGGGGGCGTGGCACACACGAGGATCAGACAAGCTGGGCGTGACATAATGCATATAAGTAAATATTTACTATTACATTCTTGCACTACCTGCCCACCATGACATTTATGATTACTGTATAATGTTTACGTTTAATATCATGCCTCTTTATACTGCTGTTCCCTTTAATCTTATGTCCCTTATCCCTATGCCCCCCGCTTATAGTCTGAAGCTAGGTAATAATGAATTTCAGAATGCATTGTACTGAATATAACTGTGTATGTGACAAATAAAACTCTGAAACTTTGAAACTCAAAGTGCAACCAGGTGGTAGACTTTCGGACATGGTGGGTGGGGTTTCTTGGGGGCAAGAATGATGGTGGTCTTTTTGAAACACGCTGGTACTCTGTCTTAGGACAATGATGAGTTGATTGTGCTGGAGAAGCACTGGGGCTAACTGGCCTGCACAGGCTTTCGGGACCTACCCAGTTAGGACGCCCCCTGCTTCTGCTGCCTCTCTGATGTTCACACCCTTCACTTGCCCATTTCACATGGTTTTGCAAGAGCGTGACAGAGGTTCATTTATCTGGCCAGCTAACCTGTTGGTTTAGTGATAATGTTATGGGCTGGTCCTTCCCTGTCAACCAAAGAGAGGGTTTGCATCCCAGCGAAATAAGGCTGAACAGCAACTTAATAATTCCCTGATTATCATAGTAGGGGATTTTCAACCATGCAAATTTACAGTAGCACTTGGCAAAATATAAATACCTTATAAAATTACACAACCAGAAAGGAAGAAACATTGCATCACAATCACAGTGCTTTAAAAAATGCATGATATGCAGTGATACGAGCTCTGCTGGGAAATCAGACCTCTCTCTGGTTATCTCATTCCATCTTATGAAAAGATTTTATAGATGCTACATCCTCTACTGGTTTCTGTGACTATTTGTGCATTCATGCAAAAACAGTAAGCAAATGCAGCAACAAAGTTTGGAGGTTCACTTCTGGAAGTGGAAACCCTGATTCACACAATGTGGCTAAACAATCATCTAGAAGACTTCAGCCAATTCCAGGGCCGCATTTCTTTGCCAGTCCACACCGAGGCTATCAATAGCTGTAAATGACATGCAATGACAGTGTGGGATGGTATAAAGTGCCTAAAATGGCATGTTAGCTTTGGGAGTCATAGTTCAGTTTACAAACAGCTTGAGGGTAGACGCTTTATCTCAGTCTCTTGTTTTTGCATTAGGCTGTACGTTAGGGTGGGTGGGGTCTGCAGACCCAGCTGATTGTTCCACTCTGTGCAGGGCTGTGCTGTCCTACTTGGTGCTGCTCCCCAGGATACACTCGCGAGTGCAGGTGTAGAGTGCACTTAGAATCTTAGGAGCCAGTCAGCAAGCACCCTGAGGAAGTGAATGCATTGACTTGTCTTTCTAACAAGGTTTCAGCCCAAGACCCCCGAAATAACAGTGTCAAAGACTCGCAACTCACGTTTTGCCAACTGGAGAGGGAAAAACGACCCCCTCACTGGTGCAAGCCCCCCCCACTTGTGTCTCCCTACCCCTACTTTGGGAGCCCCTGGCCTACATAGTGTTTTTTCTCATTCAAAACATTTAAGCAAAGACACACCAACAATCTTGGGTCCTGCATCAAATTTTTTTTTACATTGCTTTGGGGATTATTGTGTTAAGAGCTGTGCCTTTTTGCTGCTCACTTGCTTAAGTGCCTTTTTGCTGCTCACTTGCTTAAGTGCCTTTTTGCTACTCACTCGCTTAAGTGTCTTTTTGCTGCTCTCTCACTTAAGTGCCTTTTTGCTGCTCACTTGCTTAAGTGCCGTTTTGCTACTCACTCGCTTAAGTACCTTTTTGCTGCTCACTCGCTTAAATGCCTTTTTGCTGCTCACTTGCTTAAGTACCTTTTTGCTGCTCACTCGCTTAAATGCCTTTTTGCTGCTCACTCCCTTAAGTGTCTTGCCCATGCTGATTTCTGAGAAAAGGACATTTTTCTCTGCTTCCGGCGCATTGATAAATGGATTACTGAAAATGTTCTCTAACATCTCAGATCTATGATTGATGCCTTTCTCTAATTTGCAGAAAGCGCTAGTAGTTTAGAAGGCAATGCAATGAGTGTGGGACACTGCTGCAATGTTTAACCCCTGGATCCTATTTGTGGACTTAAGCTCCACCTTTCATACTATAATCCTTGAAAGGTTGCGCCTAAACTGAACCTAAACTGCAAAAAGGTTAAAGGAATGATAATAAACATTTAATTGTGTAATACACAGCACTTTAAAATCACAGTGCAATAACTGTTCCATAGCCTTACTCTTCAGTACAATACTGTACATAATCTACTGTGTTGTATGGTATGTAGGGCCTCCTCTAGTGGTATGCAAAGGTATTACGGTAATTAAGCATAGTGGTGGTAAACAGCAATGTGGTGGTGGTATGGTGTGACACTTTCACCATTGCATTCCTACCACCACTTAGTTAACAACTTTTACCATCCATGACCCCGTACAGCTCAAGGGCCATTTTCCCAGAGGGCCGATGGGCACGTGGGCCAGCAAAATATGTTGTGGAACCGCCCCCCCCCCCCCAGCAATACCTGTTCCTCTGCAAAAAAAGTGTAAAATCTAGCTCCTTATATATTGTTTGTCTCTTAGGTTAATGTTGTGTATAGTCTTAATATTTCTAACTTCTATGCATCCATTTTACACCAGCAAATTCCTTGGGCATGTTGTTTTCCAGGTGAATTAAGTATGATTCTGATACAGAGTCTGCTTACTGTACAGACTGAGTGATTCAAGGTAGTGCCAAGAACAAATGGGACACATCACAAAGTACACAAGGACAAAAGATATTCTTATGGCAATGCTGTGCTCACTATGTTTCAGAGAAGCACTTTACTCCAGATCCAACTGTGGCAGTGTTTACACCAAAGAGCAGACAGATGGGGACCCTGGCATTTGTTTACTGAATCTTTCCTGGTGATTCATGGTACAAACACTCCCCAGGATACAATGGGGTCGTGTTCCGATAAGCCTACCGTAAGGCGAAAATATTATAAGCCGAAAATGCATTTTAATACAGTATAACAAACAAACATGAACAAACAACATAGCCTAGCCTAGCCTACCTTAAACATGTTTAGAACACTTACATTAGCCTACGGTTGGGAAAAATCATTAACACAAAGCCTATTTTATCATATAGTTTGAAATCTCATGTAACTTATTGAATAATATACTAAAAGTGACAAACAGAATGGAATTGGAATACCCATCATAAAATCAAAATATCATAACACGGACCATCGTAACCTGGGGAGTGTCTGTTTAACACAAGTGTGAATAAATGAGGGAATGGTGCAGTGGCATAAAGCCCTTAAAAGTGGAGCAAAAGAGCTCTCATTCTCATTTTCACTGGTCCTATTCAGGGTCGCGGGGTCCGGAACCTTCTTTTAGAAACTACAGGCGCAAGGCAGGGAATAACTCACAACCCATCACAGTGCACACTCATACACCATTCACTCACCATTCACACCTACAGGACATTGGGCAACTCCAACTCACCTTGACATGTTTTTTGGACAGTGGGGGCCCAGGGAATACCCCAGGATGACACGTAATATGCAAAATACACACATGTATACAATTTGCAACTTATTTAATTATCAAATTAAGATTTGGATGGCCTCACTTCAGGTAGACTCTTATTTGAAATCGAAGGCTGTCTTATCGATAGAGCTGGATGTGTAAGTTCTGCTTTAGTGTCGCTGTTTCAGAAAATCACTCTTATTTCACGTTTACTGATGCTGCTTTTAGGAGTGAGCCAAACAGCTTTTTGGTTGGATGTAAAATTGTGCAATGACAAAAAAAAGAATTCTGATATTATATGCCTTGCCATTGGTGTGTGGACATCTAGGTGGGTTTAAGCAGGGTTGCCAATTCTCACACATCTGGCGTGACACTCACACTTTCAGACTCTCACGCTCACACAAATATTACGGTAAATCTATATTATTCTATTATAAATTAGCTACCCCAAAAGCATTGGGGTAGTTTGCAAACCCTACAGACTATTTAAAAGGTAATAAAACTGTTACATACATGTAAATGCGTGTGCATGAATATGCAGACAGAATTGAAAATCTCACTCCTGCCAGTTGCCCAAAGTTGGCAAGCATGTTTAAGTTATCGGTTTGGAGACATGCTTCATAGCTGGCCCTAACACTGGCTCACAGACATATCAGGAGTGATTGGCTCCAGGAAGAATTGACAGCTATGAGTTGAAATGTCTTCTTTTCAGGTGTTTGTGGAGCAAAAGTAAGGTGACCATATGTCCTCTTTTTCCTGGACTTGTGCTCTGTTTTTGCAACTTAAAAATGCCCGAAATGCCTTGGATTTTTCTTTGTTTCATGTTGATATTTTCTTTTCACATTCAGAATACTTTCTGTGTGCACATTTGCATTTTTCTGATACCTCTCTTTGTTTCTCTTTGCTTTCCTTTACCTCTTATCATTTTTGCAAAATAAAATATGGCCACCTTAGTGTTTACTAGCAGTTTGAAATAGGATGTAACAGTTTACTGAAGAGATACCAGCTGACTTCATTTCCCACTGCTTGTTTTTGTTTGTATGTGGTTTCACGCTATCACAAAAAGTGGAATAAGTTACTTCCTTCTGGAATGGTTATATGAAAAGAACTCTGTCAATACAAATGAGATTTATTTTGTTCTGATCTTAATTATTTTAGCTATAAACTGCTAGCTACAAACTGTTTCTTTAAGGCTGTGGTCCTTGATTTCTGACCTACACCCACAGGTTGTTAATGATTAATACCATTTCAGTCTAGTTTGTTTTCAAATTCCAAACATTCCTTTTCAGTTGTTGGGGCTTTCCATGTAATGGCAATGTACATATTAACATCAAATATTTGCAGCTGTATTAATTCAGTTCCTTTTACGGGTTTTCGTGTATACCGTAAAGTAAAATCCCACATTGATGACGCAGAAAGACCACTATAATGCTTTATTATCGTCAGACTGAAACAGGTCCCTCCGCTACCCCTTTAATGAACGTGGCGTATGCGCCTCCCCTTTAATTAACGTGCCGTACGTTTCACCCGGAAGTGAAGCAGAAAGGAGGGGAGCTGACTCAACCAGTGATTTATCTAGTGATAAAACCTGACTGGGCTTGACGACCGAGGGGGATGGGCGAAAGAGGATCGCATGGTCACTGAGGTGCAAGAGTTGTCGGTTCGTAAGACTGGTGAGTTTCGATAAAATTCAAGAGGCGGGCTCCGCCTGAATGAAAGTAGACGAATGGAGTGTGTAACAAAGATGAGCTGTCGGGCCGCGATATTTATATGTTTGTGTTGTTGATTATCGGTATGCCCCCATCTTCTCCCACTGATAGCTTACTCACACTGAGCTGTTGGGAAGTCCCTGTCCAGTGTGTGCTGGACGGCAGGACAAGGGTGTGAAGAGTGCATGCATTCAGCTATGCATATGCTTATCTGTCAGCCATATTTCTCTAGGGTGAGAGGTTTATCGTACATTTTGACTTTAATATGATAATATCTTGCACCACAAGGCCCGGAACTAGATCAGTCTTGCAGGCTGTCGTAGACAATTTCAGTTATAATCGTATAACACAATGGTTAAGATGGATGTGACTGTTAGGAGAATTGCGGACTTGCGGACTACACGGACTTTGTCCGTGTAATGCGGAAGAAAAGATCGATAATCCGTCGCATATCAGGCCTTGCTAATGATTAAAATGAGCAGTGTCCACATGTATATATGTGTGAGTTTCAGAAACGCCTACACTCACGAGCGATTATTTAAAGATCACAAGTTTTAAAAACATACTATGATTTATTGCGGATGGGTAGGAGTGAACAAAATCAAGCTACTGCATGGGCTTTGTGTAAATAGGTGGCCCTTATAGCTGTCTGTCATAGCTGGCTCACCAGTTTCCAGTCTGTTACCCTTTAACTAGAGCTTACTTGCCAACACTCTCTGGCAGTGACTGGATTGCATATCTGATGTTTCCAGTGGGGAATTGGTCTGGATACTTGCAGTTGAGGGTCATGCCCAGCAAGGTGAAGGGGCTAGGCTTGGGGAAAGAGGTCCGTTAAAATCTCAGCCGTATACTCTTTCCACTAGCTCCATCAACGTTTTCTGTACCTCTGTGATGCCTTGGACGAATGTGTGTTGATCACCCATATTTCCCCAGAGGTTCCATCTTGGTGAGAATGACGATGGCACACGCAGGGGCTGTAGTTGCTGCGGTTACCGCTATGATGGCAATTCTGCTGCACTCCTCCATACACAAGATCGAGGAGGGACACCTGGCTGTATACTACAGGTAAGCGTGATGCCTGTTTGGGTCAGTCCGTGCCAAATCAACCAATGTCCAGAAAAGTTCCATGGGCATCATTCCTGATTTTGATGAAAACTT
>JAODJX010000065.1:12077909-12104067 GCA_026776945.1 Isichthys henryi | reverse complement strand
ACCCATCTCCACCCGCCCGCTAGCCCACCACTCCCCACCCCCCCCCCCCCCCCCCCCCCCCCGCGGCGGGCGCCCCCCCCGTGCCCCGGCCCCGGCCGGGGGCCGGGAGCCTAACCTGGAGGCTATGGGCTCAAGGCAAAGTACAACCCAGGATGGGGCGCCAACCCATTGCAGGGCAAACTCACTCACCAGTCACTCACCCACTGCACAACCCGCCACCCGCATCTGTATGTGTTGCAATATTTTAGTTCAACCAACAAAATGATTCATTGACCAATGCTTAGATGGGCCACATTTTCCGGCAGATATCTGCTTATTGTGCAACCCACTTTACTTCTATAAACACCAGTGGTCTGTGTGCTCTCGTTTCCTGGTTATCTGGTGGAAAGGGAAGTACTGTTTCCTTCTGTCATTTTCAAAAAGTAAAGTCAGCAACAACTGCAACTGCATAGCCACCTATAGCTGGTCACTGTAAGGGAAGCTTGGAGCTCTGCTCTTACAGCTGATGCTGTGTTTGAAAGGCCAACATTTCCTGCAGAATAATAAAAAAAATTCAAATTCTGATTCATTTCAAATGTTCTGTGTTCCGATTCTGCCCTTGAAAGCACTTTGTAGTGTCATTGTCTGGTTTCCTCTCTGAGGGCAAGCTCAGCTCATGGCTGAGAGTGCGGGAATGCCGAGGAGCAGAACTGCTGTGGAGCTTATGACTGACCTCCACCGTCTCCTGCAGGGCTAGCAGATCTCTGTCCTTCTCCTCCACCAACCAGCGCAGTGTCTGGTCCATCTGTGAGTTCTGCGCTGTGATAGGCCCAGAGCTGCAACATAGGTTTAAATGACCACAGACAATCACAAATGGCACTCAGCCCTTCTGTTTCTTCTGCTCCGACACAGACAGTAGAGCGGCAGTTCCTAAAGAAGTCCGTTGGTATGTTAGGACCGTTTAATTGATTTTTATGGATTGATTTTTGAATTAAGCACATGACTTTATGCATGATTTACCTCATTTTCTGCTTCTCCTCTTGTCTCCCGAGGGTTTGTTTCACATAAAGAGGCGTTGCTGGCATCTGGATCAACTCTGCACATTCAACGATAAGTCTGTACTGGCAAGGCAGCATGATAATTGCACGAAAAACATCCAACAGTCCAGCAGACAAAAATACTGAGGGTGAAGATTTCATTCAAGATAGGTAGATGGTAAACCCTTCAGGTGAGGTAGAGGAGTATTAATTCAGTGTTTTGTCACAGCTCAAAACATAACATCTTAGTAGGACTGGTGTTAGCTTTCGGTCCAGGTTAGAGCTTTGCAATTCGGGGCAACTGCATAGTCCCAGGAGGCTGATACAGTGAAATCTGGGTGGGGTCATTTAGGTGGGTGAGCTGAAGAGGCCAAGGCTTCAGTAGCAGCCATATCGTGACATGTTAGACCAGCAGAACACAGCTTGCAATGGTTAGAATATGCTATTGACTACTGGTCAGAGTGTTTTAGCAAAGATGATGTTTTTCCATATCGTTGGGAGTGGGAGGGCTGGTCATTGCGTAGGTGATTCTGTCAAGGTTGGACTCCATAAGCTGACAGCATCTTGAGAGTATAGAACGGCTCCAGGTGACAATTGATAGACAAATGGCTAAAGATAAGAACAAAGCATGCATGGATAAGGGCCTTGTTTGTGGGGCACAGCACTGTGGGTGGGCAGGAACAGGAAGTGGAATGGCCTTCGTCTCGGTCCATGCTTACGGAGAGAGGATCTGAAATTACAACGTTCCCACAGCTGATTCATCATACTGAACCTTTCTAATCCCTGGTGAAGAAGCCAGATCAACACACACAGCAGATATATGATGAGCCTGTTCCCCATGGAACATTCAGGCCTTCAAACATGCAGCATTTCAGTCATTATGTTCCATCCCCTATTCTATTTCACTTTAATAAGGAAAATACAGTGAATAGGTGATGCATCCATGTGGCCTGGGCACACCCCAGCATACAATTCTGCTCATATCACTGACCAGACAGAGCTTTCAGACATTCTGCAACAGGATGGCGGGATACAGGTCATGACCTCACCCTTGAACAGGAAATGAGTGAAAAAAAGGAAAAGAAAACCTCGATCTTGATTTGTACATTCTGGACCTGAACTGTCCACCGCTGTCTGTAATGGATTACTTTTGTGTGTAACTTTCCCAACACTGGCAAGAAGGTCAGTAAAATACAGAAATCTCTAAACAGGACACCAGTCTGGAATTGCTCTTCGACATCAGATGTTCCACATCAAAGATTTCAGCAAACGTGTGTTTGTACTGTCTATTATACAACAGAATCCAGAAACAGTAGTCAAACAGTTGCCATATGGCCTAAATAAAAAAAGTAATTTCTGTAGACAAGGTTTCCAGGGTCTGGCTCTCTGTGCTTCATTTTATCTGTCTGGCAGACTGGCAGTGTCAGTCCATCAGACCCCCTTTCCGGAGAAGGATTCTGTCACTCGTTAGCATGGTAGAGGAATTGCGATTACTGCATGTCGACATGGATGCAAATAAATATTAAAACTATTTGGACCACTTTTTGGGAATTTACTCTTGCAATATGAGGGTCTAACTACATTTTCTGTAAACAGTATAACCCCGACAAATCGTGCCAGTGAGTTAGCTACAGTGCACGCTAAGCATTCTGGGATTATCATACTAAAAATATTTGTTTTTGAGTTCCTCTTGACTGCAAAATGACCTTGTAACTATCCTCTTAGGCAAAAGGATTGCCATCAATAACTTTGTGTTTGAAAGCACATAACATAAAAAGGGTACTTTTCCTGTGTGCAGATGTAAATTTTTGTTTACTTGGATAATGTTACCAGAAGTACATGAGCCACCCTTCTGGGGCTTCTAAGACAGTGACACATACATATTTAACTGACTGCTTTATTTTGTTATGCACTGGTAATTACCACCTATCTTGGATGAAATCAGAGAACATACCTGCATGCTGTTTCCCGTTAGAGATCTGGTAGTACTCCAAATTCTGCGGAGAAAAACACAAACATTGGTTCTCGGGAAGAACTCTGCAATGCTAGGAACCAAAATATTTCATGTCTGCTTCCATTGCTACACAGTGCTTTCTTAGCATGTGCTGTCCCTTTGCTGTGTCCATCTGTCTTTTCACCTGTATCTTCTCATGTGGACCTGCTCCCTTTTCATAAGCCCGTACCTGCCTCTCCTCCTGAGCTACCTCCTTTGGCCCAGCCTCCATCATCTCTCTCAGTGTACAGAGAACCGGCTCGATGGACCCGGGGGTGCTGCACACAATCTTCCTCACGCATTCTTCGGGTAGGTGGAAGTTAAACTTGGAAAACACCTTTCTGAGGTAAGGATGAAGAGAAATATTTTTTCTTAACAGATGTTCCCTGACCCTTTAAGAGACGAGTGCCACACCATTTGCTCTGTTTGCTGTCCATAAGGCTGAGGGCTTCTGAGCAGTCCTCAGATTTGGCTCCTCTGCAGTACCTTAAGGAAGGATGAGGTTTGCATGGTGAAGTAGGAAGACAATTTACTGTACTACTCAGGACCATTTTGAGGCCCCCTAAGCTCATGGACAGCATAGTTGAACCATTTCAGTGCAACCCTGCAACCATGAAGCTGGCACGAAGTGGCCAGGTATGAAGTTGCCCATTATTTGATGATGGTACTAGGGCGTTATAAGTGTCTATCTTTTTAAGAGTAGGGAGGTGTGACATGTAGATTCTGCCTGAAAGTTCTTCTCTGAGTGAGGTGTTTCTGTTAGCGTCTAATTTAGGCAGAAAGGCTTACCTGTTGAGGATAGTCCAGTTGGATAGTTTCTGTTGGGTAGAGTTTGCAGGGGTGTAGTTATGGAGGTCCACCATTTTGGGGTAGAAGTGCTTCACAAGTTCAGCAGCCATCACTGAGGAACAGGAGGAGATGGAGTCCAGCTTGAGAGTCAGGACATCAGCAAAACCCATCCCCTTAAATCAAAATTAAGGAAACGATCCCCAGTGTTTCAGTGCAGAGACGACATCTAGAGACTGTGGACTAGCTACCTCCATCACTGAAGTCCCTTGCTATGTTCCTCTTCGGCCTGGAAAGCGGTATTTTATCAATCCAGGCATAAAGATCTTGCAGTGTTTCTTCAGTTAACTCTGTAGCCATTGTTTATACTCTTTCACAGTGCTAGTGCTTAGCTTGCTAGTCTGATACCCACTTGGCTTACCGCAGTGTTACAACTGTTGCTAGGTAACCAGTCACTAAGAACCTTATGTATGGTGGCTTGCTGAGGACAAACTTCCACAACATTACTTTCCTTTCAGTTTCTATATCATGCTTTTTTGCTTTCTATTTTTATTTTTTAAGACTACAGTATATCCTTAATTCCTTAAGTTTCAGCCCTATACTGGTGAGGGTGTAGATTATGAATTTGATTTTTACTTTTTGCAGTCTGTGTGGGGGACACAAACACAGGAAAGAACAGCCATTTCAGGTTCTTTGAAAATGTTTTATTCTGGAAAAAAATAAATAAAATTACAGCACAAAGTACAGAATGAATTTTTAAGTAAAATGGAAAAAAAATCAACCACACTAGTGTTTCTTAATTCAAACCTGCTGAATTAAGATCAGTACGATTTAAAGACTTTTCTTAGCATTATTAAGTGGGAAGATATTCAAGTAGAAATCCAGTGTAACCTCCTTTAGTAGGGATCTGCCATTTGCCCAATCGGGAGACATTGGAGGAGGTGCCCAGCTTCTGTGCCTCTGTCTGAAGGTGGGTCAGTGTCATCTGAAAGGTAAAAGTGAGCTGGGCTTGTGCTGGATGCATTGCATCCGGTTTGGGCAGTTCCTGAAGAAAACTGATCCTGTGTAAAATCAAGCCTGACCGCAGCGAACACGTACCACAGGTCACGTAGATTAACTGTTAGAAAATATGTGCAGACCCTTCTCAGCGCCTGTTTACAGTCCAGTGCTCCGTAAAACACACATGACGGTCAGTAAAAGCCAAGGCTTCGTCGGCTTCAAAGTCAACCTTCCTGACGAGCTTGAGTTCAGACAATCAGAGCTGATCTCTTCATCTTCATCTGGGTTTAGGTGGAGGTTTTGGTCCTGCCGTCTTTCCTACTGCAACCTGCAGCACGGCACACATGAGTCCCGTCAGTATGGCGCCCACTAGAGAGTGGGAGGGACACTGTTGTATGGGGTACAACTTGTAGCCTTACATAGGCCCTGACTATTTTAAGCACTGGTATAGGGTCAGATCCACTAAACAGTGCTGAGCCACATGAAACATACAATAACTACTAGCAAAGGGTCTGGTGGAATCATACCTGCTTATGCTTCCATGGTGGCTGCGCTGATGTCAGCTTTGCAGGGGGCACTGGAGGAGAAGGGCCAGATCGAGGAGTCTGTTAAGAGACCAGACAGATGCATCATAGCTATTTAGCAGCCTTGACAGTGACAACATATTACCTCTCCCAGAAATGAGGAATGATTCTCATGACTCACCGGCTTCATATTCAAGGCTGGTAATGGCTTTGTTGGAGGTAACGGTCTTGCCTGTAACACAAAATGAAAGCATGTTTGCATTTAAAATGAGGCAAATCCAAAATAGTGAGGCACGACAGTATGTATGCGCTGTTTGCTTTACTCCAAATGGCAAAATATGAAGCATAATGATTATAGGAGGAATTTAACACTCACTTGTGGAACTGGTGGAGGTGGGATGGCAGGTTTAACCACCTGTTAGACAGGAAATTCAAAAGATTAAAGATGAAAACCACCCTAAAGGAGAAATTATGCAGTGAAGAATGTAGTGATGTCTTACCTGAGCTGAGCCGGAAGCAGGTTGCCTCGGGGGCTGTCAAGGAGACACAAAGGGACTTAAGTCAGCTTGTGTGGTTCTGAGGCCCGGCTGTGGTACAGACCAGGGACACCTTACCTGTGGAGCTGCTCGGCTGGGAATGATCGTGATGCACCTGGGGTTGCATGCTCGACTGTCTGTGGACTCCATAAACATGGGTTGGCTGATATGGGGGGGGCTGTCCCTAATGCCACCCTCCTGGAAGACCGGGTTAGACAGACCCGAGCCACCAGGGCATTTGCTGCGGAAAGATACACAATCTGGGTGTAAGAGGAAGGTAAATGGGAACTAAGTCTAGCCGCGGCACTTTTGCGGATAGCAGGCAGTATCATTTGTACACTTGCACTCACGTTTTACAGAGGTATGGTCTCCTGATCTTACGTCTGTGATACAGCACCGCTCCAGTGGCCAGGACCAGAATCACCACAACAAAGACGGAAACTCCAACAACCAGAGGAAACCAATCTGCAAATAAAACCAAACGCTTTTTACAGGATGTTCCTGGTACATCACCAGTGAATTGGAGGAACCAGCCTGGATTAATACATGAATATATTCTGCAGGTTTTTTTTTTTTGTCTGGGGTGTTCATGGTGCCACAGCCAACCATGTGCGTACACATGTGTAAATGTGCTCCGAATGGGAAAGGGAGGCCCACCTGAGGGGACGTTGACCAACCTCGTGCTGCAGTAGGGTGGGGCCCAGCCAGGGTCACAGTGACACTGCCTTTCATGGTTGCAGACCTGATATAGAAATGACATGGTTAAAGACACATCACTGATACACGTGGGGGAGAAGCATCAAGGGGGGGGGGGGGGCCCATTACTCACCCCATGGTTGTTACATTTAGCAGAGCAGTCCCCTGAGCCATAGGCCGCAATATCCTGACAGGCGTTGTCAAGGCAGACCTGTAAGCAGGTCAGGGGTATTAGCTGCAGCTCAGGGCCTGGTGACGGGGCGTATGTGTGGGACGATAAACTCACTCACCTTCCTGTCACCACATTTGGTTCCGGTGGGAACCATCCCCAGGTCTTCCTCGTCAGAGGTGTCCACGGCGATTTTGCACTGCACCCTGGGCCCCAAGGTGATGGTGGCCTTCTGGTGCGTGATAGGGAACTCGCTCCCTCCACTGCAGAAGATTTTCCCACACTTCATGTCCCTGGGGAAGACAAAGGAATTAGCACTGTGCCCCAGTGGCCCCCAGGAATTCCCCTGCATGTCAGAGAGAGGGGCCCGTACCTGGGTGCGCAGCCCTGGTATCCATAGCTACTCCTCCTACAGTAAGCATCCTTGGAACCTTGTATGTTCTGCTTGAAGCACACGTCCAAGGCCACCTGTGTACCTAGATGAGAAGGGAACAGAAGATATGATTTCACAACATCACAGATGGCTCCATCTTTTTCTGGATCCATGGCATCACCATAGGTATGGGTTGTCTATAATTTTTTCTCCAAAGGCCATGTTCGTGTTAATTATTCAGTTGTGAGATCTGAATTAAATTGTTTTGTCCATCTATTGCAGGGATGGTGAACCTGATCCATAGAGAGCTGGTGTGAGTGCGGGTTTTTGGGATGACCTTTCAATTTGCTGATTGAGAGGTCATACCAAAAACCCACACCGGCTCTCCATGGTTCAGGTTTGCCACCCCTGATCTTTTGCATATCCATACCCTAGGCAGTCAGGAATGTCTTGATTCATATTGTTTTTCATAGACTGCTCGGAAGAAGTACGGTAAAGACAGTTTGAATTGGTAAACAGATCTAAGGCTGGCCATATTCTTCAGTGATGTGCCCATTTAACCATGTGGCAGTGCTGTGTTCTGGCTGCAATAGCTGTGTCAACAAGGCTACCTTTCCCCCAGAGGTGTGTGCAGTGACTCTGCAGGGTGGGACATCGCCCACTGTAGCAGTAGCCTCTCTCAGAGTTGCAAGGCATCCCATTCATCTTGAAGGTGTCCTTGGGGCAGTGCGGGCTCTGGCCCGTACAGTACTCAGCGAGGTCACAATCGGTGGCGCTGGCTCGGCAAAGAGACCCCGCTGGCTTTATCTGGACAAAACAAAAAAGACAACAAGATCAGTGCAGTGGCTGGCTGCTGTGAACTCACAATCATTCTCAGCTCCCCATGGTTAAGAGTCTGCTGCTAGCTACCTGGCACTGCTGGCAGCACTCTCCCTGCGAACACTGAGCCCCTTCTGCCAGCTGGCATGTGCTGGCATTGCAGCAGGGGTCACTGCATTCCTGCAACGAGTAAACCGTCAGGATGAGCTGGGCCTGAACGGACAAGATCAACACAGAAATTTCCACACGCTACTGTCCCAAATTTCCGACTATCCATGGGGTCTGACCTCCACTGTGCCACAGTCGCACTGCTCCCCTGCCTCTACAAAGGCATTGCCGCACACTGGACCCCCAAAAAGCCGGTCTGTGCCTGGGACATCCAGGAGACAGGTGGGATTTTGGTTCTCCACAAATTCCCTCAGTTCAGTTAGACTGCAGCCGCTGAAGGCTTCTGGGTAAACCAGCCTGGGCATGAAAAGATAGATGATCTATTAGATGCCTGTCATCTTCACTAGGCCAGTTTAGGGTGTGAATACCCATTGTGATCCTTATTGTCCATGATATCAGTAACTGATTCTTAACGCCTTCATGGAGTTCCTACAAAATAAGATACTCACCCAACAGTATCTGACATGACGCAGTTGTGGGAGGGCGATACCATTCCGCAGGTACACTGCGAGGCATCGTGGGACATGCCCAGGTTGTGGCCCATTTCGTGAGCAATGGTAGAGGCCACACCGATGGGGTTAATGTTGTGGTCCTAAAAGAAACAGAAGTGTAAGGAAATATCTGAAAGTATGCATTATAATGATCTAAAAACACCACAGATGGTCATTTATGTGTTGTGTGCTGTAGAGGGTATTGCCCTACACTTGCTTCAAATAAGCAGATTAAAACAATGACATCTATGACAAGTCCCGCCCCCCTTTCATTAAAAGGAATGGCAGTGATGGCACAACCTTGGAAGTCAAATGGCAAAGCTGCACAACAGAGCCGAAGGCACATACCTCGTTCACGGCGCCGGAGTCCACCGTGCACATCGTAGATTTTGCTGCCAAGCCAACAGTGGGACCGGCGAACTCGACACCACTGATGAAATATCAAACACAAAGAGAAAGAACCATTATTGATTAGGAAACCAATGGCATATCATGAATGATGCGTAACTCTGGCAGCGGCGCAGACGTACGTGATAAACTGTGCATTGTCGTGCTTCTTCTTTTTGATAAGATTTTCCTTCCGCCAGCTCAGGAAGTTTTTCAAGGTTTCGTGAGGATCGCTCTTGACATCGATGTTGTCTTTGTATGACCAAACCTCGAGACCAACCAACATGATGCGGAAATTCAAGGGTCGATACAACTGCGGGGTTGAAACAAGAGTCAAAATCTCCTAAAGGAGCTGAACGCACATGGGTGTAAAACCGAAAAAGACGAGGTTTGTAACCTTGTCAACATGGTTGGCGACTTCGAGCATTCTGGCTTCAATCTTCTGCATGCTCTTCCCAAATTTCTGAAACTGGAAAATAAAGTAAACAATTGTTTATTCATTTTTCAAGTAATAAATAAAAATAATAAAGTGTATAATAAATTCATTTCAATATTTCAATAATAACTCTAAAGTTATATACAGACACCATTAAGATACAGAAATATGATGAAAGCGTGAAACAGAGCAGAAATATTTCCACACCTGAAAGCACAAAAATAAATACATATCATCCAACACATAGTGTGTCTAGTGCCTCCCCACATGCAGGCTAATTGGGGTCTGACCTCTGCATTGTCCACCACCAGAAACAGCTCCACAAACCTCTGTGGTCTCATAAGCGGCTGGGTTTTCTGAAAACACAGAATTTAATTAGTACTGTCATGAAAACTGGATCCTGTGCCAAGTCTTCTCGCAAACACATTTCCTGCATCTGCAAAGTGTCTTCCCTCCCTATGCAGAGCGGAATGTCTGAGGAGTGTTACAGGCATGGACAATTCAGCATCTCTTGTATAGTGCGGCATCCATGTCTATCACATTCCATGACCAAACACAACATAACCATCGACAGCCTAGCTCAGCACGTGGCATGTAGTACATTTTGTCTTACCAACAGAATGTAGTAAGACCTCAAATGGTTCTCATAGCAGGTAGCATGAAATGAAATGGTTGTGGTGGCCTGCTAATGAACACTGAAGATGCAAGTAACCTGCAGCATACCAGGTTGCTGGGTAGCATGTGGGCCGCCACTCCGGGGATGAGGTCATACATGGTGGTATTGGCGTGTCCGCGGGCAGCCCTCTTGTTCCTCCTCAGGTGCTCCTGCCGGTACAGGGCGTGCTCCCCATCTGTTGAGCTCCCCAGAGGTTCGATGAGGTAGACCGCTTGCCCCGCCCTCAGAAACCCCCTACAGGGTGGAGACAGGAAACACTAAGGCATGTGTGTGTGTGTATCTGTAAATTTTATGTACAGATACATAAATGAACTCTCCCGTTATAAAGACCCAGGTGACACTGGTCTAGATCTTGTAATTTTTCCACCTCTTCCACCTATTCTCTATTCCATGCCTAAATAAGCACAGACAGGTGATCTTGACAGCACTGCTGAGGTGGATATGACCATCATCAACGTGTGCAGCCAATCAGAGGAGGCTTAGCTGTTGGGGATGTACTGGCAGGTGCAGGTCCCGTGACCCCTATCCCTGAAACTTAACTTTGTGTGGTTTTCCTTCAACTGAGGTTATCCGAGGGCAACCTTCAGACTGATAGAGCAAGAGATTAAAAATAACATTTTGGCAGAGAAACAGATTAAGCTTTTAAGCTGTTCACCTATCATAGAGATCAGACGGACCAGGGCTAGAAATCCTACAAATGTGAAAATCCACCCTTTCACCTGGCTGTCTCACAGAGGCCCAGACTGCCCAGTCGCTTCCAGAACGACTGAACCTAAAGCTTGGTGCTGCAGAATCTGACCCTGTCCAAATCACTAAGGAGAACTTAGCTACCAAGGAATTTTTCTTGGATACAAAGAATGACATCGTGGCAGTCGGTCAAACACTGCATCACACCTACCGCATTCCAGAGCAAAGTCCAACACTGATGGAAGAATCCTCAATATCCTGGAAATGTCCCAGGTAATAGCAGTGATCCTGCACCAAAGCAAAGAACGAAATTTGATGGAATTGCTGTAAGGTAAATGCAAAGGTGGATATTTCAAGTCCAGAGAGTACAAATCCAGACTTTGTTTTAACCAACCAGTTGAGTACTCTGTGACTGTGACTCTTTATACTCAACTGGTTGGTTGAAAAAAAATCTCTGTCTGGATTTGTACTCTCGGGACCTGAACTCTCCACCTCTAGGTAAATGTTTTTCAGAGAAAGGCCACACCTTGTTGCTCTTGACTAACGGTTCTGGGTATCTCTTCCTTGTGGACTGAGTACTATCTATCCAAACAATCTGCACCTCTGCCCGTGCTCCTCCTTCAGTGCTGTCTCCATCTCTACCCACAGGCATTTCCTCATCCCATCTGCTTGCTTGCAGCTGTTTTTTACGGAGTAGTCCGACCTATTTTTTCAGGACGCTTAAGCTGACATTGTGGCGCAGTGGGTTACGGAGCTAACCAGAAGGTTGAAGGTGCGAGCCCCTCAAAGATGCTGCAATGGATGCTGCTACAAAATTAAATCTGTGTTTATGTTACCAACAAACACTAATGTATTTAAGGAAAGTGTATTGGTTCTCTGTATTAAGACTCACAACCAAAAGGTCGCCATTTCATCCTATAGCCAGAATAATGATGATCTCTGTTGGGTCCTAGAGCAAGGTCCTTAACTACATAAATTTCTCCAGAAACACCAGATAAATGGCAGACCCTGTGCTCTGTACGATAGGTGAAAACGAATTCTTAGGCATCCGTACTAATGCTTGTACACATAAAGTATCATTATCATTTTATTGCATTTTCCATTAGTTAATAAAAGGTGTAGATCAGAAATGTTTCTTACCTTATTTCTGGGAGATGCTGTTACTTCCAAACCGTTTTCTAAATAGTGTGTAACGGTGTAATCGTTGCTCAAAAGATTTCTAGAACAACAATTATTTTAATGAAGCTAAATATTTTTCAATGAATTACAATATTAAGTAATGCAAAATCCAGAATAACCGCGTTGATTATTTAAATTACACTTACTTATTCTTCTCAAGATGAACCGTGTAATTCTTCCCTTCAATAGTTAGTGCAAACTGCTGCTCCTCTGGGTATGTCTGCAGGACACCAACGACCATCATCGGTCATATACACACACTAGGGGTTGTTATCATTTGTTTTTTATTGTTCTAAAGCAGATGGAATTTTTCAGTTAAGGGACGCGAACATTCATATTGAAAAGGACTGTTTATTTCACGGCTTGTGGTTTAGCGTTTGTGAGACACAAGCGAGACCGAAAGGGCCGCGGTAATAACTGGCGCACCCACCCCATCTTCAAAACCAGTAGCTGCGGCATCTTCAAAATCACTAAAGAACTGGCAAAACGTCACAGACGTCGTAATTAAGAAAAATGGCCACATGCGTTTATTTTATTATGTTCGTTAATCGAAATAAGCCTACAGTATCAAGTAAAAACCAACTTATGATACCAATTTAAACATCCTCAATGCAACTAATATACTGGACAGAAAAAAACAGTTAATGAAGTTTGGAACATGCCTGTTTGCTACTCCGTTTAGTTCGAAGTCCCAGTTTTTGTGGTTTGACAATATCGTACTCCTTCACATGAGGTAGTTTGCGTGAATTTTCGGCGAGCGGTGCTAAAAGCAATATGAGATTTGGTCAGTTCGAGTATCTCAAAGCGACAGCAATCCTTACTACAGTATTACACTTTTAAATATAGCCGCAAAACACACCATACAAAGGCTATTATAAAATAACATAAAAAAATATTGAGAAAATATGTATTTCAAATGGAACATGCATTTGGAATTGATTTAGTTTCACTGCCACCAATTATTTAACTCTTTTATTATCTGATAATTTCACTATACAAACACTGTGCTGTCGATATTGATTTCCAATAAGACGTTATTTAAAACTTACCGCATGACGAAACGATGAAGAGGAGTAACGGGAGAAACGTACCGCATCGCATGGCTGTGGATACACTGCTTTCACGTGGGTTAGGGGTTGCTGCTGATCAGGCGCCGGACCTTTATCCAGTCACTCCCCCTTTGCAGAACTCCACCTCAATTATATCCGGAAGATAAGCCTGTCGCCAATGACTGTCTTGATCTGAGTCACACATAGTGTAATACAGCCTCACCTCATGTTAGAGGACGATCTGTGAACCACAGGCAAACTGCGACTTAACTACATCTGCGACTGAGGCTGAATTTACGCTTGACTGGTCAAAAGAGCTGCTAGTAGAAAGTAAATACAATTTGTGTTTTAAATGTCAGTCTCAAAGAAATAAAGGCAAGGGGCGTAGGTGATATTGTTATAATACAACGTATAGTTAAAAGAAAGCATTTAAAAATCCTTTAAAGTAATAATATCAGTAATTAAAAACTAAATAGATATTTTCTAATTGCTTATTTAATGGTGTTTCCTGTAGGCCTAGAGGAATTGAGCAGTCAGAAAACATTGCAGATTAGGAGTTATACCTTAATTTTGCCGGCCCACCGGGAAAATGCCAGTCCAGTCATACCATATACTTCTAATGTGTTGGTATATGTGTTGCTATGGTGCAGTTTTGTCATTTTCCCCTTCTGATTTAGTCCATCGGAATAGTTTAATTGTATCTCATCCTGTTAGACTGGGAGTACCTCCCTAAAAGAAAAACACGGTCGTATTTGAAGTAAGAACAATGGGGCATACACGTCAAGTCAGAAAGGCTTCTCGTTTTTCGGCTCAATCTCGGTTTTCCTGTGGGAATTGCCCATGACACAAGGACATATGCATCATGGGTCTTGTCATCTTCACCACAATCCTTATGCCATCCTGGTTCGGGGAAATACAGCTATGCTCAGGATAAATATATAAAGTGAGTCAATGTAAGCTTATAAAACAGCGCTAGCTAAGCTAAATAGGGTCAGATTCCTTGCTATTTCTTGTAGACCTATATTTTTCTTCTATGGTGGTAAGATTTATCTAAAAGCACTTTTCCTGTACCGTGTGTCCACATTAGTCTTTTACTATTAATTTTAGGTATTTAGCCGTGCGCTATTTCCTCCAGTCTACGCTCCTCTTAGTTTTCATCAATGCCAAATGCGTTCGCTTTAATTATGGAGGGCGTACATCATTTGTGTGACCATGGTGACCATGTGGAGGGAAACAAAGGAGAACGTCAGGGAGATATATCGACCCTTGTTCATGATCCTGGGGGGAACAGCGTCCACTGGTTTACATTACCTGTGCTATGGGACGTCAAATTAAAAAGGCATCAAAATGACTGGGCAGTCAATTTAACTTCTGGAGTGTAACAGGTGTTTGCTTTTAATAAATTCCATCAGCGTATGTAAAAGTTTGGACACTTATGATGTAATGTCCTAATGAATATGATAGGCCTATACGAAATGGAAACTATAATGATGTGAGGAAATACATAAAACAATTAAGAGGACAATAGAAAACTGAAAAAATAGTTCACTCCTGGCTTGCCGAATGAGGCTATTTGGCGCCACCATGCGACAATTTTAGTAAAAACAAATGTTTTAAAAATAACGTTAACTTTTGTCAAAATCTAAAGGTATATGAGCGATACATTTAGAGAATTTGCCTTACCAAACCCTTTAGTTTTGGGTACCTAGATTTTTTTCAGAATCATTGTGGAATATCTTTGCCTTGAAAAGTAGTATTAATGACGTGTGGGTAGAATTTAGGACCCGGGAGAAAAGCATCGACTTGAGTCCGGCAGAGGCGGGACGCGGATATTAACGTCAGCAGTTCGCGCAGCTACGGTGACGTCATCATTTAGGGAGTTCGGAAGTCTCCTGCTCCGGCTGCTGATGCTGCCGACGGCTCTTGTGCAATTATGTTCCGACCGGATTTAGTACGCTTCCTGACGACCGCTAGCGCGGAGGAAATTCGTGTCGGCAGCATCCCGGTCCTGCCAGTTCACCCAAAACCGAGTGAGCTCAGCAGCGGGATCGAGGAAAGCCCGTCCGCTTTTACGTTCACGCCGCGCCGAATGAGGCTGGACAAGGACCATGATCTATTTGAAGTGGGTTTCTGAGACAAACGTAGGAGTTACGGAGGCGGTTTCTTGAGCTTTTGACAGCTGTAAATTGGGCCGGAGCTAAGTAACTACACCCCAAGGAGTCCGCTTCTTTCTGTTTGGAGTAGTAAAGCAAGTTTCTGCTGTAATTAACGTTGGTTTTCGGTGTGTACCATTTCTCTGGTAACCCACACATGGAGTTAAAGGTAACGAGGCTGTCGTCCCTCCGCAGGACGGTGACATACACAGGCACCTGTATCTGCGGGACAGCGCCGCCGGAATATCGGAGCTCCCTCAAGCTCCAACGTGAGTAGGAGCCGAATTAAGGTGCCTGGAGCAGGCTGCCCCAGGAGCATGCTGCCTGACGCCTCCGTCTCCTGTGTCCCGTCAGCGTGGCAGAGTTCCGGTGTCACATCGCCGGCTGCAGTCAGCTCTTTGACACCCTGGAGTCTTACGAGCATCACTACGACGCCCTGCACAGGCGCGTCTGCGCCGACTGCAAGCGCGCCTTCCCGTCGGACCATCTCCTGGACATCCATATCCAGGAGTGGCACGATTCCTTATTCCAGCTCATGGCCAAGAAGCAGAACATGGTATGCTGGACATTTGCCGTAGGGTACATGTCTGGAAGGTACAGCTTGCTCACTGATGGATGTCCAGCCTTCGTAAGGCAAATGACTGGATGGAACTATTGTGGCTTGGGCTGTGTGTATGCAGTTTGTTTTAAATGCACAATGTCTCTCTATCTTGTCCCCCCAGTATCAGTGCTTGGTTGAAGGATGCAATCTAAAATTTAAGACCAGTACAGAGAGGAAGGATCACCTTATTAAGGTTCATCGCTATCCTTCAGACTTCAGGTTCGACAAAACCAAGAAGAACAGGAGGTAATGGCGTGTCCTGCCTTCTGTCGCATGGGGATGGATCCCAGTGCTTTTACAGAAAGCGTCTTAAGAATATGTGTCATCAGATGTAGAGCTTTAAGGAGAGCTCAGGGGGTTGTGGGAGGTCGTGTGGGTTTAAGGGGTGGGCAGTGAGTGATGCGAGCTTACCTCTCTGAACGCCAGGCCTCCAGGTGGGGCACCCCAGCGTGTGGAAGTGAGCATGGAGCTGGGGGACGAGCCGGGGGCTGGAGAGCCCATGGAGGCCGAACCAGCTGTTCAGAAACGGGGGGATCGACCCAGACCAGGCTACTCCTACAAGTCAGTGAAACCTGTGTGTATTCCTGTTAGAAAACCTCTCTGGCCTGTATCACAAAGCTAGATTTGTTGGTTAGGCAGATAACTGTCAGATTTAAGGTAATCTGGGATAAACCTAAGTCCACTAACACTGGGGTACCTTAAATCCTTTGTGCTTGGCTTTAGCAGACTTGCCCTAGCAGGAAAAGTGTTGACATCTTATTGATTACCTGGTGATTAAGGCATCTGGCCAACTTATTCCCTAAAGACCGCTAGTGACAGTGCCTGGCCTGCAGCTGCCCATCTGCATGATGTAGCTCTAAGCTAAGGCTGACAGCCATGTAGAGTGATAATTATGTGCTACAGGTTACCCTGTGTTCCTGAAGGCAAGGGTTGGCATGTTCTTTATAGGAATTGCTGGCGTTTTAATACCACAAAAAACAAAGTTGTGTTCTGCCTATGTAAAGTTAACACTGACGTATGCATGGATAAAAATACAAAATAATAATAATAAAAGTGGCTGTTGTAGGGTTTCTGATGTGAACACTTAAGACTGAATCCTGTTCCAGGGTCCCTGCATCTATCTGCTTTGGCCAAGGATCCGTGCGTGGATTTAGAGGCGGGAGAAGACGCAAGTAGGCAGGACTGTTTTCAGCACTTGAGACATGCCACGCCCCAGCGATGATGGGGTCCTCTGGACTTTGTTATTCACTCTATGTGTAGCACACCATTAGTGGGGCTTTTTTACAGGTCGGCTTACCATCAAGTTAGCAGAAGCCTTTATCCTAGCAGGATAATGTGATTCTGCATTGTAAAGTCTACAGAAAGACTCTATGGTTTACATGAAATGTGTGCTGTGGAAAATCGCGTCCGTTTATGAGAAAATCACGTAAGTGTGTTGTATGAGATTTATATTTTAATATCACGTGAAACCTTAAGTGAACGGCATACCGTATTTTGTGAACTAGCGCAGGGTAGATGTATGTAATTCCCTGCTCTTCCAGACGATGTCGCGCACGTACCGTTGACGTGATCACGCGCCTCGGAGACGCGGAGCGAATTCAGCAGGACTCCTGGGCCATTGTACTTAAATGAAATGAAATGATGGTTTATTGATCCCTGTGGGGAAATTTTCTTTTCGCTGAGCCCATCTTGTTTTTCATAATACATTTAATTCTTTATGTAATTTTTCGGCTTTTTGCGAAATCAGGGTTTACTGTTGTATGTACATGTCACCCAAGCGCCTTCCTCCAAAGAGAGCGATTAAAAAAATATTCATTATAGCAAAGCGTTTAAAACATAATTGGTTTGGTTTTATAGTTTAAGTAGACATTTGTTTTGCTTGAGGCCAATTTTCGGGTAAATAGATGTACTTATTTCCAGTGTCGGTGGCTCAAGATAAAAGGTATTTCTGTATGTTCCAGACTCAGACTCCAAGAAGTAACCTTTGCCCATGTTCTGTATCTTAGCTTATTTCAGTCTATGTTAAGGCTGTAAAGTGACATGGAAATTTCTGCATTAGGCTTGTGTTTAAATGGGCGTTCAGCTGCCTGTTTATGAGGTGTTCAGATGCTAGTTATTTACATTGTTTACCTTCAGTGAAACCTAATGACATTTTTGAAGAGTTTGAGTAATTTTAAAACCTTTATTGAATATTTCGTACAAAATGTTTCTAATCTTTAAAATATACAGATGTATATTTATAAACGTGTCATAAATATTTCGTTTTGATCAATTTTAAGCAACCGTTGAAAGCTGCTTTGCAAAGACACTCGTCATGCAAGTCATACAACGTGACCGACGTAATTATGAATGGTGAAACGTTAACTGTCGTAATATGGCTTTTTATTCTTAGGAGCTCATGGAGAACAATGTATTTCTGGATTGAAATAACTCACCAGGATTTAACTCTGCGATATAAAGGCACAAAGTTCCGCAATTGGAATGTTTCGGAATTCGGAAAACAACTAAAAAATGTTGATGATGATTCAACGAATCAAGTTTTTTTTTATGTAGCTTTTCGGACTTGTTATAAAAACGCGCCCTTAGTTGTACAGTCTAAATATAGTTACATTTTGTAATACGGTGCCGTGCCAAAAATAGGCCTATACACACTATTAAAAACGTCTGTCGCTCAACGTCCTTTGTCTTTTTGTGTCAATGACTAATTTGTAGGATTGCATATTAATAAAATGTTATATGATATACTGAAGTTCCTACTGTTAATTTGCTTTATGAAACATATCTATCGGAGTTAATCCTAGCAGTGACCTGTGGAAAAAGTGTTTGTTTCATCCATCTCTGTATTCAAATCAGTAACCCAATGAAACACGGGTATCATAAACGGTGGAGTACAGGTGACATTCATACAAACCATGGTATTGTCAGCGGCTCTTAAATTCAGTAGGAGCGTTTTTATTTTAAACCCACCTTTTGGCAGGAACTTAAATGCTCAATCTCCGAGGCACATGGTAATGTGGAAGAACTAGACATTTGGCTCCGAACTGCGTTGAGTTTTTAATATATAAAATGTATATAAAAATATTTCAGTAAAACGGTCTATGCTCGAATGGTATTCCAAATCACCACGAGCTGGGCATAAAAATTCGAAGGATTAAGATTTCTTTAACAAAGCACTTCATAATTTAGTGATTCAATATACAGTTATTTTAGAAATTAATTTCTGCTAAAATTACTTCTAGAATGTATTTAAAATCTCGGCAAATTGTAAACGTTTTTAGGATAAAACACGTGCTTGCTATGGTATTTTACGGGCGGCATTAATCGCGTTTGGGAGTTAGTGCGTTTCGTATAGGTGTAGTTTTCTAATGGGGCGAAATCAATCAACGCGGATTTCCTACTTATGACAAATAATACATGCCGTATGTTACTGGTCCGGTGAATAGTCCGGGGACCGGTAAGGTGGGCCTTGGAAAAGAGCCAGAAGGTCCGTAGAGTGATGGGGTGCCCAATGGGAAAGGAAACGCAAACGCAGGTACCAACGGCTTGCTTGCAAGTTTAAGTTTTTCCAGCTCTGCCTCCTGAAGTCTCTTTGCTTTGGCTCTTCTGTTTTGGAACCAGATCTTGACTTGTGTCTCAGTGAGGTTCAGTGAATTTGAAAACTCTGCTCTCTCCGCTATGGAAAGGTACTGCTTCTGCCGGAACTTTCTCTCCAGGGCCAACAGCTGAGACGTCGTGAACGGAGTTCTCGGTTTTCTGTTATTCTTGTGCTTCCTGAGGGTGCATGGGGGTGGACTCGAGTGTCCTGTTGACCGATAAGAGTAAATCTATCTTAGGGAAATACAGTATGCAGATGACACAGGGTGCAGGGTGTCACTTGTATAACAGTGAAGTCTGTTCATGGCAATGCGGTAATTCCAGTGGTTATCTGATGCAGTAAAATCACTTGATAATGTTCTATATAAAATGAAGAAAAACCGGACTCAAACTAATACGCGTAAATAGCTGGGTTTGGGAAAAATTATACCATTATATACGATAACATTTCTAATAACTGAATTTAAATCATTAATAGGACAGCAGATTTAATACTATTAGCAATATATATATTAAAATAACATCCACGAAGACGGTTATAAAACTTTGTCATTACCTTCTACTTTCAAACTTACTTGTTAGAAAAACATTTCCATGTTATTTTCCATACAATAATTTAGGGACTTACGTGAAGACGCGGAGCAAGATGTCTGAAGCCAAGACTTTTGCTCGCTATCACTGAGATGTTCGCTCTCTTTTTTCTTGCAGTCCGATAAAGTAGTAACACTCTCCACTGAAACTCTGTCCGAACAAACTCTCTTCTGTGATGTTTGTGGTAGTTGTTGCTCGGTGCCTGGCTTAGTTGGTGAACATTGAATCCGACACACAGCTTTGTCCGAAATTAGCGACTCGACACTGAAAGGAAGGCTAGACGCCTTTTCCTTGCAGCTTTTAGAAGTTGCCATATCTTTTACTTCGAAGTTTTCTCGTCCGGGATCTTCCTTTTCGTATACTTTTATCTTTTGGGGAGGAGACCCTTTGACAGTATTCATAGTATGGGAATACGGGGCCATACACCTTTAGAGTATATCGTTGACAGTCCCGAACAGCGGGGCGTTGCGTCTTTTACCAAGAGACTCCGAACTTTGCGTCTGCAGCGTCCAACTTCCAGCCCTAAAAGATCCTGAAGGTTTTTCCCGTTTCACCGCCTTCCAATCGGCTTGTTAATTTGGCCGCATGACGTCGCGAGCCCCACCACTCGATTGGTCGGATCTTTTCGGAAAGGTATCAATAATGGCTTTAAGATAAATTAGTATATTTAAAAACAGTTAATTGCGTTGAAAAGCTGATAATTCAGGGTGCTCTATCCCAAGAGAGGATAGTTAAGAAATGACTTTTCCTGCAATTACTAGCTGCGCCAAAGAGGGGTGTAGAGTTCCCACACGGGTTATGGAACGGGATAAATATGAATCAAGACAAATAAAATTAGCATAATTTAATTCATCTATATTATATAACCTCAGAGTTTATAAACACTATTACGTTTGGCCTCGGCACAATGACACCAGTTCATCGTATGATTAAAGAACACAAATTGAGACTCGATCGCATCACATGTTTGTATATTGAAATAAATCATAGAAATATAAGTTTAGTACATTAAGTAAACAACTGCCTTTGGTTTTAAAATAATCGTTACGTACCGTACAGTTTAGGGCCAACCCAAAAATACATACCACGATAAAAGACATTTAATTTTGGTCATATATTTGACATGCAGGATATTTTACATCAGTTAATTAGGATTATTAATCGTGCAACGCAGTGTCTTTTTGAAGTTTTTTTGTTTGGGCAAAAGTTCCAATTGGAATTAAACTGGTTATAGCCTACCTTACAATAAATCAAAGCGATTTATAAGGCAGACAAGTTAGATTTGGTAAGGCGCCGGGTTCGGCGGGGTCAAAAAGGGTGCTGTTTCGGAGATAAAAGGACCAGTTAACTCTTAAGCAGTTGTTCTGGAGTTTAAAGTCTAGTGCATCACCAGAAGGGGACCGATCCCCTGATTACCGCAGTCTAGCTGAGTTAACCACTAAGTCGCTGGATCCCGCTACCCGATTTCCAAGTGTCTGGCCTGCCCAGTTTCGTTTCGCAAGCCCAGAGGTCGCTTTGAGGAAGGGATGTTTTTCATTGATGATCGTTAAATTAAATAATTAAAAGACAGAATATTATTCCCGCATTTATTCCACGTGGTTTAAAACAAATAAGTTAGAGAAATGCTAAAACGAGGTCGTAGAAAAGAGCGGAACTTTATTTGTTTTCTCCTTGCTTGTGTTCATTGCGTTTCGCTTATATCAAACGAAAGGGAAAATAGGGGAAAAAAACTAAGAAACACGGAACAATTCTCAAGAATCTACCATTTGCGTATCTGGTTGCCGTTTTAGTTTAACTTTTTATAAAATTGAGTTTTTCCGAGTCATATTTGATTTTACATTTACAGTCAGGTATTCTTCATAAAACGTCAATGAAAAATCTTCGTCAAGGAAAATAAAAAAAAAAAACGCTTTAAATTTTAAGTGTTATTGCGCTCGTTATTCAATTAGACCTATAAATTCTTTTTTGTTTGTTTAAAATATTACAACTTTCTGTACATTTCAGAAACACAATGATTTGATAGTAAATACGAAGCTGAGAAGATTCACAAATTCTTGCGAGCTTTTTCTAATAATTCGCTTAATGCTATTAAACTGTCATATGCACAAATGAGACAAATGCGAACGGCGTGATTTACGTCATTAAGCACACGATCTGCTACACGATAGGCTGCAAAAAGATTAACCTGACACTGTAGGATGTGAGATAAGCCTTAATCATAGTTTATCTGCAAGACAGACGAGTCTCTGTGTTACTCTCATGCCATTAATATTCGTGTATTTTGATGTAGGCTTATTTGATCTGCCGTCAGACACTAAAATGACGCCAAAGTTTCGTAGATATACCCGTATCTTGAAAATGGAGTAAATGTTCTTAATATACGTGTACCTATGCTTCACATAAATTAATTTGTAGATTGCTGGAATGTAATGTATTTTGCGGACATACATCCATTTTACATTAGCATTAAAAGTAATGTTGGATGTGTAATGCTGACATACTCTGGTGCGATTAGCAGCAGATATCCAAGTCATTAACTGACTGCCTGCTTGCGGCCTGCTGGGCAGCCGACAGACGAGGTTCCAGATTTTCCAATAACTTCATCGCTGAGCTTCCCAGACAGACGAACCACTTCCCCATTCTTATTCTGCACAAGCCTACATCTGCCTGTTAGCGTTAGTGTCTGGTCACTGTGACCTCTCAGTACAGGCCATTCTAATGGAACAGTTGGCAAATTCCAGAGCTCAGCACATGAAAGCTGACAGAGGTGAGGGTCTATGACTGAGGCTCTCTGACTGAGACCAATGGCTCTTGTCCGTTTGAATACAGGAACCAGGCCATACCTGACCCGTGCTGTGAAGAGACACTGATATACTTAATACTTTTCTATTCAAGGAAAAGGGTTCAGTGGTTAGTGCATTATATTGGTTGCCAAATGATAATATTTCAGCTTTTATTCATAACCACTGAAATTCTTGTGCAAATTTCCATGACGAAGTTCATTGTTTGGTCTGATATGCTGAATTATATGTCTGACTTGGAACAAGTGAAGTAAAAGGAGCAAAGTAGTCAGGGCCAGGATGGGACTGAGTTTCTGACTGGGAGTTTAGGTCCCTGGACAGCATAAAGCTACACTGTATAACAGTAGCGGGACACCTGACCATTACACCTACTGGAACTTTTATGGCACCCCATTCTAAATCCATAGGCATCAAAATGGAGCTGACCCCCCCTTTGCAGCTATAACAGCTGTCACTCTTCTGCGAAGGCTTTCCACATGATTATGCAGTGTGTCTGTGGGAATTTTTGCCCATTCATCCAGGAGGGCTTTTGTGATGTCAGGCACAGATGTAGGACGTGAACGCCTGGCTTGTGATCTCCATTCTAGTTCATCCCAGAGGTGTTCAAAGCGTACTTTACACCACTCTGTCCGGTGCTTGGCATTACGCTTGGTGATGTGAGGCTTCATGCAGCTTCTCGGCCATGGAAGCCCATTCCATGAAGCTCCCGGTGCACAGTATTTGTGCGGAGGTTAATATCAAAGTAAGTCTGAAATTCTGCAGTTATTGAATTAATTGGCAACTTTTACGCACTATGTGCCTCAGTATTCGGCGACCCCGCTCTGTCACTTTACATGGTCTGCCTTTTTGTGGCTGAGTTTTGTTGTTCCTACACGCTTCCACTTTGCCATAATACCACTTACAGTTGATCATGGAATATCTAGCAGGAAAGAAACTTAATGTATTGACTTATTGCAAAGGTGGCATCCTATGATATTGCCATGCTTGAATTCACTGAGCACTTCAAAATGACTTATTCTTTTACAAAAGTTTGTGCATAACCAGAAAATCTCAGCTGGAACTGCATGGCTAGGTTTGTGATTTTATACACCTGTGCCAATGGGCCTGAATGAATCACCTGAATTCAATGATTGAGAGGTGTGTCCCGATACCTTTGTCCATGTAGTACATATAAGCAATTGCACAGTTATTATAGGTTTCCACTAACATCTCCATTATCTGTTCAATGCACATTCTTACCTACATGCATTAATTTTGCATTCATGTAATTTTTATCTGCACGCTTCACCGATATCGTTAAAGCGTGGAGTGGCTTCATCAAAGTGCACATTAAATATATGTGCAAATTCCAAAACATCTTTAATAAATCACTTACCTCTTGCACAATTTATTTTTCTTGAATTCGCAAGGAAACATGAATGATTTGCACTTTAACAGCGTTTCCATGCAAATATGTCATGAAAGTCCAATATTAAACAAACATTGCAGCAGTTCTAACACTAACCTGGGATGTAACCAATAACAGATGAGTGCTTCTCGCAGGATTCACATTGAATTTTTGGTGCTATACGGAGAAAGATGCCTTGTTGTTCATAATGCAGTTTACTACACAGCGGCCCATTCTGCACTGACATACGTTCTTTGGTCAGACGCTGTGGTAGAGATGTGACCGTGTCACATCACATTTAGTGGATGTTTCTCTATATGCATACTTGACAGTATTTCTGTTCTTGTGTACCCAATTTACATCATCTTCCATTATTCAAGACCAGTTTCAAGTACAGAGGATGGTAAAAAATCCACGGATATAGTTCCTGCCCTCCCCAAATATCAAGGATGCATTGATTGCATCCTTGCCAAAGGAGAACAATCATATGATTCATTGCGTCCCAAGTTTATTCTTCGAAGGCAAGTTAGCAAGACCGCTCCCGCCAAGACCACAAAGTCCGGACTTTGCATTCTTCGTATTGAGAAACACCGTGAGAGTTTTCGTCACGAGCATGTCATCAGCTCATGGCTGCGCTATTGTGTGTTACCTACTTTGAAATGTGTGTGGCTGCTTGCTTGTGCTATAACAAAGCTTTACGTCACAGTAAGTAAACACTTGCAAATTTAAGGAACGTCACTGGCCGAAGTCCTTGAAGACTTGGCCGCACATGCGAAAATGCCACCTAAACGTAAGGAATTTTACCATGTCTAGAAGGCTTTAAAATTGCTGTGTGGAGACTAGGAGTGGGCAATTAATCAAAAATTAATCAAAACCTCTAATCAACGTCATTTTGCCCATGTCGGTTTTTTTTTTTTTCAATCTCCATGCATTTCAACTAATCGGATGGTGGTGATGTAACCAGCTGGGTTTAGTCTTCGTTTTGGCCTTGCTCATAAGCAGGGTCATGTCATGGTTATGGTTTGAGCACAGCTCATATAATTTACAATGGAAAGCCATCTCTTCATGATTCGGCTTGGATACAGCTCAGTTCTTCATGGCAGTGGAAAAGCACCACAAAACTGTTTGAGACTGTCTGTGACTGATGTTGACTCTGACTAAGACTGGCTGAAGTAGTCTGTGCCTTGGACTGCCTGTGATGGAGACTGCCTTTGACTATGGCGCTCTGTCTGACATTGTCTATGATTGTGGTTGTCTCAGTGGGTACAAATGGATCATTTGCAAGACTCCTGTGTCGAAATACACGTACCTAGCCTCCAGATATCTTAATTCTTTCTAGACTGCTGGAATCTTATGTGTTTTGCGGCCGTACATCTTTTTCACATTCATTGAAGAGTGATTTGTTTAGTATGTTGTGCATGTGAGTGAAGGGCTGCCACATGGCCAGTTAATCTCTGAGTTCGACTGATTCACAGCTGAAAGAAGAATAAAAGCTTGGTGAGGAACGTCAGCGGAGAAGGTCTCCTCACCATCTAAATGATAACTCCAGCTGAACGTTATTCCCATGTTTTTGTTAATATTCATCGTAATGCTTACTGTCACACATGGTGCAGTTCCGAGGTGAGGATCATCTGCTTGGCATCTTGCCTGGTGGTCAGCTGTCTGACTGTGGACACAGATTCCCTGCAGTCTGCTGCCTGCTTGATGGTGGGACAGGCTGAGTAACGCAACATCTCAGAATCCACGAGGAAACTGCTCAGTGTAACGCAGAATGGGAATCCAGGCCCCGAACCTTCGCAATAGCACTGGACCGCCAGCCTTAGAAATCCCAGTGAGAGGGTCTGCCGTTATAAAAACAGTGTTTAAATCCGCCTTTCCTTTGCTGGAGGTCTTTGAGAATGCTGTGCCACTTCACAAAGCAGACCCGCCATTTACCTCCCCTCGTTTATTAAATCACTTGTTTTCCTTTTTCCCTTCCGAGATGTTGGAATGACACCGGATCCTTTGTGCCGGGAATCTCTCTGGCTCTGGCTGCGCTCCTGCCGGG
>JAODJX010000065.1:12036711-12075979 GCA_026776945.1 Isichthys henryi | reverse complement strand
CACAGTGGTCAGACTTGAGATAAATTAGTTTGCACAAAAGCCTCTGCCACAGTCGCAATTATCCTTTCAGTGTTGGATCAAACTCAGAGCTCCTCCGCAGCGCGCTCCCCGCCTGGCCTCTCCTGCCCGCGTTTCCCACCTGACCCGCCTGCTAACTCCCCTTCTCGTGCTCCTTCTGTCATCTGTAAGATGTTCGGGCTGAGGGCTTAGAGACTGATGGCCCTTCGAGCTGAGTGCCCTTGTTGAAAGTGTGAGTGTGAGTGTGTTGCACATATACTGGATGAGTGCGTCAGGATGTGATGGTAAAGAAACAGATAGAGTCAGCCCTGCATGACGGGCCCCTAGGGGCCTCATACTGTGGAGGGACCGGGGAAGCACAGGGCTCCAAAGAGTGGGCATACGCAGACTGGTACACGTCTCAGTTTACATTCTTCCAGATGGGAGAGTCCTGTGAGGACCCAGTGCCGGTGCTCAGCCCCTGTTCCCGACTCCCTGCTGTCATTGGTTGGCTCTTCGCTCCCCCCAGTGGCAGCATGTGTGAAATGGTGGTTAGGAAACGAAGGCCTCAGTGTCTGCATGCACGAGCCTCTCACAGGTCCGCCCGGGCCTTCAGAAAGGTCACAGTGCACAGACATGACAGGCCCGCAGCAGCGTACAGGTCTGGCCTCATGTCTGGGGTAGGAGGACACCGTGAACAGGACTCGTAAAGTGATTGTTTACCCAATTGCTGGGTGCCGCCCCCACACACCAGACCCAGTCACCTTCAGTTGCTCTGATGAATAGACTGGACGGAGCTCATTAGGCTTTCCCTATTCTCACACAGGCAGAGCACTCACCCTGTTCACAGCGCTGATTGGGCATCGAGACCTGTGTTCCCGAACATTCCAACAAAGAGGTTCTCTGCCCTTCCCGGTGGAAAAGCCTTAGTAAATATATACTTGTTTGTCCTGAGAATACAGCAGGAAAGCCTGAGAACCACGCCCTTACAGAGGGACAGACTGTGAGCCGGGACTGACTTAGTGACCATCACCCTCCAACCCCCTGTTTAATGCAGGCTGGGCTGTGAGGGTGGGGCGTGGGTGTGTGTGTCTGTGTGTGTGAAAGCTTTGTGGTGCCTGTGGTTAATGAGCTGGAAAATACAATTGCACTTTTCTGACTGTGAAAATTGCTTTGAGGGCATCATAAATTAGCTGCTGGCGGATTTGGTGAATTGATGAGGCTCTGTGGGCTGCCCGCCCCGCCCTGCACCGACCCACCCCGCCTCTCCCTCCCAGGAGTCTCGCTGGAGACTGCAGGTCCCCGGATGACACTGGGCTGGAGTCAGGAAAGACCCGTCATGCCCGTCGTGACACGTTCAGCCTGTTATGAGGATGGGACTGATGCCGGAGCGTGTTACTTACAGCAAGCGTGCAGACCTGAGCCACAGCGACTGCGACGGCTCTGTCAGCATTCCGCCATCAAGGGAAGGAGTACAAACTGCTGTTGGCGCCCCCCCTCTGCTGGCCCGGCCTGCATATCTCCACATTCTAAACCCCCCCTGCTGAGTTTTTAACTTTTGCTCTGTGTAATTGATGGCTTCCACACTCCGGCCCGGCTCTGCAAACCCCTCCCCCGCGGGCCACGATACCCCCCTCCTCCCAGCCTCCGCCGCGTCTTCCCCGGCTCCCGCCGTTGTCCCTCACAGCGGTGGGCCGGTGGCCGGGGAGAAAGCACCCCCCCCGACATTTAGCTTGCTCAGAAGGACACTTTTCATTGCCGCTTTGCAGGCTTGGCACATGCCTTCTGTTACTAAGTGGCGTCGCATTGAAAAGCTCCGCATCTCCCATTCTCCGTCCCGCTAGGTGCCCAGACTTACAGCCCTGGCAGCTGTTGAGCCCTTTAGAGGACTATAGACGGCTCTCTGCAGGTGCGCTCTCCTGCCACGGCCCCCTCCCATCAAAGGTCCTTTCACGCCACAGTAGGGATCTGACTTGGTATGTGCTGCTACATAGAGTGCCTCCACAATGCCGCCTTCTGTAAATATTCAGCTCATACGGAGCTGGGATGCCCCCCCTCCCTCTGGCCTTTTTTCGACTGGGTTTGCTCAGCGACCCCCCCCCCCCCCTCCTGGGGCAGACCGCATCCCTGTAAGGTTCTTCACAGTGCTCTGTCTCCCTCTGGCCAGTGCCCCCGTCCCTTACTTAAAGTGTAATTACGCCCTTTGGAACCGCACCAGGATGAATTCCCCCCCAGCCCTCAGGCTGTTCTGGCAGCCCCCCCAGCACGTGCCTGGTTCAGGCTGCAGGACGTTCCTCGGCCTTTCCATGAAGAAGCGATGAAATCGGTGCCTTTGGGCAGGACCGGCAGAGTAACTCATCACCTGAATACTTCAGATACTGTCGATCCACACCTCTTACACACTGCTACACACTTCAGGACCATTAACACAGTGATGCTCACATCGGTACATGTTTCAAACACACTGTTAGATGATGCTGCGTACTGATGCACTTTAACACAGTAACACGTTGTTAGACACCCTCCCCTCCTCACCGCGTGCGACTTGCAGCCTCTCCTGCCCTTTTATCTCTGTGAGTGTCGTGCTGAAGTGTGCTGTGCTTAGCGATCCCACGGAGGCCAGTAGGTGTTGCCCTGCTGGGGCAGGGCGCTGACAGGTATTAAACCAGCTTGCAGCAGCCTACCTGAAGTACACCATGCTCTATGGTTGATCTCATATTCGTAAATGGACAGTGTGATTGGGGAGGTGCTGCATACCCAAGATAGGGGCCCCGTTTTCCTGTCCGGCCGCCTGGATGATTCCCCCACCTAGCATACATTTAAGGCTCTTGGCCCCATGAAATGGTAAAGGTCATACCGGCCACCCCAGAGTGCCACGAGCCTCAGGAACCAACACCCCAACAGAGAGATGGCAGTACAGCAGGACCATGTGACACTGGGGCCTTCGCAGTCAAACCTCATTGGATGGATGCAGAGGCTGTTTGTACCGGAAGCGGCAAAGCAGACCAAGGTTATGAATACTGGATGTTACTGCCGTTGTTTTCTTTGAGATTTTAACAGAGCGGAGCGTTTCCTTGTAGCTGCGCCAGCTGGTATCGATTTAGAGATGTATTAAAAGCAAGATCCTGCCAAAGAGCAGCCCTCTGGGGAGTTTTACTGAAACTCTAAGCCAGTAATGTAATTATAAGTCAGTGCAGCATCGATGGCCCCATTCCGCGTTATTTACCAGGGGTACAACTTTCACTGCCTTTTTTTTTTTTTTAATTTAGATTTTGTGCCAGACTACTGATCTCTCGCCTGTTTCCAGCCTCCCATCAGCAGCCGTGGCCACAACGCCCCCTGTCTCGACTGACCCGTCCCCTGGTCCGCTCAGGCGGTGTTGGGTACAGGCCCTCTGATCCCCCCGGCTCTTCGTAAACAAACAGAGCATGGGTGGCCCCACCTTAGCGCCAGGACTTTGCACACGCCAGTCAACCGGCTTCCGGCTGACATGTGCCGCCCCCCCATCCATGTTGAGAACTTCCGTCACATCCTCCGCGGGGCACAGCACAAGCCGTTGCCTCGCCAACCTCTTTGTATGGCACAGGTGAGTTTTGATAAGCCCAGCAGGCCGCCTCCGCCCCCAACGTCATGCAACACACCAGCCAGGCCCCCATGTGACTCAGCACACTGCCCCAAACCCCAATGAAACGCAGCACACTGTTCCAAACTCCCATGCGACGCAGCACACTGCCACAGGCTCCCATGTGATACAAAACGTCTTAATGAGCTCCATCTTTAACCCCTGATGTATGTTCTCAAAAATGCCACGTCCCACGAGTCACCAGGGCGGCGCTGAAGGTCGCGCCATTTAGCCGTAAAAAGAAACATGTTGGTGTTTGGTGTTTAGCCAAAGGTCTGATGCAGCCTGATATGAGAGTTAAAAAGAGGCTAGAGGTCACTCTCAGGGCCATACCTGCTCAGCATTTATGCTAATGGTTAAGGCTAGTGGGAATGCATCAAGGTCTCATGGCAATACATAATGTGTGTGCATGCGTGTGTGTGTAGTGGTGGGGTCCAGGTCAGAACCTGTCTAGTCCGTACATATAAATCACGGAACTCAGACTTACTGTCCAGCTTCAGTAATTAGACCACTGGACTTGTTTAATTAAGCTTTACCCTTAAATAGCTTTGGATTCATCACACATATTTGCACAGACACCTATACACACACTGTAACAATGTGATCTGATGTAATATAGCCTAAAACATCTCTCTGTCATCCATGTGATGTTCTGAACGTTACAAATTGAATTAAATGGAAAAAAGAGCTCCATTTCAGTTCTGATTTTATTGAAAATATGGATAAATATTGTAATGACATACATAGATATTGCCCCTACAGTTCAAATGTGTTTAATCTGAGCACTCAGACATAAAAGCTGACTTCATCGGTTAAATTTTGCAGGAATTCTGTGCGGCTTCACTCGCTCACTGATGGGTTTTATTTGTTTTAGTAAACAGGCAGCGGGTGTGCTTCCATTTAGGCAGGAATGCTTTGCATTAAGCCCTCAAAGAGTGCGGCTTGCTCAGCCACAGTGATAAGCAGGCTCCCCACTCTGGTATTGTACGTGGTTTTTGTAGACTTGTAATCAGGTTTTCGTGGTTTGGGGCTGGACTGTCCCAAGGACAATACCTCAGAACAATTCAGCACAGGGTGACTTTGTCTTCTGCTCTCTCCCCCCACCACCCCCACGCATTGGCCTGTGTGATGAAGGGCCTGTGTGACGAAGCTGGATTTCTTGCTTAGCCGGATAACTTATTGAATTTAAGGTACTTCCGTTTAAATGGCTTTATCTTCATTCACTTACATTTAGCCCAGACTACCTTAAATCCAACAAGTTATCCAGCTAAGCGAGAAATCCTGCTTCATAGTCTGACTGTCAGTGGGACCAGGCTGACGATTAATGTGACTGTAACACAACCAGAGCCCTTTATTAAGCTTGTTTTCAGCAGCAGAGCTCAAATCTGTCAGGCTTCCTGTAAAGCAGAGATGAGGCAACCCAGTCCATAGCATTTTGCTGTAATAATTTAACTGTGCAAAAATAAACATTATCGCTGTGGAACTGCTGGCTGTCACGTGTCTCTGCCAAGCGCTCGCATTTCAAAGCCTCCCTTTCATGTGGCTTCCCAATAGGAGTCTCTTTTCTCCTAATGAATGTTTCATCGAGCAGGAAGATAAGAAGGTTGTTACTAATATCCTTGGAATATGTTCGGAAATGGGGGTACTCCAGAGGAATGCCTTCATTTAGAATGTCGGTAAAACCCTTGGCAGATCCAGCGAGGCCTGTTTCAGTTTATTTACTCTTAAGAGCAAACTGCTTTTTGAGTAAATTTGCCCTTTAGTAAATACAAAACAGCCGTTGTTAGGCTATATGGTCCAAACATTGGATTACGTTGTCATTTCTGCACATATTTGATCTCTGCCCTATTTGCTTTAGAGGAGAGGATGTGGCCACTTGGGCCAAAAAGCGATGCTCTGGGGCGGATCCCCATAACCTTGGATGCTGTGTTTGTAAACATAAATTCACGGTAATCGCATTAAATGTGGATCTTTCCGGCGACACCTTAATCAGCCTGTAAACAGCATGTCCTGTGCAAGGCCAACCAGTGAATACAGTGCTGTCTGAGAGCTCGCTCCCTCCAGCCAAAGCGATTGGCTCTGTCATGGATGTCGGGGTCCTGCTCCATGGTGAAGCAGCCTGCTTCCATTAGCATGATGAGATGCACATAGCCCCTGTCAGCGCCGCCATCTCCCCGCAGGGTGGTTCCAGAGTGGCGGCCCGTCTCGGCAGGCCCGGGCCTCGTCACAGCCTCCCGGTGTCCCCTCAGCCTGTCAACATGCTCTAATGATGAGTAAAAAGAACAGTTATGCTAATAATTAACATTTTTCGCATCTAGCATATGATATTAGGTCAGCAGTAGGGTTGCCACCATCATGCCTTACAATATGGGATGCAGCATTTTCCAGTATGGGATCGTCCCATATTATAAGGGACGGGTGGCAACCTTAGCCATCAGCCTTGGGTTGATGTGAGGGGGAGGGACCCCACCTCCACCCACAGGTGTCTAGAACAGAGTGGCTTGTGTTTGAAACAGAGTCTCCGGGTCGTAGCACCAGCCTAATGAAAACGTGAAGTTTCATGTTGACAAGCCGTCTTGGCCAATCATGTCAAACACGGGCTGGCTGTCTGTCACACTAATGATGTCCCCTGCGACTCCGTCCTTTGATTGCGTGTTTTAAATGCGTCAGGCTTTGGGGAAGTATTCCAGATTTCCCGTCTCATGATGATGCGTCGTCTGCTGATGACACACCGTTATATATTGGTCAACATTTTATGAAGCCATTCAGGGCAACCGGGTAAGATTGCCAGATGGGGGAGCCTGGGGAAGAGGAAGCTGTGTGGGACTGCAGAGGAATTACCCCTGAAGCTGATTACTCAGAGGGAACCTCAGAGGGAACCTCACAGAGAACCTCACGTTCTCAGGCTGGAGACTAAATGAGCAACAGACTGTGTCCTCCAAGATACTCTGTGCTCTAACTGCATCCCAGAGACACTCTATGCTCTGGCACCATCCCTAAGAGACTCTGTGCTCTGACTGCATCCCAGAGAGACTCTGTGCTCTGACTGCATCCCAGAGAGACTCTGTGCTCTGGCTGCATCCCTAAGAGACTCTGTGCTCTGGCTGCATCCCAGAGAGACTCTGTGCTCTGACTGCATCCCTAAGAGACTCTGTGCTCTGGCTGAATCCCCAAGAGTCTCTGTGCTCTGACTGCATCCCCAAGAGACTCTGTGCTCTGGCTGAATCCCCAAGAGTCTCTGTACTCTGACTGCATCCCCAAGAGACTCTGTGCTCTGGCTGCATCCCCAAGAGACTCTGTCAAGAAAAATAATTGTTGTTTTATACGCAGCCACGTACAATAGGTTAACTTAATACACATGCACAAAAAGACGTTTGAAGGTAAACTAGTCTATGATCTCGATTGCCATCTTGGTTTTTATCTCTAATTCTAAATAGCTGAGGACTACTCTGTTTACACGGCTGACAGAAAAAGGTCCCAAACGGGGCCTTTGGAGGATATGTTTGTGCTCATTCCTCCTGAAAGGGCACACGTTTCTCTCATAAGGATGAAAGGGCAGACTGTGTGAAACCTGATAGCTCTACGTCCCATTCCTGAACAGCAGGATCCCCTGCAGGAGACGGAGCCAACAAGATGAATGCGGCGCATTTTGAGGGGTGATACTGTCGCGGGTGTGTGACCAGCAAGAACATCATTGCAACCTGCAGTCCAACCAAGACCCGCAACACTCATCCCATTAGCTCCAGTGAGCAGACGGAACGACCCGGAAGCATGGCTGCCAACAGGAGGGTGTGTTTCAGTCGGGCCACTGCCCCGTGGCCGATTTAGACCGGATGGTGAGCAGTGTGTCCAATGGGGTGTGTCAGTGTTCATTAAGTCTGTGGATTATGAGAGTTCATGAAACTCTCTGAGAACAGATGTCATGTTCACTTCTGGAACTTGTCTTCCACTTTGAGTTTGCACTGCTCTGACTGACCAAGATCTGGGCCCTTTGACTCTCTCTTTCACAGAAAAGGCTACTGTAGTACCCAACAGGGCTCTATCTCTATCTGACGGCTCCCCCAAAGCGGCCAGCTGATAACACTTAGCCCCACTGTAAAAAACAGACTCCTTCATGTGACCCGTTAACAGGCAATTCCCAGCTCTGCTGAGAAGAACCAGGAAGCCTTGAAGGAAAACAGGACGGCAGACAAGAGCTCAGATGAAAGTGACCATCTGCCCCCCCGCCCCCTCCACGTTTTCAGTTAAGGCCTCAGAATGCTCTAAATTGTAACCTTATCAATTAGTCAGTAGTTCCTGCAGTTTATTTTTACGATGTCAGTTTACTACAGATATATGGGGGTAGAGTAGGAGGGCAGTCTCTTGTAACTGACGGCTCTGCCTCGACCTGCTGTCAGGGGAAATGTTACTGTGGTCACTGCTGGAAGGTGCTAGGCACACCTACGTGTTCAGGTCCCTATTGAAAGGTGCTGGAGACACCCACGTGTTCAGGTCCCTACTGAAAGGCGCTGGGCACACCCGCGTGTTCAGGTCCCTACTGAAAGGCACTGGGCACACCCGCGTTTTCAGGTCCCTAATGAAAGGCGCTGGGCACACCCACGTGTTCAGCTCCCTAATGAAAGATGCTGGACACACTCATGTGTTCAGGTCCCTAATGAAAGGCGCTGGACACCCCCATGGGTTCAGGCACTCTTCACTTGGTGTGAGGCTTGACTTGAGACTTGAGAGTCAATTACTTGTTCCCACCTCTGGGCTGGGTCTGTTTACCGTGTACCCGGCTGGGCCTGTGTGCAGAGTCTCATGGAGTCCGGCTGGGCCTGTGTGCAGAGTCTCATGGAGTCCGGCTGGCCCTGTGTGCAGAGTCTCATGGAGTCCGGCTGGCCCTGTGTGCAGAGTCTCATGGCACCTGTATGGCTGCTTGGCCAGCTGCAGCTTTCTGGGGGTCCCCACAGGTCTCTCAGAGGGACAGAGCCACTGGACACCAAGGGATAAGGAGCTTCTAGCTACTTGCTTGAGTTTACAGCTTGTCTGCAAATTGGGGCTTTGGCACTCATGGCTGTTTAACGGTGCCCTGTCCTGTCATCATAAGGCACAGCCGTCAGAAAGGTAAGGCCCCTTCATGCAGGGGACCCCTGAAGACTTACAGCATCTACAAACAAAAGACACCACAGGTTGGATTTAGGATCACATTACTGGGAACATCGGCGACTCGGCGACCGCCGTGACCGCAGCTTTTTCCTGCCACGGCCTCTCCCCTCGGCAGGGGGTCCTAATTGGCCCTTGTGTGCATTCATGACTTCGACTCCCCGGCGGCAGCCAATTGAAGGCCTGTTCAGGGAGGGGGTCAAAGGGCACTACAGCTGGCAGGCAGAGCCGCAGCGGGATCCCGGGGCCCAGTTATTCAGAGGCCTGGGAGATGATTTAGATGTGAAGTCGGGGGCAGGCACCCCCCCTCCCCCCACGGCTTGCACCGCAGACCGCTGGCCATGTGTGCCCCCCCCACCAACTCCCTATTTACTCTCCCTCCCATCCCAGCTCTCCATCCCCCCCAGTGAATGACAGGCTGCTCCCAGACCCCCCCGGGATCTCTTGGGGACTGCCCATTCCTGTCTCTCAGCTCCGGGCCGCTCTGACGCCATCCTGGGAAGTGCTAATGGTTGCGATGGCTCATCCTCTGCACCGGGTGGAGATGTGTTCATAAATCACCCAGTGAGGTCATCTGAAAGGCAGATAAAGAAGGAAATACCTATGTGCTCCAAACCCATCCAGGTTGTGCTCTGGCTTGATGCTGTTACATCTCTTAAAGTCTGATACAATGGCATGCTCATCCTACAAAACCACTGCTTCTGCAGTTTCTGTTCATCTGATGTATCGGTCCAGCTGCCCCCCCCCCCCTCCACAGATGGGTGTGGCTGATGGCACATACCAAGCATATGCAGTGTCACTGAACTGTCACACCGATGGGTTTTATCCCATGGAGGTGAGGATTTAGTTTTGGTTTTAGAAGATTGTCATCTGGAATTTCAGGCATCTTCCATAAAAAAAAAACTATATGAATCGGATGGAACTGATTCACAAGCACTTGTTGGGAATGTACCCTGATGCCCACAGTGGCTGGCCTGCTGAGGATTGTGGGAGATAAATTCAGCGACATCACCAAGTGACAGTGTGAAGTGCAAAATCAGAGAACAACACAATACATTTTTGTCACGTCAAAAACACATCCATCTCTCAAAGATAAGGAGCGCACTCACCGTCACGCGTGCAGGGGAGTAGAGCTGCTGCCACAGTGGTGACGCGTGTGTCAGCGGCTGAAAGTAGCACTTTTTCGGGGGGGAGTGGGCAGAGTCGCGCCCCGCCACTATCTGACAGCCCAGTGAAGAGTCAATGGCTTTCGGCGCTGAGTACAGCCAAGATAGGACACTCGAGTCCGGCTTAAATGTATGTTTCTGTTACATGTACTGCTTTATTTCCCACTAATCTGAATTTACTATTACCTGTAGAAAGTTAATTATATTTAACGCACCTAACAAGTTTAAAGAGCTGTATATGTTTAACTCTGCTTGAATTATTAAAGAGAAATGAATGCAAAATGTGATCCAGATGTGTTTTATTAAATGCTTAGACAAACATTCTCAAGCACCATATATTTCTGTTATAGTATGCAACTCCAGCAGAGGGGGGAATTTTTATTTGATAGTGTCCTGCATAAAGAGAGAGGTTGTCAGATTCCATTTCTGCAGTGTCAGTTTTGTGGTCTCTGGTTCAGATCCTGCAACAGGCTTCCTTTTTGTTGTGATGATGTTGAGGAAGTCCTCTGCAGTGGTGTTAGGACAAAGAGACACTTGTGTGGACACTAAGTCCTCAGAGAAATCTAGTTCAGAAAAGGTTTTTCAAACATTCCCTGAACTGGCACTGTGGCCTTAAGGCTGAAGGTTCAAGGCCTGCAATGGAACACTTGAAGGAAATACCTGAATTCACAAAGGGGCACTGGTACACTCAAACTGGGGCTGACCCAAGCTGGCTGGCTGGCACCTAATATCAGGGTCATAAGGTTGAGCCCAGAGTGGTAAGAATCTTCCCATGTAAAAGCGTCAGGAAGCTACTTCTTTAAAGCTTGTTCAGGAATTTTTTTCCATCTCCTTTCTTCACGCAACTGACCTGCTCAGCAAGAATTTCAAACGCTAAACCTTTTAAAGTCTTTCAGAATCCAGCACGTTAACCACTCAACCAAGAGAACTTCTGACAGAATATGCTTTCCACTTGATTAAATCTGTGAGGAAAAAAAAAACTAAATAAAACAAAACACTTACTGTTAGAACAAAAATCAAGTACTTAGTATATACACATTTTTAATTCCTGAAATAAACCCAACACAAATAAACCCAGAAACAAACCCAAAGAAGGAAAAGCTCTCTTTCGATTGTAGGCAATAAAGCGACTTAAATTGAAGAATCCGTGACACTCTGTACGGCACATCGCAAATGTCATTTCGTGTAAATTACTACACGAACGACAGATACACAGAGTGTGACAGAAAATGATATAGTCACCGAAGAGAGCGCATAGAAAATGTTTTTGCGCCTTACTCATCCAAACTCACTGAAAGATATTACGAGAATAAATTCTGACCAAATACAATACTCATACATGAAGCCCCGCAAACATTACGATTTAATGATTTTACGGGGACATGACTTGGAAACAGTCTAAAGATAAAAAACACAAACACAAAGCTCCGTTTGTATCGCCGGGGTTCTTATTGGTTTAGACGTATTTATAGATTAGTCGCAGGGTTCATCAAACATTACAATACTCAGTTATACCCTTACACAATGGTGCCGTGAGTATCACCCAAATCTTTATGTTTCGTTGCCAGCTCCGTCCTCTTCCATCTCATCCCCTGTCTTTAGTTTGCCCACTTCAATGCGTTGCTGTAGATCCGCGTATCCCGATAAGCCTGGCTGTGATCCGGAGTCCATTTCGGGCAGTGCGGGGTTTGGGAATAATGCGCCAGGTTACCGCAGGCCGGTCTATTGGTTTAGCGTTTAGTGTGGAGATTTAAGCGACAGCGTGGGCAATGGGTTAAACTCGCAGTGGTCCGTCAGTGGGTTTTAGGGGGTCCGTGATAGATTAAAAATGAACAATTATGTTCACTGTATATTATTATATATTCTTTATACTCGGGAGTGGGTCCGTAGCTTTTACCAGATTCAAAAAGGGGCCCATGACTCAAAATAGGTTAAGAATCAAAGTATTACAAAGTAGACGTAGTATATAGATTTTGACCACTAGGTGGAGACACGAGCCCCGACAGCGCGCGAGTCGAGTCCATGCCATCACCAGGTCCTTGTTTACGTAGTTTATGTTTCCAGGCTAAGCAGCTCTGAGTAGTCGGAAACATCCATCCATCCACCCATGCTTTAGGTAACTAAGAGAAAAATGGAACTCACTGTATCCACAGACACGAAGCCATAGGCTTAAGGTAAAAGATAAGATACACCTCATTGATCCCATGGGGGAAATACTTTTGCATACAGCAGCGTCTACATACAGTGCACAGACAAATACATTTGGTGTAAAAGTAAGACAAAGTCAGTGTCCTTGTGTAGCTGATTTATCTCTGAACAGGGGGCCAGTTCCAGTTCCGCCTAGTAAGACTTCTGGCTGCTACTCCCACCACGCAGCAGCGTAACGTGCATCCCTACTCCCAGCATCCTAGTTCTTTGTACTTGCGTATACCCTAAAATGAAGTTGAATAACTACTTACAAACATTTCAAGTTACGAGCGGCTTCCTTCACCTGGCCGCACAGCTGAACCCCTCTCCCCTCACACACAGACATCAATCATCAGCATCACTGACAGAACAGTACCCCCCCTCCACTCTCTCATAGTTTCGTTTAGGGGCCCAGACTGGTGCATACAGAACCAGCAGAGGGCTGTCATCAAGGCTTCAATGTGTCCCCACCTTGTGCATACCTCAATGAAAGAGGCCGGGGCTGTCATCAGACGATGGGGGACGGGGTTTGCAATGTCACCGCTGTGGAAGAAACCCCACCCACTGCGTCTGGGGCTAGGTGACTGGGCGATAAAGGGGGGCTGTGTCATCCGTCCTGATGCATGATGGGCCAGACGAAATTATCAAATGAATGAAACGAGTAAACAAGCCCAAAATGTGTAGCTGTGCACCAGCACAGATTTAAACAATTTCCTCCGTGATAATAATACAAATATTCTGATGGGCGTATCAGGGAGATGGTTTAAATTTACACACACCTTTTGTGTTAATGTTTCCCTTTCACACTTCATTAGAGCGATAGTAGTGATGATCAGAAACATCACAGCAGCAAAAGGAGTGTTTCATCCAGCAGCAGCTCAGTGTCGTCAGAAGAGCCTCTGATATTTAACTTTTCTGACATAAACGTTTCAGTTAGATTTTTTCGATGGCAATTTCAAACCACTAACAGGGTAGAGTAAAGAACAGAGCAGGCAACAGGTCCCTGTCATGAAGGTAACATCAATGGCACAGAGACCTTGGATAATTATTACAGACGGCAGGTCTGCTGGTAATACTGGTCACCAGAGTGTGAGACAAGCCCATGACAGATATTAATGTTGAAGGCCATGGTTTAAGGACCTCGACGATACATACGTCTGTGCTGGCAAGCAGGGAATTCTTTTCTAGTGATGCTGGGTCAATACGGGATTATATATCATAAAAGACACATTCGATGTGACAGATATGGGGTCGTTGGTCCTCGGGGCTGTCCACATGTCTTCCAGGCCGTGTCACAGGAAGTTTTCTACAGGCGACAGACGCTGATGACATATAGCTGGGGAAATGGGAACTCCCCCCTCCACCTCTACACTCTATGAGTAAACGGGACGTTGGGGCACCCTGACCCGCCGCATAGCATGTCCCCCCCTTAGGGAACAGAAGGTACTACAGGGACAGGCACGTCCCCCTTAGTGGACCCCAGGACCATCTTAGGCTCATCAGGAAAAATGGTGACCAGCCCACAATCCATAAACTGCCTCCTCCGCTTTCAATAAAGATTGAATAAAATGGCAAATACATTACAGTATAAACTCTTAGGAGAGAAGACAAGACAGCTGTAAGATGCTGCTGAAAGGCTCATGTCTTCATTAGTCAGTTCAGGGGCTCTGAGATGCCAGTCTGGCCTGTTCTGGCTTCCTAAATGAACACATGCCTTCCTTTGAGCAAGCAGAAGGACACAGACCCAACACCCTTCTGAGGCCCATGGGTATATTGTAACTGTACTCTGCTACTGTGGACTTTGTGTCCTGTTAGGCTCACAGAAGCATCCACCAGAGCAAGACCAAAGTCCAATAATTTTTCACTGGCCTATTGGCAAATTAATTCCTATAAATATATCAATTTCAATTTGAAATGCACTCAAATATGTGTTTGGGTGGTTTTACTCTCATATAACTGAAATTGCTGCAAGCTGCAATGCTTGGAAAACATTCCCTCATAACCATATTCTCCTCAGCATAAATCATAGCCCAGTGCCGTGTCTGAATCTTCACAGAAGCGCTGCTTTTTCCCAACCCCTGCTTACTGGGCCATTGCTGTGTTCAGGGCTATGCCGTTAACTGTTAGGAGCCCCTATGTGCTGACAGGTCAAACCTCTCCCATGGACCCCATGTCCTGTCCCACAGTTTAGCGTGTGGCCTTCACATTATCTTTGGTTTAAAAATGAAGAAAATTGCTAAATGTTTGACCTGTTAACGGGAAATGTCCTGATTCAGTATCTTTCAGTCCACAATGTTGACTTAGCTGGCAGTCACTGACTCTTCGCCTTTGGTGGGGGGTTGGTCTTTCCCATATTGGAACTATTGCAGCTTTTCCAGGGTTGTTTGGCATTGGAAGGTTCAGGGGGACACAGACACTCGTCACTGATGTATAAATAACTAGGGAGGGGGTGCAGAGGGGGGGTTCTTCAGCCAGCCATTTTCTGGAAGGCTGAGTCAGACATAGTCATACATTCCACCCTTGCCCCCCCCCCCCTTGCCATCCACCACCAAGCAGCCCCCTAGCCTCAAGCATGTGCCTTTCTGGGGCGCATACGTAATGTCCAGTGCTTCCCACCTCCCAGTACTGTAGCGTGTTCTGTACTGACCCCTGTTCAGTAGCATATCCAGCCGTGTTCCACCCACTTTCCCTATAAGGCCATAAACACTGCAGAAACCTGTGGCACCTTTCAACCCCCCGTCCAGTGATTTCATGAGAGGGACTGAACACATCTCGGAGAGAAGGGGGAGGGGTACAGTGCCATGAGGGGGACTGAACACGTCCCCAAGAGAAGGGGGAGGGGTGCAGTGCCATGAGGGGGACTGAACACGTCCCCGAGAGAAGGGGGAGGGGTACAGTGCCATGAGGGGGACTGAACACGTCCCGGAGAGAAGGGGGAGGGGTGCAGTGCTGTGAGGGGGACTGAACATGTCCCCAAGAAAAGGGGGAGCGGTGCAGTGCCGTGATGGGGACTGTACACGTCCCCGAGAGAAGGGGGAGGGGTACAGTGCCATGAGGGGGACTGAACACGTCCCCAAGAGAAGGGGGCGGGGTGAAGGGCCGTGAGGGGGACTGAACACGTCCCGGAGAGAAGGGGGAGGGGTGCAGTGCTGTGAGGGGGACTGAACACGTCCCCAAGAGAAGGGGGAGGGGCGCGGCACCATAAGAGGGTCTGAACACATGTGATTCCAAATCACCACTTTAAATCAGGGATCCCGGGACAGAGCCTTTGCTTTTACAGTCTAATTTAATTTAAAGCTGGTGGAGTGATTCCATGCAGAAAAGGTCCCGTTCATTATCACGCACGGATGACAGTGAGCTGTACTCACGCTTGTTCTCTCTAAAACCCTAAACTTTCCATGAGGTCTTCTGCCTGGTTTTCAGTCCAATAAACTAGACAGAAAACAAACCAGATGCTCCTAATGACAGACACATGAAAAGAGCTGCGTCCAGTGGCCGTTAGCATGCTAAAGCCCTCGCAGACCGCCGATTCCTCCGCCTGCCCCCCCCACACGGATGTCCCCAGCCCACCACCCCCTCCTCTCTGTGCTTTTTATGGTCGCACAGCATCCTAAACCCCGGGCTCTGCTTCACTGTCCACCTGCTGGATGCCATTACGGCAAAAAATTGGGGAAACTCATGTTCACTGATAGTACAGGTACTGCACTTTCCTCCCACCCCCCCCATCTCACCCTCCCCAACCATGAGCTGCTAGCCAAGACAGGGGCACCTCAGAGGGGGCGGCCTCCACGGGCCAGTGCACAGCGCAGGCGGGGGCAGACTCTGCGGAGCCATCTCCCGTGAGGGACAGGAAGTAAACAACCCATCTTACGGTCATCACCCCACTTACACCAGCGGGACCCTGGAAGGCAGCCAGCCTCGCCGACTGGCAGCCAAGGCCCCCCGCCCCTCCCCAGCTTAGACCCATGATGCCCTGGGATTCATGTCCATCAGCTCTTCCTGGCTTTCAGGTCACCTGGACCACCTCAGGCGTCCAGCTGTGCCACGGCTCTGTGGATGTGCTCTGTGTCTGCGTCGCTTCAGTGTCATGTGACCCACAGCCTGTCCCATGTGTTGATGTCACTGAGTTCATCATGTCGGCCCCGTCCAATCAAGCGGCATACTGTCAGAGACCAGCGCTGCATGGTGGGTTCAGCTGCAGATGTACTACAGGGGCCTTTATCAGGGGACTTTCTGGTATGCTTCCAGCACAGGGCTCCATGTTATATACACACATTTATATTCATATCTGGACAGTGGGGACTGTCCATTCATTTCTATGCAAAAATCCCTAATCCCAGCAATGACAACCTTAACCCCCACCCAGTCCTAACCTTAACCATAAGTAACCAAACAAAATATGAGACTTTTGGCATTTTTACTTTTTTGATCATATTTACAGACATTTGGTCCCCACAAAGTAATATAAGCCTAATCCACATGCACACACACACACACACAAAAACGGGCTGACACTCATCACAAACAGCTGTCAAAGGGGCACATTGTCCAGCGAAGTCCAAGGCTGAGCCAGGGGCAGATTGACGGCCACCAGCCGGGGTCACCCTGTTGTCACAGTGCTGGCTTGTGTTAAAATGGTACCTATCAGATGTTGTGAGACGCCGCTGAGGATGCGGGAGGGGGTGCATCTTTCCGGGGTGCAGCTCTGCTCCTTCATTTCCTGGACACCTGCCTACGGCCTGATGTGTGTGCTGGGAGCCATGAACATGCATGTGGAATGAAACACTTAACATGACAGTCTTCTGCTGCAAACGTATTCCTTACTAAGGAAAAGTCTGCATATTCTACAAGCGATTCCTGACTACACAGAAAGCTCCCCCCCAAAAAAAATTGCCAAAAGAACTGGATCAGTCAGTGTATCAATGTAAATTCATTTTATCTGCTAATTTAACCACAACGTGAATCATTTCACGGAAGTTACTTTTGCCAACATACACGGTAATTTTCCCTTCAAAACCAGCATAAATACAGCTCACAGACACCCACTGATGCCAAGATTCAATGGAATTCTATGGAAGACTCTTGTAGACTTTGTCTAACTCAAGAATAGACGAAAGCTTATTAGTGAATATACTCCGATTACGCTTTTTCGGAGCCCAACTTTACACTATGCTTCACTGGGAGTCTGTCAGCACTTCATACATTGTGTTTGCTTAGGCAACATTGATTGGACAGATAGACTTGCAGTCAGACATCTTAGACCCGCCTGGTACCCAGGCTTCTTTGCGCAAGACAGAATTAACTAACAAGAACGTTAACACTCAGGCTCAGTCACATGGTACCGACGGTGTTGGCTCAAAGTGTCCATTCTTTCTGTGGCATGCAGGTGCGCAGAAACTTTTTGTTGAAACCCAGAATAACGGTTTATCATCATGGATGTCAAATTTGGCCATTGACATTTGTCAGTATCATAAATGAAGTAGCTATCATTAAGTTTTGAGCTTGACTGTTTAATTTTCAAATTCGGTGATTTTTAGTAGACTAGTCTGGTAATTCGCTTGCCAGCTAAGCTTGGTGTGTGTTTTAGCCGAGCTAGAAGCAACATGGTAGAAACTGCCACTCGTGTTGACTTTATTCTAAAGAAGGCCTTTGATGAGGGAGAGAAAAATTTGCATATAAGTAGCTGACCTACTAAAATAAGACAAAAAGACTTTGTCTTGGTCATACTGCCAAGATCCACAGTGTGCTTCCCTCATTTCAAAAATCTGCCGCTGGCATATTCAGAATTTACTGGAAATCACACACACACACACACGCACACGCACACACACATACACGCACAGGTTTGTAATTATATCTTTGTTGGGACTCTCCATAAATTTCTTCATTTAAAACTCTAATCCCAAAATGACGTCATTAGCCCCTACCCAGCCGTAATCTTAACTAAAAGTAACCAAACAAAATACGAGACTTTTGGCATTTTTACTCTTTTGATTGCATTCACAGATCTTTGTGGGCACATGAAACACTATCCCCACAATGTCAAAAAATCAGGGCCCAGACCGGATCGGGTAGACTGTACATATTCAGTAGCGACAAATGTATAACAAACATTGAGGCAAATGGATCACTTTGGTCTGTGGTGCAGATGCAGTGTTTGCTGGAAATTGCGGCTGACCAGACTATCCTGGAACAAAATTATGCAACGCACAAAAACTCTGAAATATACGTGCAGCACAGTTAAATGAAAATCGCTCTGTTGTGCACTTGGTAAATCAATAAGACAACAACTCTAAATAAACCGTAAAATCAGGACATATTATGAACTCCACTGTGGTGTGCGATAATGCTTTTCTTCCTATTTTTCATCTATATAAGAAGTCACATGGGGATGATGAAAATATGCTCAGGCCCAGAACATTAAGCGCAATGTGAGCACAGACCAACAGGGGCTGGGGAGGGGGGACAGTCATGATCGCGCATGGTACAAGGCAACCAGGCCAAGTGTGAGTACTGTACGCCCAGAATCTAAGCCCGCCTCCGCTTGTCACGGATAGGCCGCTGGAGCTGACAGACATCCAGGTGCACTGAGACCTGCCTCCCAAGCTCCAGCCCCTGTTGTTGTCCAACTTCTCTATGATTTGCAGAATGACAACATGGGTGAAGGGCAGTCAGTGTGGTCAATGCTGTGGGGGATGAAAGAGAGAGGCAGAGCGGGAGAGGAGAGGAGAGGAGAAGAGAGAAGAGGAGAGGAGAGGAGACAAACGCATAATATGGAATAAGATCGACTTTATTGAAACCAGGGGGAAATTCTGGCAAATACAGCGGCAACAAAGAACATACATACACAGACGAACACAGATATATTACCAGACAGACAAGGTGCAAAGACAATGCGAAGTGCAAAGAAGTAAACATCACACAAACAAATTTAAGGGGCACACAGTACACAAACAAAATATCCTGAAAAACAGAATATTATGATGCTAGAAATAAAAAAAATAAATATTTAAATACAAGAATAAATTCTATGCTATTTTCCCCTGACATTCTATGTCACAGAATGGGTGATTATAGCCATAAATACTGCATATATCCAGAGAGAGTCTGTGTTTTTGCAGTATGTTCATCATGTAGTTGTGGGGAGCAGAGCAGCTGTCCTCCAGTCATTGAACAGAGAAGACCAGTCTACAGCAGGCTGGATGTAAAGCAGGACCCCAGCGCGGCTGCGGCAGAGCACTCTGGGAGACGGACTGAGAAGACACGCTCATGGAGAACAGATGCGGCAGGGCACCTATTGCCGTACGTCTGTCAGCCTTTTAACAGGCCATCAGCATCGAGGCGTTTCAAAGCACGAGCCTCTAAACATGAAAGTGCTGCGCTCTTCTGTCCCGAGGCACCGTGGGTCAGCCTTTAAAGCCTCACGCTGGGGGCTTCCTGCTCCCCACACATGTAACCAGACTCCCTTTGATGGCACTAATGGCATCGCAGCCGCGAACCTCCCCACTCCATAACTGGGAAGGTTTTCCACGAAATGCCGCGGTCACATGTTCCCGCTGCCGCCATCCCAAGGGATTCCCGCACGATCCCTCGCACTTTTTCACCAGGATGTTTAAACATTAACCAAAGCAGCCAATGCTGAAACCAACAACTTCTGAATGCTGAATGAAAAATGGACATTTGGACTTTTACAGCATATTATAAAAAACATATTTATCATGCTATCAGTAGCTGAGCTCAGAAGGACAAAAACATGGTACAAAATGACATTAGCAAGAAGCACAAAGTTACAAAACAGACGACAGAGGAAACCTGCTGCATACATTCATCCGAGAAACACTTCCTTACCCTAGTAACACTTACCCCAATAATCAATGGGCATAGCTAAGAAGTCAGGGCCCCATGACTAAATGTCACCTTGCCCTCCCCCCAGCCAAATTTCATGTATAATTTTAAGTATTCCAGGACCCCGGTGCTGGGCCCCCTGAATCTGCAAGATATCCATCCCCCTACCCTGTCCCAGACACCCATTAACCTCCGTACGTTCTGGGTGACCGGGGATTGAGGTGCTGGGAGCTGTCTGCCTGGCTCTGGTAGACTGCCGTACATAAATCGCGTGCTGGAGCAAGCAGCCGGCAACTCGGGGTGCTGGAATAGCGAAGGGGTTACTGTGAAACACCAGGATCGACCTGACAAGTCAATCATTACATGCATCACTCTTATTACGAGTCTGTAAGGGTCCTCATACAGGACACATGAGACATATGAATTCTCCCAGTCAATACTCATTTCTGACCTAGGGCTTCAAACCCATCTGAAATTAACTGGAAAGCTTATATTGGACTTTATATCACAGTGTTAGTGGTTTTTATTACTGGTACAAAGTCTTCCCCACTGGCACCCAGTATGTGAAACCTAACTGACAGCCTGATCTGGTGTCCTAATTTTGGGTTCCCAGGACGATGCTAAACAATAATCTGGTGACTATTACACAATAAAGCGGGTTTATGATGGAAAGTTCATTTTAACTGCCATTGTAAAGCTGGTCATGGAGAGATATGCCAGCAGGGAAAGGCAGTCAGCACAGGCCTTTTAAAGTCAGATACAGTGTCAGGGCTTCTAATGGGAAGCCCGTCTATGTCTCTGATGGCAGACGGAAGGGACAGAATCAGCGAAAGTCCATGAGGAACAGTGAGAGCGTGAACATGAGAGGCGTCTCCTGGGAATTCCTCAGAGAGGAAACGAGAAGGAGGACTTGCCACCCAAGCTGCCATTTCAGCAAATGGTTTCATAATCTTTGTTTTAAGAACACCCTCCCCCATCTATTAGACGGTATAACATAAAGTGTCACAGTGCTGGGCAGTTCAGGTCCAGAAACTACAAATCCAGACCAAGATTTTGTTTGTACCAACCAGTTGAGCATAAAGACTGACAGTCACAGAGTACTCAGCTGGTTAGTAGAAACAAAATCTTGGTCTGGATTTGTAGCTTCTGGACCAGAAATACCCAACACTGCAGGGGCATACCTGAAATTCTGCCCCCCACTGACAAAATGTCGCACATATGTGCCAAACCTTTACATATAGTTTTACGTAGTCAAGAACAGGACCCTCTAAATCTGCCAAGGTATCCATGCCCCTAACGGTACACACAGATTGGAGAGGAAAGCTTGGTTTGCCAACCACACAGCCTCTTGGTCCAATGAATGACGTGAATTTAAAGGGTGTTTACCACGAAGGTACAAAGACCTGGTACCATCACCTAACCTTTGTCCGTTTTACTGTGGTGTGCATATTTCACACAGCACTCCTGAAGACACGTTCTGCAAGGTCCACACAAGTGAGGAACACAATGTTCAGGTAAGACCCTCTGAGTTTTAACTGTACTGAGCTTCTCTGAGGAGGAATGTCTTGCTAAATATTTAATGAGACAGTGTCATTATACATGTGAACTCATTGACTATAAATACCATTACAAGACACTGAAATGGAAAAAATACACTAAAGCCAGCATGTAAAATTCCTTTATTTGCTTGGAGTTTACATCTCTTTCGATGAATTTAAAATTTTTAAATAAATAACTGAGACCATTGCTGTTCTTGGCACTTGCTGGCTTCAGCTTCCCAAGACTCGAATCCTAAGAATCAGAGTGTAAATTAGAGTGAGATTTGAAATGAAAGTGCAGAGTGCAGAGATCACAGGCTTTGTGCCAATGGAGCACGTCGATACACCCCTAGTTATGAAGCCTTTTAGATTAAATTAGTGTTATTGAGTCTTCCAACAATTTAATACTTAGCCTGTACTCACCCCATCTTAAATTCAATAAGTAGCCAGTTTTCACAGCATCTTCAATCCATTAATTATCCTGTACTCACTGCACCTTTAACTTCTTATATTTCCTGTACTCACTGCACCTTTAACTTCTTATATTTCCTGTACTCACTGCATTTTTAATTCAATGACTGAGTACTCTCTGCATCTTTAATTCATCAAAGATCTTGTACTCATTGCATTGCATTCGATAAGTATCCAATAGGCAGGCATATTTAATTTAATGTGTACTCATTACTTCCTACTGCCACCTTTATCAGCACTCTTCCAGTTACTGAATAGATGCACACCCTCATGGCAGGGCCGCCTTGCTCATCATACCGATTCTCTCTCTCTCTCTCTCTCTTTGTCTTGCAGGGTTGCTCTGCTGGTCAGCATCTCCGCACTCCTCCATGCAGGAATAGCCAAGCCTTACCCATCATGGGTGTGTACTCAGTCAGCATCGCCATGCTACATACATGTTCTCCATAATCACAGCATCAACTGGGTTGCCCTTCTTAGCTGTCATACAACCGCTTATAGGTATGATTATCAGCTAGAACAGTGTGCCATCCTGCAGTGCACCCAGTTAGACAGCCATATGCCTCAGAGTGGTATCTCAGAGCAACCGCTACCTAGGCAGTGTGGTAAATCACATACCAGATACTTACCTGTCCCAAAGACATAGACAGTACAGATTTAAACATGGTGCATAATGCACACCATGGAGGGTGGTTGGAGTAAGGAAAAACAACACCAGCCAGGGAATGAGACATCAGCCCACAGTGGGAATTTTACAGTAACCATGGGGGGGAGCTCTGTGTTCTGGTCTACAGCAGGAACCCTCTGTCTGTGTTGTGTTTCCACAGGCTAAAGTCATGGAGAGCCAGTTCCAGGAAACACTCAGGTACTCCTTCCAGCTTTCACGCCGCTCATGGTGCTAGGAGTCACTCCTTCCCATAACTAAGACACTTCAGGCCAAATGATACTCCTTGTTTGGTAGTTTAGCAGCCCAGGAGAAACACACATTCACCTTCTGCCCAGAAAGCCCAGCAGGCACCTGGGGTCCTGATGCGTGTGCTGCTTTCATGCAGGTCTAAGGGGCTGAATCAGAAGGTGGCTTTGGGGATGAAGAAACTGGAGCCCATGGAGGATCAAACCCAGACATTTAAAGACCATGATCCTGATATGTTCTTCAGGGGGGTGAAAAATGCACAAGGAAGCCCCCGGAAATACCATCTGGCTGAGGAGGACCGAGATGAGCTCTACCACCCCTCTTTGGAGCAGCTAGCTCAGGCTGCCCACCAGTCAGTTCCTCTGAAACTGGTGGAGGAGCCCAGTTTCCCTATGTACAATCACCCAGAGGAAGACCGAGACCTCCTGTACCATGGTGACCCTCCTGCCTGGAAGCCTCCACTTCAGCCAGAGCCAAAGCAAGAAGAGGAGCCCAGGCCAAAGATCTACACCCACCCAGAAGAGGACCGAGACCACCTGTACCACCCATAGGCAGGGGAAGGCCTCGCAAGGCAGAGGGAATCTCACTCACATGTACCAATAAGGGGAGAACAGATGACATCTAAGTGCATGTTTCTCTAATGGAAGAGTGTACAACTATGCAAATAAAGAGATAATTAAACATTTTTCTACATACTCCAATAATAAATAAACAGACACACATCCATAATGAAGTCACACTTTAATTTATAAACATTGACATTTTCCATGTTCCCTCAAATGGCACAATGTCCTTCTGAAGGGCTCTGCCCTTTTTGTCCCCACAGCAGCAGGACCACACCTCCCGTCAGACAGCAGATCCACGCTGGTCAGAACAGCTCATCCGCGGGGAGGACGCCCTTAGTAATGATCAGGTTACCGTACAGGGAGGTCTCCCTGCCTCAAGGAGAGCAACAGCAGCAATGATTGGCTGGCTCATGTGCTCGTCAGACAGGCAAACTGCCATGGGGCGGGGCTTACCCAGTTGCCACAATGGCATACGCCTTTTTGGCTCGCTCATAAAAGGCGAACCTCTCCACTTTTTCTAGAGGTTTCTAGAGAGAGGGAGAGAAAGAAACAGATAAATAAAATAAAAAAGAAACAAATAAAAAGATAAATATTTGCTTCATATTTCTCAATAAATTATCTGAACTGAATTGATCACAGGCTGTAGTCCACATTTATTGGTGTAACAAATATTGTATGAAGAACCATTAACTACAGCAAAGAATGCCTATGAAATGATTATGTGATTCTAACCAATCACAGCTCACCACCCTGGACAAGCCAGCCAATGAGATCGGCGACAGGACTCACATGGCATCCCACCTCCCCGAGAAGCCTGCTGTAGGTGTCCCACACAGGTACAGCCACACCTCTCTGCTTGTCACTGTCCACCAGGTCTATGACAGCAGCCTGTCACAGCACACCATCACATGAGGAGGGAGCAGGGGATGACCAGGATCAGCCTGTCACACTGGTCATACATGTCAGAACAGATGTAACACCTACAGGACTTTCGACGTAGGTATCCAAGGGGAGGAGCTTCAGTACGGCAACTAACAGCTCAGGAATGTTCAGACCTGAAATTAAAGGACAACGTTTCCATCACGGAGCACTCGGGACCCGCTTACACAGGGGTCAACAAGGCAGTGTAATCTTCTTCCTCCTTCTCACATACCGTCCGCCCTTATCTCAGCTGGACCGTGTTTGCAGGTTGAGGATGATGGGAAGTTGGCATCAGCGAGAACTGTGAGAGGAGTAAGGGCGCAATTAATAAAACGAAACACCGTCCACTATATCTTATTCAAATATACATAGATTCTGCACACGACTTTTGTAAGTTCCCTGTATTTACTTATTATTACAGTACGACATAAAACTGTTGTGGATAGCAGTTTAAAAATTGAACGATAAACTTAGTAGTAAGGAGAATGAACCCACGAAGGGTCCACGATTCCTTCAGGTCCGGCATATCGTTAATGACGACAGAAAGACATTCTTTTTTTAATCAAAATATGAATATCATATGTCAAAGGAGATTTGCCTCAGTATATTAATGCCGTTCACAAATGCATCCTAAGCCTCGTCTGCTTGTGCCGTGAGTACAACAGTGTTACGTCTTTAATGTGTCATTTAGTAAATACAGAACACGGAATTTTAAAGTCTCTCGTGTAAACTGAGATGGAGACCGACAACTTTATCGCAACATTATATTCGCAAACAGTGGCATTTTCTAAAACTGCAATTAATTAAACGCTGGTGTTTTCTTACCAAGTTCATCGCCGTGGCCCATTTTTGCCAAAGTGTATAATAGCTCCGGGGAGAGCACCGAGGGAATGCCTTTAAGGACAACCATGCTTTTCGAAATCGGAAGTCAGACAGGAAGTAGGCAAACACGGACTTGCGTATGGAGTTAACCTCTCAGGATCAGTGTCACTCTCCTGTCTTCCGCGAAATTTTAATTATCCCGGGGATGCCCCGATATCGATGCAAGTGAGGTACCACGTATAACTGCACTGGATGTAAAGGTTTCATGCTTTCACTTTCTAAGTGCTGCCACACGCACGAGGCCCTCCTGCGGAAAAGGGAGGTACTGCAGCACGGCCCGGCACATCAGCAGATGACCATTTCAAATTCACCGTGTCGTAATGGATCATAAGTTCATAACATGTCCATAGTAATTCGCTTTCACGCTACAAAATGTCATAAGTACGTGCCTTTTAGATGTAACTATAGCGGAATAGTCTATTGTCCAGAGAACAGATCAATCAAGTAGGCCTATTTTAAATAACCTTTTTAAATTCCACTGCCATATGTAGACCGGACATTTTACCCTTTACCTTTTTTTGTTTTATAATTTAATTAGAAAATATTTACTTGTAGATATTTATCTATATTTTGTAGTATATTTTGTTTTGTTTTTTTAAATTATAGTTCGTATTTTTTAAATAAATTACAAGTAGGCCTGTTTTATGTAAGTCACACAATTTTATTGTATAAGTGAACATGTTCAGTGCCGCAATTGGCAGTTAAGCAAAGGTTATTTAATGGGCTGCATAAATTACACATCCACAGAATAACATGGGCTGAGTAATTTTGAAATTTCCAAGTCGTTGAAATCGAGGACGTTCTGTCTACCCGCTTGGGAGCGATTTCAGACCTTATTCGGAAAGTTTGTTGTGTTTTAACAATTAGGTGCATAAGCCAAGGGAACCAGTCTTGTATTTTTTAGTCTTCTTTAGAGTTTGCCTTTGCAAACCATAAGCCGTAAAATCCGCTTTTCACGCGCATAGTTATATAGTTTTAATAAGTTGTAAGCGTAGCTGCTGACCGACTTACAAGTTTTTCCATAATAAGGTCAACATACGAAAATAACAATAATACAATTTATTTTAATGGACAAGATGAAAATTGCATAAAATTATGTATGTAAAGTAACTGTATTGCTCTGTACATTTATACTAAATCTTTTTTTGTATTTCTATTTAATAGTTTGAAATATTAACTATATATAAAGTATAAATGTCAATGCCTGCTTGGATTTTACAGCCTACCTGAAAGATTTTTTTTTTAACACGGGCGGGGACACATTAAAAGGAACGATGCGTAACAGTAAAGTTCAGATACATTTTTAATGCTAGGAATGTGAGATTATGAAAATATTTGAAATCCTTGTGCGATTCCAAGCCGCCTGTTTCGTTTGGAGCTGAAGTGACTCGACGGGTCGGAGGCTGAGGAACGCGCCGCGGACTTTGGGTGCATTTTAATTCGGCAAGACTTCGATCTGCATGAAAATAGGAAACCAAATCAAGTTGCATAAATAAAGCTAGTTCCTCATTCGGAACAACACCTCAAACGTGCAGCTGTTGCTAATGAAAGGTGACTTTTTCTCTTCCTGATGAGGTTGTAATTTAGAGGAAATTTCTATTTTGCCCCGTGAAAAGCAGTGTGGAGGCGCTGCAGCTGCGAGCAGGGCGGGGAGAGAGAGACTGACGCGGGGAGAAAAGGGGAACGGTGGAGCCAGGACTGTCTGATCAGTTGAAAGATCTTTTATTTATCCGCGGACCCATGCTGTTGGCTCTTTGGTTCTGCTTTTTTAAATGGGTTTATCACGCTATGAGGGGCTGCCTCTGCCAAAATGTAACGTTTTGCCCCCTTTGTCTCCAGTGAACGCTTCAATTGGGTCTACATTTATTATTTTGACCTTTCGATAGCAGGGGACACACTTCAAAGTGAAACCTCCGTTCTTTTCTGAGAACCTTTGTGCCGTCTCTTCGGTGTGAGAAGACTTTTTTCCCTCTCCTTTTGGAAGTTTTGTTCCAGAAGCGGAGAAGAAAGCGAGCTCTTGGGGAATATTGAATGAAAATAAAAATCAATTAGGCTATGGACTTGTGAGGATATAAGGCTCCGCTGTGTGAAGAAACACTGAGATCACAGACAGAAGCGCCTTTAGAGATTGGGTGGAAATAAAAGGTTCTTTCCATAATCAAATCTGTTATGGATTTTGCCCCCCGAAGTTAAATGCATTTCGAAGCAATAGTATTTGGAAGAAAAAAAAGTTAAATTTAGGAACAAGATTCATTTTCATTTTGAGAACTAAGTTTTCCAACAATCACTGACAATTACGAGTGTTTTTGTGAAACGTTTTTCATATTTACAGAAGACACATTTTTACCTTAAAAAAACTTTTCAACACGTTGCTATTATAAATATTTTATACTATTCAGATAGTGTATTCTAGCCTATGTGAAGCATTGTTTCCGACTAAAACAAAAATTTTGGGTAAATTCTGGCGGCTGTGATACGGAAAAAATGTTTTCTTAAGATACACAAGGTGAAAAAGGCAGTCATAAAGTTACATTTGATAAGGACAGGTCCCTTTGAGAAGAAGCTAGTTTAATTTATTACAGCCTTATATGTACACGCACACACAGACACTTTAAATTCTAATTATTCATTTTTCATACAAAAACAAAATTTACGCAGTTAAATTTAACCTAAATGAATTCGCTTCAATCGATCAATTCTCTTCTAATAATAATTACTTATACGAATAAAACTCTATTCTATTATAATACATACATCTAGCAATAAAACCAGATATAACAATCTCAAAACCTAAGTACCAAACCTAAGTCTTAGTAATTATGCTTTTATCAATGTTAGCAGTTAAAAATGCTAGAATCATCCATTGCACATTTGCTGTTATATCCAGTTAAATTTAGGATTTTTTCCGTATTTTATTCCACCAACAAAACGGCTCTCTTGGACCGCTATTGATTAACAATATTCTTTTTACTTTTCCAGAGTCGCTAAAGGGTCTCTAACTGGTGTTGAAATTCATGGTAAGAGTCAAATACCAAATTAATTGTAAACATCACTGGTGCAATCAATTGAACTTCGAACGAACTAGTCCATGTATTTTCAAAGATTGTGGACTGGCACCTTCTCACGGGGACTTTATGATTGAGCCCCACTGTTCAGAATTTGACATGTCATTGTAATGAATCTAAATCAATCAATACGTGCCAAAAGCCTGAGAATTTGCTACTTTTCCCAACGACGACGATATACGACTTCCTACAAAATTCAGTTTCACAGTAGATGTAACCTGTGTTCTTCATTTTTCCCCCGAAAAATTTAATAAAGAAAAAATTTAAACAACGTAACATACAATATAATGCACAAATCCTGAACATATTTCTAAAACAGCTGATGCCACTGAACACCGTAACGCTTACTTGACTAAGCAGCGCACGACTTCAACTCCCAAAATACTTTGCGCAGACAGCCATAGCGCTACCATTTTATATCTGCATTGTACAATACTGCCACCTATCGGCGACAACCCTCAAGCACAATCAACCATTGTTCGTTTACTCCATACCTAAAAAAAACTCACGGCTGAGCAAAATGTATGTGAACATTCAAATTCCTGACTGTAATCACACTAAAAAGCATCATAAGTAAAATCGTTTAGATTGTATAGCTTTGATGTGCAGCAGATTTGAAATAATCTAATGTACCCCTCAAGTTTTATCAGCAAAACAAATCAGATGATCAAAAACGTTATATGTACATCATATTTACATAGTCAGTCTGATCAATAGTACAAAAAAATTAAGATTTATTTACCCTACCGTCCTATTCTCCAAGTCAATTAAATTGCGATCACGAATGAATGACTTCTGGTCATGCTTTACTGCCCCTTGGAGGGTAATTTTTCCATGTTTCCATGTTACACCACCAGCTTCTTATATTTGCTTAAAATACATAGACGAGCGACCTCCCATGGTCGCGTGTCACACTACAACTTAGAAAAAAGTAAATAAGTTGTGGTGGCACCATGCTTTTATAAATCTAATCAGTTCCCGGTTAACTCTGGTTTCATTTTTAATCAGTCATTGCAGCTTGTAAAAGTTAACACCAAAACTTGCCTATAAATTTCCACTGCTTTTCACCAACTGTAAATACCATATATGCATTTTCATACCCTGCTACATTTAATTAATAACTGGAAAGCACAATACTGTAATTTAGCTTAATAAAGTGGTCTATATTAAGTGATTTACTTAATGCTTTTATTTTCAAACTACCAATAAAACAAAAGTAAATTATGCAAATTACAATTCTGCCTACATTCCACACAGCAAAGCTGAAGGACTCGACAGAAAAACATCAGTACTTGAGTGCAAACATAAGGCATGTACACATCGGACCTCCGACTTCACTTCAGGACCATTGAGGATAAACAAGGTCAGCCAGGACTCCTTCCCTACTTGTCCTGGAATGATGCTTTCCGCTTTTCCACAAATGCAGTCATTCCTTCCTTCCTGTCGTTCTGAGATCAGAAAGAAGAAGCAGACAGGAGTCAATGAGCGAGCAGCATGCAGGCGAGGGCTGAAGGTGGCGGTACTCACGGTGGCAAAAGTGGCATGAAACAGCCTCTTCTCCAGACGGTTTCCTTCAGTCAGCGTCAACTCGAAGGCTGAAAGGCGACAGCCACCATAACGTTACTGCTTCATGCTTTTCCAACAGATGTTAGCCAACCACACAAGGATGCATCTTTACTTGCGTCTATTCTTGATTACCGACAAGTACTGGATCTTTCCTTAGAATACATATCGAAAGTATTTCTCATTGTACAAGTGCAATTAAATAACCTTGCAAATCTAGGTATCATAATTACCAACTATGTTTACACTATAAAATGACATTCAAGTCAGAGCAATTACCATGCAGGAGCATCAGGAGAACCGAAAGGGACAAAGACCAGCCCTGACCTGCATTGACGGCTTCTTTTCCCATCGCAACAATAATCTTAGAATGGGCCGCTATCTTCTCCCCACACTTAATAGCTTCAGGTACCAGCTGGTCGATGGGGAAGACTTTGCTAACAAGGCCTGTAAAACAAGTCATACTAAAAGTGACAAACGCCGCTCAAAAAACACAAGAGAGTTTTCCAGTGCCAGTACCTGACTGTTTGGCTTCTTGAGCAGAGACCCGATCTCCCGTAAGCACCATCTCCATAGCGAGGGATTTCCCAACGGCCCTGGTGAGCCTCTGCGTTCCACCGGCGCCTGCAGGAGCAAATCGCCTGATTGTGGCCGACACACTCGTGACGTAGCTCAAGAGGATTTCGCATCTTGGCTCTATGAATATCCTCCTCAAGTCAGACTGTCCGTTACTCTACTGTTATGTCAGTACATGACAGGCTCTTTTAGATCTTGCGCTCTGCAGTGTGACAGACAGACGCCGATGTTACTGGAAGGACGATGGGAAGCAGGTAAGGGAAACAGTGTGACCCTAACCGACTGCTGCATCTCAACTTGCAATAATAATAAAAAAAAAGTCTTTTTTTTTGTTTACCAGGAATGGTTCCCAACAGGATTTCTGGCTGTCCAAACTGAGCCTTCTCCCCAGCATAAATGATGTCACACATCATCGCCAGTTCACAGCCTCCCCCGAGCTGCAGAGCACACTAATTAATCCACAGCAACTGGCTTCATGAGATTTACACAAGATAAGCCCGGAATTGCAACATTAACAGAACATTAGCTACAATGTCAGCCGAAACTCCAGTGTCAGTAGGACAGGTCACCCACCGCGAAGCCATTCACTGCAGCGATGACAGGTTTCTTCACTGTGGAGACTTTGTTCCAGTGGGACAGGAAGTTCCCACTGTAGCACTCCTGGAAAGTCCTGTTCTGCATCTCCTTAATGTCTGCTCCCGCTGAAAGCGATGCAAAAGGCACCATAACCAAGTTATTACAGAACTACCCGTACTATTCTCAACTCATTAGTACTTCAAGGAAACATCTAGGATTTCACCATTTACTCATTCATCTAATGCTTTTAGCCAAAAAACAACTGACAGTAGAGGTGTTTTGAGTATGCTCCATGGGATTTGAACCCACATCTTTGAGCTATGTTCTACCTGTTGAGCACATCCCTAGTCTATAAATGTATCTCACCTGCGAAAGCCTTCTCGCTGCCTGTGATGACTATGGCCCCAACCTGGCTGTCCTCTTCAAAGGCATCTAGGGCCTGACTCACTTCTGTCATCAAGCCATCACAGAGGGCGTTCAGCGCTTTTGGTCGGTTCAGCTGGATGAAACCCACATTCTGCTTTTCTCCCTTCTTTTCCACCAGGATATACTGATAAGGAGCTAAAACGTCAAATGTCAGCCTCTGTAATAATGCTAATGAACCGCCATATTGCCACAATCACTGCTCAAACCACATTATTCAGTGCCGTGAGCAAAACAAAGATACAAGTCTACCATAATAAATCTTGGAAGTAGACATAAGTACAGTATAATCATATGACGCATAAGACGCAGTTTGCACTAGCATACAATGCAATCTAAAATATAGAGTGCAATATGCGTTTAGCCATAATAAATTATTCTCTACTGCTTTTAAGGTCAAGGGTGTTAGGAGTGTCCTCTGTGTAACTTTGGTCAGCACGACAGATCACAACGCATGACGTTATGAGCTGTGCACAAGCAGAACGAACCACGGAATGACCCAAATACTGCGAATTGCCTGAAAACCCTAAATGCCAAGGGGGTAACATACGCACCCGTGCTATACCGCCGTGCACCAGCCAAAGACAGCGCAGTGGCTTGTCTCACAACGAGCGACGCGGATCTCCAAAACACCGCCATGTTCACAGGGCTAGAATAAAGCGGAGCTTGGCTCGGCTTGGCTCAGCACGAAAGTGCAATCCCAATTCAATTGCGACCCCGCGCAAGTTTGCCCCTATTATACGCACGAACGTGCTTTCGCACTCGCAGCGCACCAACGAGAGAGAAGGTGGCTTTAGCGGCTCAGCCGCGCTGCGGCCAGTGCCCCCTAGTGTCGCCGCCTTGTAGGTGCTTCAAAGTTCACCGTATTAAAAACACGCTGCTTCTTTCTCTTCGTGAATCACTGCATCCATAATGTGTGCAATTTATTTGAAGTTGTTGTCTATAGGAATGACCTGCCATGTGTGTGTTTACACCCCACAGAAGAGTAAAAAACTTTTCCATATCGGCGCCACTCTCCAGTGCATGTCCCTACTGCTGCTGTGGACCTTCAGACCCTCACATTTAACGAATCATTTTCCAGGGTCCTACGCGCAGCTTTGCAGTGCGATTAGAAAGAGCAGTTTGTACGCTGAGCGGAGCTCAGCATCCTTGTCATGTTCTCTTATCTTGCAATGTACCTGTTTTAAGGTGCTGAGTGCTCCGTCGCTGCCATTACATAACGCGTCCTGGTAAAGGAACATACAGCAGACTATTGAGGGTGACCTACATTCATACGCACATCAGAAGAAATGGGTTTGAGCACTGCAGAGGATACGGGTTTACGCTGCGTGGAAGCGGCGGGATGCCGGGTTCTAATAGTTGTGAGGGCTAAATATGACACGTAGACGGAGAGATGATGAGGCTTTTTGTCAGCAGGAATCACAGTGGCAAATTGGGCAGCGGAAGCACGGAAACAGAATCAGTGATCACCGGTTACCATTGGTATTTGGCTTAACACAGATAGCGCTAGTGTGATATAGTACTGGGAAATATTAGGGGCGCACTCTCAGGTTAGACGTGGGACTGATCCTGTTGGGCTGCCACATATAAAATGAAACAGAAAACCTTGTTGATCTGATCAGCAGCTGAACAAGTAAAACCATGTGATTTGGGTTTCGAGGGGTGGCGCCGGCATTTGAAGTGTCCCCTTTTTCCGACCAGTGCGTGCGCCGGTGAAGACATCAGAGCTTCTAGGGGTGCTCAGGTATCAATTAAGATATCCCAGGGGACTCTCCAAAATTATTGTCCAGACGCAAATGAAGACAAGTGAAGTGGCCCATCGATCGAGGTTGGTAGAGTGCTTTAAGTTTTTTTCTTCATGGAATTAATATAACGTCCTAAGTAGGTGCTACATATTAAATGTTTAATGTGAGGCTATTCAACTGAATAATATCCGTGTTCCGTTCAAACATATTGCAGAAATGGCGATGAAATGGTAAAAGCAAGCTACTCGTCCCTTTCTTTCGTATTGCAAATCACGCTGCGAAGGCTAATACGCTGATTTCGTTATTAATATACACAACTGACTGCAAAATACACAAGGACAGGCGTAAGCATTTATCTGATGTGCATATTTCATATGTAGCAGCATTTATGTTAAAGTAAATTAATAAAAAATACATCTTCTGTCGAATAGTATAGGCTACACATATGGATTTATGTTTAATAATCTCATTGGTGTTTTGAGGACTGGATACTGTCGTATCCTTTGGAGGTTTAATATTTGAATTATAAGTCAAATTACAATCACAATGGACACCAAAAACGATATAATTCGGATATTTCCACACGATTGGGAATTAAATATTTTCCAAAATCGCTGCTAATCCGTTTTATAATTTTAAAGGATGACGATAAATTGTGGGATGTTAGTGTATTTTTTTTTTAAAACTAAATCAGGGAAAATTTAAGCATCATTTGCAGTGTTTTATGAGGTTCTGGGTTTCGGCAGATTTTTTTCCTTCTGCGACCTGATTTGGACCTTCATTAGGTTACTGATAATGTTCTGCTTTGTACTTTGACACTGTGGATCCAGTCGGGCAAAAGGTGTAATGCCTTTTCGCTGACATTTCCTCGCCTTATATTCTAGGAAGCATCCATAAATTAATTTTCGACTACGCCGTGAACGACGGATTTTGTAGTCTTTAATGATTCCAAGCCTTAGATCAAATATACAAAACACTTTTTATTATCATGATTCTTCTTTCGCTAACGTTTCTTAATAAACGTCGCGCGGGAGTATGGTAGAATTAAGGGCCGTGTTTTCACTGCCGTGTCTGCGGTGTGAAGCTGTTGAAATCTTCCGTCAGACCTGTCTTTCTGAAGTCTCTGTGTAGGCAGTATGGCTGGCAGCTGTAGTTACACCCTGTAGGTAGCTGACAGTGTTTCTCTGGAGAGCCGTTCTCCAAGAGGACTACTGGGAAGGGGGGCATATTGTGCTATTTTTCCAGTACAGCTGAACTGAGCTTGGTGTACAGGTCAGCTTAGAACAAGCCAGTGCTTAGTTTACTGGAATAAAACTGTAACAAAATGAACCAAAGACAGCAGTGATGATCAGTAGGAGAGGAGGCATGGGGGTGGAAGAATTTCCGTCCAGGCAGGGGCCGAGTAAAATTAACCAATGGGGACCCTTTTGATAACAGATGATCATGCAAGATTCACAACAGTAGTATTGTATGGTGGGACTCTAACAAGTCAGGGAAGTCAAATTTCATTCGTTCATTAAAATTCAAATGTCAAAAATATTTACATACTTACATGCATTTTCTTATTTTTGTTTTGCTCCGTCCTTCTCACTTACTGTAGAATAAAAGGGATCAGCTACTAGGACGAGAGTTCCTTGAATTTATTCAACTGGCCAGAATTGGCACTTTTTTATTGAAGTTCAGGAATCTAAACCCTAGTTCCAAGGGTCCGTCTTGAACTGGTTCACTGTTCCAGAGCTGAAAAGTTTTTAGCAGCTCAAGGTAGAACCCTCAGACCACCCGAAAACTGCATTTACCGCTCCATTTGGGACATGGCAGTTCCACAAAAATGCCACAGGGTCTCAAGCTCATCTGCTGTGTTCCATCTAACAATGGAAAAGGTTGTGACAGACACTAACATATGAGGTTATAGCATCTCTCGATTTTTTTCCTCACACTTTAGAAGAATATGAGGAAAGAGTGATGACTGTGGACCTTCTTGGGACCCTGAGTGACAAAAGAAAAGAACACTGGTGAAAATATGTCAAGCCACGTGTACATGTCTATAATTGCACTCATGATGGTGCAACAGGTGTGTCTGCTTTTCTTTTGATTTTAGGCAAACAGCCTCATCTTCTGATTGATCTTTGCTTCAACATTAGTCCAGATGGGCAAAATTCCACGTACATTCAGGATCTCCAAATGAGACTCAGAGACATATCATCTAGCTTCCAAAAGTGCAGAGAAAAGACAATTAATGAATAAGAGACAATGACATGCAAAGGTCACATCTGCTGATATTGATGTAGGAGACAGATGAAGCTTTTCCACTGTCACTAAGAACTGAGCCATACTGGAGCCAAATCATGAAGAGATGGTCTTCCATTGTAAATGATGTCAGCCTGACCTATACCCAAGCTGACTAGTAAGCAGGGCTGAAAGAGTGACAAAACCAAACTGGTTGGGTTATCACCATCTGATTGGTTGAAAAGCACAGAGACAAGTAAGAACCGGTGATCTGTGTCGATACGATGCATTGCTGGTGACTTGGAACTTAGTACTATAAAAGTAGTACTATAGATGGCTGAATGGAATGGATTTGTAATGCAAATTTATTTGATGCTAAAATAACATGGCAGTTCTCACACTCGTGCTAGCAAGAATTAGCACATATTAAATCATAATGTACACTGTGTGATCTGTAAACAAGTGTCTCTTTGGTTTTACATCACCGTTGCTCTTCAAAGATGGGGAGGGGTGAGAATGGACCCTACGCAGAATCCTATTACTGCTTTGAAGGTTTTTACTTGCAAAAATCAGTGACGAGATGGAACCGGAGTTGGAGAAGAGATGAGTGACTCATGCTTCACAGCCAATGAATGAGGGTCTTGAGTCTGTGATACATCATTCATATTGCGATGAAGGAGAGGGTCTCTAGCCTGTTGTTTCAGTCCATGCATGCTAAATTTTGTGATGGATAACAGGGGAGGATTTGAAGGTTGAAGAAGTGATGCTCCTTTGAAGCAGATATGAACCAGAGATTAAAAGTGCAGAGTTTCTGCCAGGGATTGGTCAAATTGCAGTGAGAGGAAGACCTCATAGGAGCAGAGCACCTCCCACTTACCCCTCAGATTATGAAATGGCTTAGTCAGCTAAATGTAGCTGCCAGTCCTCAAATAAGAGAGCTGGGGAATGTATTGCACTCCATAAATAAGCAAATTCAATGGCTTGCGACATTAATACAGAGTAATGCTTATCGGGATATTATACTTTAAGGGGGAGGAGGATGTAACCCACAAATCTGAGTGTATCTCTTTAAGAGATATAGTGCTAATACGTATGCATTTGCAGCAGTAATGCTTTACAGAGTATGAGAGACACTTGTCGCTCATGTGGAAAGCAGAGGTGGAGTTTTGTCTCCTGCATTATAAAGTTCAATACGTCTCTTTACACCAGTTTCATTTTATGATAAGGTATTTGAGCTTGTGATCTGAGTTCCTGAGTGCTGCATTCTCCTCAGGACCCCTGTGTGTATGTAGTGAACGGCCCAGCCCAGAATCCTCTGTTCACAATACTTAAGTAAGACGGACAGTGACATTGATAGGATTATATTTCTTTAACTTACTTCCTTCCTCATCAATCAATCAAATCGATTGATTGATTAATTAGACAATTCATACTTCAGTGACAGTTTTCACATTGTTCAAAGCTTAAAAATGGGTTATGTTTTTATATATTTCAAAGTTTTACTATTTCCTGCAAATGTCAGAGAAGGGTATTCTATATTGTATGCACCAGTCCAAATGTTTAATTTTATATTTGGAAGGGAAGTACACTGATACTCTACCCACAAATAAATCTTTCCTTGGTTGATCATCACTTGTTCTTTTACCATTGTGCTTTCATGACTACAGGCTGAGTAAAAGGCTGGCATGTCCAGTTTGGGACACACTTTGGCATAAAAAATAAAACCTACTGACAAGCTTCCTGTCTTTTTCCATAGAGCAGATCTTCCATGATGAATAGAGCTGTGGCAACTTGCTGGACGTTGATCCTGCTGTCTGCATTCCTCTGTGACACAGTCTTCTCCAAAGGAGGGAGAGGAGGTGCGCGGGGTGCTGCCCGCGGCAGTGCACGTGGTTCACGGCCTCGGGCCCGCTTCACTGGGCGCTATAGTTCGTCCCAAGCGAGAGTGGCGGGGGCAGCCGCAGCTGGTGCGGCAGTCGGGCTGGCTGCTGGGGGTTGGTATGCCTCGTCCCAGGTCCGTCCATATGACAGCTCCGAATCACTCACGGGTGACGATCAGTATGGCAACTGGACCAACAGCGACTTCTACAGCGCCAGAACATCAGCCTCTCTGAAGCCTGTCTCTTCCATTGGACTGGTTGTCACAGTGTTTTGTTCTATCAACATTCTTATCCAAATCAACCTCTAGAAAGCTGGCTTGTCCTACAGCCAATGGAAAGTGCACATTGGAAATAGGCTTGCCTAGCAGCCAATGGGAAATAAGCAGTAAGATAAATAGGCTTGCCTAGCAGCCAAGGAAAACACCTTTTACTGAAGAAGTACCAGCTCGGGGATCAGGATTTTCATTTGTATTCACATATGCCAAGTGTACACATACAAATAATAGGAATTCGAATTTTTATTTTTAGCAGAACTACATTAGTTAATCCTTTATAAAGAACAAAACCAATGTATACTTGTAAATACATGTGACACACGACAACAGATATCACTGCCAAATTTTTAATTCAACGAAAGGTAACTAAAATAATAGACAGAATAAAGTAGGCTTAACCACAAACCTTGGGTGTGTAAACAGTTTGGAAATTGCGCGAGTGGATGGATCTAGAGCCACAGTGGAACATGCAGATGTGGGAAGACCAATCACATTAAGGGGTCACCTTAAAGAATGAAACACACTTGATCTTCACCCAAAGTCTGAAAAGAAGCTGTTATTAAAATCACAGCTAGACCAGTCACTATATACTGTAACGGGTGTTGGGTGATTCATCTAGTTTTTTTTTAATGTATTACCAGGAAACAATAGCTTCTCTGGGTGTGCTGACCAACCTCAGATACTTTGTGTTGAAGGTCCGAACAGCATTGCAGTGTAGTGTGTGATACATAGTCTACGGGCAGAGAACTAGTGCTAGAAATTGCATGTTATTTACAAAAAATACTTTATAGACAAAAGTAAACATATAATCTTTGTATCCTTTTTATTATACTTCAGATACATGTATTTATGGATATTGAATAGATCTTTTTACTATGTTAGATACTGTTAAGTTGTGAATTGTACCATGTCCAGAGCAGTGTTGACACTCGGAGTGTGTGGTGCTTGGCGTTTGTTAGGGGGGCGTTTAAATACAGCTTATCAGCTCACATGCACAGGACTCTTAATGAGAAGCTGCCTTACGACTGACTTCCACACCGCAGCTTACCTGACACTGCAACACTGATCTGTGTTCTGAACAGATGCTATTAGCCTGCTGCTAATTCTTTTTAACATTTAACACGCTGTTACTGGACCTTTGATACAGGTCAAATTTGTGCATTAAGTCAAAGATGCTTTTCTGACAGGTTTAAATAAAGAGCACTGTTACCAAAAGAGCCCCTTTCGTGCCTCATGACGACGACGATGGCCATGAGAGTGAGTGAGGAAGGGTAACACAGCAGGTATCACTTGGTCTTACACAGCTCACTCCCACGGTGTGTGGCTTGGCTATAGAATGAGAGCAGCATTTCTCTGCCATGAACAGTGACACACAGACTGGCGTTTTGGGTCTTATGCGTTTCCTGGGCAACAGTTTTCTGTGACTATTTCCCATGAGAGACGTGGCATTCTGGTGGACAGATGGTACCCATGAGGTTGCGCCAGAATCAGTCTCTCTACAGAAGCTCCACTTGCTCTGTTGTTAACAGCTACTGTGAGACTTCAGATGAAGACCAGAACGTCTGGGTACAAATCAAAGCCACTCCATTACATCAGAGATAATTCCCCCCCCCTCTCTCTCACTCTCTCGCACACAAGGTGGGGGAGGAGTGCAGGGGGAGGAGAGCTGATAGCCAATCAAATCCCATG
>JAODJX010000065.1:12016216-12033450 GCA_026776945.1 Isichthys henryi | reverse complement strand
GCCTCCCTGCTGAGGCTACTGCCCCCGCGACCCGATCCCGGACCAAGCGGAAGATGATGGATGGATGGATGGAAATTCTGGGGCTTCTTTCTGCAACCACCATAATACACTTAGTCATGCAGCTCCTATGAATGTTGCAAATGTATTCACCCCTCATTTATACAATTCCTTCACATTTACTCATTAACGAAGGCAATGAAAACTATTTAAGGGAAGACATGCACAATCAAAAGAGTTAAAGAATGAACATAAAGAAAAACAATATGCAATGGTTTGTATGTCACATACAGTATTCACCTTAAAAATAGAGATCTGCACAGGTTTTAAAATGCGTTTTTATTTTTGTAGATTAGTGTGCAAGGTATGATCAGTTGCATATGCCGTAAAAATTAATAACTAACTTGATATCTAACATTTTATGTATAAGATTTGTGAATCTGAGACCAAACGGAGGCAAGGTGTTAATATTAACAGGGCCGACTTAACCCAAAATCAAACCACACTGACACACTCTTTCATTTCCTTCATAAAAATTATTTAACATTTAATCATGTCCTAAAACAATGTTCAGCCAAATTTATCCCCTCATAACTTTGACCCGAGAGGCCCTTGATTGGCAGAAGGGGTGTAGTGGGTGACGAGTCTCTGGGCCTCTCTCCAGCCAGCTTCCAGTGCCCCGTGGACCGTGGAGAAAAAGGACTTGTTTGTTGCCTCCCCAGCAAACAGCACCTGTAAAGACTACAGCAACAGACCAAGCATGCATGACTTAATAGCCATTTCTGTCATCATGGGCAGATTAAGAAATTACAGGCCCCTTGGCACTTATTTTTTGAACCCCCCCTCCCTCTTGGTATCTGAAGGACCTTGGTGATCCAAAAACCACAGTTCACCGAAAACTGGTATAATATCCAAGACTGCCCTGGCCTTTATTGAATAACTGGCACTGCCGGATAGCAATCATGAAAGTTGGCACTAGCCATAATCCACCCATGCCTGTCACACATATTTGGCTTGTGACAGGTTGTCAATCAGTAGCTCATGCAATCGAAAACATTTTCAGCTGCTGTCATGTGGGTATGAAAGGGCTGAAGCTTCTTTGTTGAGACTTGAATCCTGTGGTCATACCTTTGCCTGAGGGCCTTCTGAAGGGAGCGGTTCTGCCAGTGTGTCGATGTCATGGCCCGAGCAGCCACTGGCCACATAGGTGTAGGCGCCACAGGTGTATGGGTCATGGAACCACTGGGACCGGACGATCCTCTTCGGGGTGATGGTCGGATTTCCTGCCACGAGAGGAACAGGCAAGTTTGATTCTGTACTAGGGTTGCATGATAAACTGGTTCTGAGAAAAAAAAACAGTACTAGCATTTTGAAAAAAATCGATACTTTTATCATGCAAATCACTATTTAATCTAGCGAAAAGGAATCTGTCTCTTGAAGCTCAACGCTGACAGTGGTGATGTTGCGGGAAACAACTGAGCGCAATGTCAAAAAGAGTAGTGCCCTTTTTCACTTTGTTCAGAGAAGAGATGGCAGCGACTTCAGCAACACCTGAAATCACTGACAAAGAGGGGGCCTAAAGTGTGAAGTGAAATACGGAGATATGTCAGCTATAAAATGGAGGAAAAAGGCCAGCCCCTAAACACGGTAGCACCTCCGTGCACGTGCGGTGTTAAAGTGTGTTTCGCAAAGGGAGGCAACCTGGCCAGACAGCGGTCAGACAAATATTCCAACCCTTTCAAGGAATTCAAAGATAGACAGGAACTAGCTCACTCCCCTGTTATGTCCATGAAAGAAATTAATGATCAAAAAGCATCTCCGCAGAGGAAATACAGTTTACAGCGATGCGTGGGCTGATTTCACAAGTGACTTCAACTTGCAGATTAATTCAGCTCAACCATGATTCAAACCTTTAATATTAATAGAGAGAAAATGATGCCCAACCTGCTTTTTGACTGATATGCTTAAATTGTAAGTGACCTGCCTGCAAATGACCCGAATATCATTTAAAACATTTTTAGTTAAAATAAAGCAGAAAAATGACATTTGAGAGTGTTTCCCTTTTTTAGGAAAATTAACGAAAATGGTTGAAATTGAAATATATGACTTAGTAGCGATATCAAAACTTTGGTATCGTGACAATAGTATTCTGTCCCGTTCTGAAAGAATCCTATTTCAGAGCTTTATATCAGGTTTACGGAGGTCACCTGTAAATTTCTGGATGAGCCGCGTGATGGTGAGTTTCACTTCTGCCTCGGACAGAGTCTCCATGTGCTCGGACTCACGGCCGGCGATCCAGCCACACAGCATGTGTCCATACCTGGGAGTCACAGGGGTAGTCACCTGACTCAGTAAGCCATCAGAACTGGACCAGTGTGCTGAGATGAGACCTTCCACACACACATCACTAGTCCCAGACGCAGTCCCTCCACCCTAATCAAACAAAATGTTTAAATGATCTTCACATTTATGTAAAACTATATTATTACAGTGTATAGTTAAGTTATATTGACTTTTAACGTCATGCTGGCAACCAGGGCTATATTCACTGGAGAACAAAAGAAATTCTTGTTGGTTTTTATTGTGTTACTCTTAATTTGCGTATGTTCTAATGCTAACTTGTGTTTTTGTTTTGAGCTAAAGCTTTTCTACAATACTGTACATGCCCCAGTGAGTTGCTTGTGACCCCTGACGTAACAGCCTCTCCAGAGTATTTGGTTTTAAACTGGTTTCACTGTATTGCATTTCAATATCGCCGAATGTGCCAGCCTCTCGTCTTACAGTGCAGATACTCGGCAGCCATGATGGACTATGGACTCCTCACCTCTCAGCTGGCCTGAGCACTGTAAACCCAAACAGCTTCTTCACCCATAGCGTCTTCACATCAGTCACCATGTCGGCGAGGGTGGACTCATCCTCCCACAGAAGGAAGATGATCTCACAGTCCGGTTCCCAGAAAGGCTGCTCAAACTCCACAAAGATCTTGTTATTGGTACCAAACCCCATCTTCTGAATGGACTCTGACTTCTGGGCTGGGAGCCGGGGTCTGAATAGCGTCTCGTGGTGCTTCTTCAGGTAGCCTTGGGATGAGACCAGCATCATCATGAACATGCGAACTTTGCCTAGGTCAGCTTTTGGGACGCGATTCGTCATGACAGTATGTGGTCAGCTGCCATACCCAGGGAAACAGTGATGATCACATGGTCCGCTGGGAACGTGTCTCCATCCTCGCATTCCACAAGCACCGGGAAGGTCCTTCCGGAATGATGTGCCCTTCCATCAGAGTTGTTCCAGTGGATGCACCTGATTGGCTTGTTGTAGGACACCATGTCTTTCGGTATAGTCTGCATCATTTGGTGAATTAAGCCTTCATAGCCCCTGAATGACAAACACCACAGGTGAATATTAACAGGGCAAGGTGTTGAATCGGGAGACATTTAACTAGGATTGTGCTATGCCTTTAACGCTCATGGGAGTTTTACCTACACAAAAATGTTTTGAGTACAGAACAGAAAATGATTGGATCAGAGAGATAACTAATCAGATTGTAGAGGAGGTTAGTCCAAGCAACAAGATCAGGTGGGACCAACACATCAGATCGACTGGACCCACCTCCTCTACAATCTGACTGGTTATCCCTCTAAACCAATAAGTTTTCTTTCTGCCCTGATTAAATATTTATGCAATGATAACTTCCATGAGTACTTTTAACCAGAAGGAGGCTTTACCCTGGGAAGGTGCAGTCCAGACCTGGGAGAGTCTTGTACATGCCGAAAGCCCCCAGAGCCACATCGTCCATGGTGTGAGTGCCGCTGACACAGCACTCGGCCTTCAGCAGCGTGTTGACCACGCCCCGCTTTAGTGCCACAGTCACGGGGTTCCCCCGCCCATCGCCCAGGGACAACCGAATTTCACGCTTTATAAACTCGCCCACGCTGGGCATGGGCTCCCGGCGCTGCCTGTAGAAAGCCTGGCTCTGTTCTAGAAGGCTCATGTAGAGCAAGGAGACCGGTTCTGTTTGCTCCGGGTCCAGTTGGCGGCCCGAGCTGGAGAGCCAGGTGGCTGTGAAAGGAGGGTGACCCGCAACATCAATGGCCTGGTTCTCCTCAGTCATGGACTCCTTATCCAGAAGCCCGTACTGACAGGCAAGGCGGAACACCGGGTTTTCCTGGGATGGACCGTGGATCCAGTTGGCCCCGATCTCTACAATATTACTGCCTAAAAACAACATGAAAAATATGAAAACATGGAAAAAGTACAGTCTGCAGTTAATAACTTTGCATGTCTAGTTTACTGTTCTGCAGTGACATATCTGCAATTTTTAAAGTTACTAGTTCACTTATTTTTACAGCTGAAGTTATGCTGCAGCCAAGAGATAAACAGGACATGGGAAAGCTAAACCGTAATATATCCTATCCATGCCCAATGTCCATAAACACTCTACACACTTTATTTGTTATAAGATAGAAATAAAAGCAACGAATAAAAGCAATTTACAATTAAATGTAAAATGACTTTCAGATATATCGGATAACACTGTCCTACGTGTGCGTGCATGTGTGACACACATATTACATTATAAGACTCACCCAAGCGCCCCGTCTTGACCCTGCCGCCGCTGCGGCCAGTGGCTTCCAGCACCCGTACATTGTGGAAGCCGTGCTGCAGAAGCTTCTGAGCGGCTCCGATGCCAGAAATCCCGCATCCGACAACAACTATGTGCGAATCGAGTCCTTGCAGGAAAGCCATAGCAGCTGTGACCTCAGGCAGACTTTGGCACTCCGTATTACCGAGATGCCAGCTGAATCATCACGATTTTATGGGTATATTTCCACTCGGGTGGATCTTCAGGCCAGAAACGAAACACTTAACTGAAGTTCCTCTTTCAGAGAGAGGCGGCACCACGTGACAGTAATAATGTTACGTGAGATCCTGAAGCCTTGAAGGCAACCGTGTAATTTCAGGTCTGGCCTGGGGTAGCGCTGTATAGCAAGGCTGATCTTAAAAGCCACGTTTAAGAAGCGTGGTATGGATGTCACAAGCAGAGATATACCTAACTGGTTGGCAAGTACGCATTCACCTTTAAAAGCGATACGGGCAATCGATGGTTGTGACAGCGCAAATCTGTATGTATTTCATGTGCATTTGCGCTGTCATGACAAGAAAATACCGTACATTTAAACATTTATACCCCAAATGAAGTACGAGTTATCATATAAAGTTTAAAGTGCACGATAATTTCTTGCCATATCAATGCATATGCACATAAAATAGGTACACATTTGCGCAACAATCGATTGATGCACGTATCGTTTTTTAAAGGTGAATTATACTCTCGTACCAGCTATGTGCATCCCTGGTTATTAGAATAATCAATATTTTTACAAAAACTAACCGTGCCATATATAGAACGCAATGCTATACACCGGAGTAAGCATTGCGAGTTGATTGCACGTATCTTGTAGTTGCTATTAGTTTGTCCCAAACATTTTTTACGCCATCCTTTTTGTATTTTAAGAAATTATCAGAGGTCGTATTCGCTGCACATAGTGAACCTTGGAAGCTTCCGTGAAAAAAAATCTGTCAAGACCTGAATAATGCCGAAATATACAGCGCAAATTGATGCAGCCTCTCGACGCTAACTATGCAGGACTTCAGCAGTTGCTATGGCCTGAATGGATGCCGGTGTTACGGATTCAGTTCGCTCATGTTCCCCTTGTCGGGCGCTGCTTTAAAATTATTACGTCATTCACATCTTATAGTTAGGTTTCACTGTCGTTTCTATGAATGTGCTGAGTTAAGCATTTATGCAACAACAATCGCCTGTCCTTCCGATATTTATATATATTATTTAAAAGATAAACTTTAAATCGCTGGAAATATGTGTTTGATGGTAAAAAACCGATAGTGTTGCTTGTAGGACATCACGTATAGTATGCGTGACGCTCGATGTAATATTGTTTACTTAATTGTAGGTAACATTTATCAACTACCGCTGACAGCGATGTCTTTGAACCCATTCAAACATAATCTAATTCTATTAAAGCATTGCGATGCATGGTTTCCTAGGCTAACACACAGACAGAAATTGTAGGGCACCAAATTGGTGATACAAATCTATTTACATGCAAACAGGTATCGATCGAATTACTTTTTAGGCCATTAATCATACGTTAGTGTAAACATATGAAGGGGAAACATCATTACCTTAAAACTAGAAAAAATGTTTCCCCCTGCTACAATAGACACACAGCAACTCCGGACCTCAATACTGATAATACTAGTTTAGGCACATATGTCGTTATGTACCTGAATATATTTAAGCAATCTCTCAATACTTCTTTGCCCAAATATTAGAGGGAAACATTATGAACTAAAATCCAGGGGCTGTAGTGGTAAAGATCAGGTTCTCCACTAGGTGGTGGTGGTATTTTTGGTATGTAAAGTTAATACAAAATCGCGAGTGAGCAGCGGAATTAAGACAGAAAAAGTATTCTTTTCCTACTCTAGCGAGAGAGTTCAGTCTCCACGTATCTGCGCAAGTTCTCTGGTTAATAAAGTTCGCAGCTTGGTTATACCCGATGTAGTGAATTTACTACACCAGGATATTTAGTTCCCGCTCCTAAAGTAGATATACAGCAACTCTGGACCCCAGTACTGATAACAAAAGTTTATACAGATGTAATCTGAATGATTTGCAGTCACCCGTCATTCTTCCACAGTTAGTAAGGCGGGAGGAACATACTTTCTCGAGCAACATGTTTTCTAATTTAAGGTGGAGGAACGGATATTCCCAGGCACTTGGAAAATCCGTTTCCCTCGCCTTACCGGCGGGCTGAGATACTGCCTACCACAGCATATGAAATCATGACATCACCCACTACTTTAAAGGGGATGATTTCACGATCATTTTAACGTCTTTCTATGAATATACTGAGTTAAACAAACCAACATCTACTATCGCAGTATGTATCTCAAGTAGGACTACTGAATTAGGGACCATCAAAGAACTACTGCAAGCTACGCAAGACGTTTATAGAGCAGGAAACTCATTCAGCCATGTTATGGTGTTTATTAAACCATAATTCATTGTTTCAAGTAAGACAAAATATGAAATTTGCATGGTGCTGATTTTTGTCTGAAACATCACAAGAGGGAGCAGTGAGTAACAAACGGAGATGATTACATTTTAAAGACCAAACCACCGGAACAGAGAAAAGTTTGGCATTGAAAAGTGAAAGTATTTGCAGGGTTACATTTATCAGGGGCTTAAGGATGTTTTCTATTTAATTCATACAGGATTTAATTCTGAATTGGTACCAAGAAACTATAACTATATGCAAAAGATATGGTTAATGTAATAACAGCTTCATACTGTATTAGACACAGATGAACCAATATGAAGGTGGCAGCACCAGATGGAGCCAGAACCACAATAAAGAGCAGAATAAATGCCAATACAGGGAAGGTTATTATAAAGCACGGGTGTCAAACTACAGTCCTGGGGGCCGGAGCCCTGCTCATTTTTGGGTTTCCCCTCATTTAACACACCTGATTCAACTCCTTGCACCTCCTTGTGCTAATTACCACACAGCTCTTAAAGCTGAATCATTTGTGGTGGAACAGGGAAAGAACAAAATTACACAGCACTCCGCCCCCCATGACTGGAGTTCGACACCCCTGTTATAAAGCATTCTAAAGGTGACACTGCCACCTTTGGAAGTGGTTGAACTGAAAATAGCACAGTCTAAATGCTGCCTTTCCACCTCCTTAGCCAGCTGCCTGGCAAGCAGTGCATTGACAGCCAATAAACCACAGCCACTCACCAGCAGGCATGTGGGAAAGAAGTTTCCATGTATTTGTACTCTGACCTTTGTTTAACAATAGATGATGTGAGTTGAGCTTACTTTCAACACAAAGCAACAGTGGGAGAAGTCATGGGAACTGGTGATGTGGGTCAGTGGGCAGACAATAAGTGTACAGAGAGGTGGGGGTCAGAGTGGATGTACAGGGAACAAAAACAGGCTTGTACCTTCTGGGGGTGTTACAGCACTCAAGGCCAGGAGTTGCTGTGACATCAACTGGGAGATGCTATCAGATAGATAGTGGCTATAATCTCTGACTCATCACCTACACTGTCGATCCGCACGCAGAGAGTAGACAGTAAGCAATTCGTGATTCAAAAGATCTTTATTGTCAACCTATCAATGTACATCCAGGAGGAAATATCTCCCTAAAACTCACGATGCTACATTTACATATTTACATACTAACATTTGGCATGATAAGTAAATTGTCTAGTCCATGGGTTCCTAAACTTTTCAGCCCAGGACCTTACTTTAACAGTGCCAGGGCCTTACAACTTCCATTTTGCCAACTCTCGGGGTGGGGGCATCCCCTTTGGGTACAGTTATCATTATAATGGAATATTTTTTCATGTTTTGAAAATTTTACTAATATGTTTTATAAATCTGTCACCTCTCCACCAGTGTCTCACCACCCCCACTTTGGGAGCCCCTGGTCCAGTCAATGTATACTCTACATACTATACAACAGAGTACTCAGCAGCAGATAGCATACTGTACCATCTAGTCCAAAGCTACTCTATTTCCCTCTGAGGTCCAAATTCCATCAGCCATACAAAGAAAAGGTCTTTAGTAAGGTATGGAATAAATTTTGCTTAACTGGGGGGTTAGGGTGCCATTTGACTGCAATCCTACATGTCCAAGGGCTGGAGTGAGAGCGCGGAGTATGGAGATGATCAAGGCATGAGACAGCAAGTTCTGAAGCTAGCAGTCGAGAGATGGCTGGTATGGAGAGTGCAGACAGGAGCAGATGTCCATCTTGGGTTGTTCAGGCTAACTTAATATACAATACGTGTACACAGACACACAGAGTTTATTTTCTTTAGCCAGGTGATGTTTACATATTTGGTGAAAAATATGGACGTATACATGGCTTTTAGTGTTTGCATTTATTGCAAAACCTCTCAATCTAATGATGTATCTGAACCATCTATAAATATGTACACATTTAAGTAACTCTCCCTTTCTATGTGAAACACCATTATGGCTTGGAAATCTGTCATCTAAATAAATCTGAGATAAATCTGCTCTGCAGCCTGTCAGCAATTGCGGTGTGTCAGACGTACGCAAGCCAGCAGGCTCCAACTCCAGGGCCAGTTCTGCGAGATCGGAAAAGAAGATGCGACTGTCAGGCACTCCTTTAAACAGGTGGACCTCACACGAGTCACATGCTATCATCAGAGTTTTCTGCTTTAAAATTCGGGGAGAACTTCAGTGTGCAGCATGGTTTGCTTCTCTATGTATTTTGTCTTCCCTGAACTGTACGCAGATTACTGGTTTTGATAAATGGCTCTGCTTGTCCCTGGAGATGAATAATCAGTTGTGATGACAGGGATAAATGCTGGATGAGGGTTAGGAAAGGCCATTACCCTGTTTCTCAGCAATGCTGAGAAGATTCTGCGATATCTTCTATCTGCTGGAGGATCATGGACTTTAGGGCACTGTATCTGTCAGGGGAGAAGACATCAAGGGTCAGAGGTCAGAATCTAAGCCCAGCACAAACAGGAACAAGATAAGCCCACTCCACTGGATGCCTTCCCATGTGTCCTGCTCAAATTTGTAGGCCAGAAATTTTAAGTACCCTGTAACAGCCGCCTGGTAAAGATCATCTTCATGGGACAAATATAACAAATGATGGATGATGGTCATGGTGACCCATCTTACTTTCTGGTCAACTTTGAAATTTCTCGGTCCTCTTCCTCCTTCAACTTCTCCACGAAGCTGTCCAGCATAGGCATCTCAAACTTGATGTACTGTGCAACCTGGTGGAACATTATCACTAACACTGTGATATGCCACGATCACGAGTCAGCGGCAGTGTAGCAACTTCCAGTAACAGAACAACAACAATCGTGCGTGAAATACGGCATGAATGAAAGCACAACTGCCAACAGCCCATTGTCACGAAGGCTCAGAAAACAGGAAAGTCACCAATGAAGCGCTATATTTAGGTCTGACCTTTTCAATTTGGAACCATATTATTCATCTTTTAGGCAGGAAGTATGAGCAAATGGCTTCAAGTAAAATAGCTAGAAAAGAGAGGTAGAAAGCTGATCTTACATCATAAGTGACCTCTTCTCCCAGGTCAGCTTCCATTAAGAACATCTTGGCTATTTTCTCACATGGGCCGTGCAGCAGGCGGGAGATCAGGGGGTAATCAGTGTCTTTGAGTTTTGTTTTCTCTGAAATGTCCAGGGAAATTGGCCTTCACGCAAGCATATGCAAAATCATACAGGCAGCACATGCACACACTCAAATCAGAGATTAGACGTGCTTAGGCATGAAAGACGAAAATCCTCTGAATCACTACACAGCAAGACAGAAACTAAAGTTTCGCTTTCCAGAACAAGGTGAACACTGATCATTGGCATTGAAACAGTAAGCAGTGAAACACCTACCCCCAGATTCATGTACCATATACAAGACAAACTCTTCCAACTTATTTTCAACCTGCCGGCACAAATGTTAGAGGTAAACAATCTTGAAAGGATTTCAGAGGCATTGAAAAGTAAGGAGGACATATCCACAGCCCACACGGAGGACTCACTCACACGGAACTTGTTGAGAAGCAGGTGGAGTACTTGCACCGTGGTCATGGTGCTCTTGACCCGAACGTTGGTCACCGACCCATAAGTAGGAGTGAAGACTGATGTCTGAGAGGCGCAGGTATGGGGGCCAGGTCACATGGTGCAGTAACATTGATAAAAGAAAACAAACACAGCATAAAGATTGCATGAGTAGAAGCAGTGCAGTTACAACACAAGGCAGCTAAGTACACTAAGAGTGTAACCGAGAAATCTGCCTACAGATCAGCCGCCCTACCTCCGCCAAATGGCTACAGTGCTCATGCAAAGCAGTATTTACACCACCTTACCCAGAGCTTTGTTTCTTCACCTGGGTCATGCTCGCGTTAAGCACTCTAAGGGCCTTTATCCTGAGGGGCCATCTGCTTACATGACGTCCCAGTTAGGTGAGGTGTCAGGACAGAGGGCAGGAAGGTGACGACTGAGCTCAAGATGGGGAGCATTGTCCAATTCACCATCTGCTCCTCATCCAATCAGAGGGGTCGTTTCCTGTCCAAGTATTCTAACATGTGCTGTGTGCCCTGCGCACCCATAAGGACCCCTCAGCCCACGAAAGCTGTTAAGAAAAGCAGGTGAGGGGCCACAGTGGGGGCAATGTCCCGATTCTAGGCTGCCGACTCGTCCCCTCAAGGGCGTCCCGATTCTAGGCTGCCGACTCGTCCCCTCAAGGGCGTCCCGATTCTAGGCTGCTAATCCTCTACCTCTGGATATCCTGATTCTCCTCACCTTGTGGTTGTAGAAATGCCCATTAATGGAGAAGCGATGTTTCTTCATTCTCTGCATCTCGCCTTGGCTGTGGCGCCTGGACCTCCGCTGGATGCCCATGAAGCTGGCATCACTCCTTGTCCTCATCAGCTGGGGGATCTCATCCTCACTGACAGACGCATCAGAGCCTGTAGCACATACACATACTACACTTGGAATAGCTCAACAAGTTAGCGGGCTTGGTGCATGTTGCTTTGGTATAGCACGTATTCAAAGTCAGTGTTTAGCTATAATGGGCCATGTAAATGGAAGCTGGGTTTAGTGGGTACTGTAAGCAGGTTTTCAAACCATTAGGTCACATCCCCAAAACCCAGATGGTGAACTTGGCTGTAACCTTTACATAAGATCATAAGATACATAAAAACGTGGACTGTCTGCAAGGCCCTGAGGACTGGATTGGGAAACATTGCGCTATAACATTAAATAATTACTGTGATGATAATCTCTACAATCTGCTGCCATCACAATTTTAATCGTGTGGTCTGTCATTGCCAGGTAACAGAGGCAGGGATCAAGGTGTCAGAATAAGCACATGAGGTGCTCCAGCTGTCCATGTGTTAAGAGCAGTGGATCAGGCCATGTTGACAGCAGTACCAGTGAGCCTTTGAGAGATTACCTGTTCCTGGGAAATGCTCAGAGGACCAAGATGAAGACAGAGGCTAATCTGCTACATTACATTTCTACATCTCCAGCTTCCAGATAAACGAACACCAAAATCCAGCCTGCGCACATCCAATCTAGCATTCCTAACTGCTGATACCCAGCATGTGTGGCCAGACCCATACGTACTTTCATTGTTGTTTGATTCCAGGGAGGTCTGCTTTTGAGAGCTGGTTTTTGCCTCGTCCTCTCTATTAGAGAGAAAGAAAAAATAGACTGAGAGAACGTGGCCAAAATTGTGGAAACGCTTCCAGTTTTGCTATGCTAGGTGTTTCCACAATTTTGGCCACTAGTGTAACTGCATTTGCACCAATTATCCAGATACACATGCAATACTGAAAAATAGTGCTGTAACTGTTACAGAACCACATTACGATTCAGTTTAAACAGAACCAGTAAGAGGCTGTAATGAGACTCCTATACAGAGGGCTGCAGGTCATTCAAACATCTCTCCCAACACACCATGGGGCTTCCTCTGGCTTTAGCAGATACAGTTATTGCCGTCTGCTAACCAAACAAAACAACGTGCTGTGCTTTTGTATGAATTTCAGCCAAGGCATTTATATTCTTAAAAGAAACACCACTTTCACACCTATGGTGCTATCAAAAGTGTCACAATATGCCACACAGTATTCTAACTATATACCATCATACATCTCCTACTATGTAATAAAATTAACTTGATTGATCCCAGACGGAGATTCTAGAATAATTCATAATAGAATAAATAATAAAAATTTAAAAATATGTTATATGTTTTGGTACCAGTGTAGGGGATACTGCTGCCAACTGTATAACCACTGTTCCTGGTCCAGCACATAGTTAATCCCGGGTTAGACCAGAGCGCGCACACACTGGGCTCGGGCTCTGACACATGACTACTTGGTTCTAATCAGGCACTTCTGTGCTAAGCAGGAAGTGACCAGAAGAATGGGCACCTGGCTTCCTGAATGACTGGGAAGCCCAACAGCTACCATTTAAAGAAGCCAAGAAAGGCTAGAGCCATAAAGCAGGCACCTCCCTTGGGCATGTGTGTGGCAGATTGGGTTCTCAGGCATTTCTGCAGTGTTCACTGTTACCAAATTGTATGTTCACAACCTCAGAGGCAATAGGGGCAGGGATCCTCAGCTTAGTGGCCCCTAAAAGCCTCCCAGTGAGCTCCTTGAGAGTGACGATGATAGTAGCAACTACAAAAACAACAATATTTCCACTACATCACCATTCGGGTGCCTGTACACCATCTTCACAAAGTCTCGTCCCATGCCAGCTCTCCTCCCAGCAGGTGCTCATCAGCCCCTGCTGATGAGAAAACCAGCTGTGGGCGTGGCCTGTCCGGAGGGCCACCCACCCGCCTATCCCCACGCTGGAATGCTGGAAGCGCTCGTTGTCGTCCCGCATCTGTAGCCGGATTGGCCTCCTCAGGCCCCAGGAGATACTGAGCAAGCCTTCGATGATCAGCTCCCCATCTTCCTGTGGTCGTGGACAAAAAAAAAAAAAAAAAAAACACAGCACAGATAATTCTAGTAATAATAATAATAATAATAATAATAACGCTTATAATTAATTCCAAAAGGCCAGGGGGAGGATATCCTGCTGCACTTCAGGTCTACGTGCTGTGGGGCAGCTACTCCCCCCCAAGTGAATATGCTGTCTTGGCTCAGAACCTTTTCTGAACTCCACACAGACCTGAGCTCACGTCTGGCTGGGCCCCATGACTGCATCAGGTCACGTACACCAGGGGCTTCCCAAGCAGTATCCCACCGGGCTATTTCTATAACAGCATCATCCCAAACTGAACAATAAAGCGCAATGTCCTGTATTTATCAAGAAAAATGTGACTTGTCCCATCCTTTCCTGCTCCTCTTCAACCCCGCTCAGCAAATTCTATCAGGGGGACCCCCCCCCTTCGACAAATGTTATTATGAGGACCCCCCAACACGCTCAATTTTCATCATTGGGGACCCAAAGTTATGCGTCACATTCGCATCAGGAAAAGCAGACGGTTAAACATCAAGCCGCATCCTAGAGCTAAGCACCAATCCATCACCTTAGTTTTTTTCTGTCCACAGGCCACTGACTTTTAGGCTCAGCGGTTCCCCTCTGCGCATTAAGACTCCCTTACAGGAACAGCCAGCAGTGGCTAAATTTATCCCTTTGTATTTATCCCCAGCCCCGCCTCCTTTGCAGGGGCACGCTGCATGATCTAAGTTTATCCTGAGAACCAGTATAGCTGTGCGACCCGTGCCTGGGAACGGAAGCAGCTCTGGGTTTCTGTTGAGTTAGTTCCTGATGGCGCTGGGGCAGGGAGCCGGTTCCCATAGGCCACGCCGCCTGAGCTGGGCAACTGGGGCCTCTCAAAGGGTCGGACACGCCGGTCCCATTTCCCACAGGTCCTATGTACCTCGAGACTGACCGCATCTACGACCGTCATGTGAATGTACCACGTTACACATAAACACAGGGGAGACAGCTATAGCACATAGAAACACGACACTCCCCTGGACCTCCGCCCAGCTAATAACCGAGATTCCCACCAGCCCGTAGCGCTGGACCAGGCACACAATGAGCACCATTGTTCCACTTGTGTAAACACAGGGACAGCTGCTCATTGCGGCCATGGTCAGCGGCCACGCCTCGGCTTTCTGTGCACGCCTGAGTAAACACATGCGCATGGACACGCGCATATGCACACATCCTATGGGAGGGAGGGAGGGAGGGGGAGAGAGAGAGAGAGAGAGAGAGAGAGAGCGCGAGTTTCAGTGTTATATTTAGGGGCACTCGATAGAGCCCTGGAGCGATATAAAAACACTGAGATATCCTGACGCACAACAAAACAGCTCAGACAGTGTGTCAAGAGTACAGAGACTCAACTGGGGCACAAAGCCGGCTGCGCATTCACCAGACAGAGCCATTTACCTGAGAGGTAAGGGAGTAATTTGCTAGAATTTGTTTTTGATTGTCAGACCTGAACAATAGATTTAACATGATAAGTGAGGTAATTAAAAAAAATGAAATACATCAATGTGACTAACAAATACAGGAATGACATAATCCTGACAGCCTGCACTCTGTCTGCCTGCAGACAGGCTCCCGATGCCATCTGGGGTCACCTCTTGCGCAATGAAACCCAGGAGACTGCTTCTGTCAGTGGAGCCCCTGCCCACAATCAGTGAGACGCAGGAGGACGCCCAAACACAGGGGCCCTGCCATGCCCAGCCCGCCCAGTCCATGGAGGACTACGTGGACTCCATCAAAGAGCTGGCACGGCCCAGTTTTGGGCCACTCAGGGTCCCACGGTCGCAGAGGCCACGTCTCTTCACCAAGGCCCCGGCCCGGCCCGCCCCCAGAGCATACCAGCAGAGGGACTGTGTGAGGGACCCACTGGACTGGCTGTTTGCGCAGATGCAGCGAGATGACAGCGGTCCTGCCGCTTTATGCCTGCTCTGAAGGACATGGGGCTGCCCAGACAGTCTGCGCAAATGCAGAGGCGGAACGGCATTCTTCGTGCTTGACATCTGTTCTGAAGGACTGCGAGTGCAGAAAGACGACTTTGCTCCTATAAGTTATTACTGAGTTATTTCAGAGGGTCTTGCTGTGCAGGGCTAATGTTTACAGTCAGAAGCATATTAATGATTTTTGTAATAAAATGCGAAATACTGAAACTGCTCATCTGAGGCACTTTGTAAAATGTACAAGGTTTAAAGCATCTGCTAAACACTTCTGGTGTTTAAACAGTGTTTACAGACAAAGCAAATTAGCTCACAGCATTGTTGTGTTATTGGAAGGAAACTCACTTCCCCTGATTTAACTCTCTCATTGCTAACCCCCTTTCCAAGTTCCTCTGTGTGGATTTTTCTCCTCCCCTTACATCTTCAAGACCCAAAGCTGCTGGCTGCCCATCAGCACAGGTGCCGGGTGTCAGAGGGGTTTACACTAATCTGATCCAGGTGTGTATAAGAGCCACCTGTAACTGTCAGGCCAGGTACATCTGGGGAAAAAGCCCTTTTGGGAAAGAATCCAGTTATTATGCTAACTGATGGCCAGGCAAGCCAGCAGCTCAGCCAACAAAGACGAGGAATGAATCTGGTAGTGCGTCTGTCTGCTGATTTCAGTTCCCTTCAGTTCTGATTCAGATCCCCACCAGCTGAGGTTCCTGGTCAGTGCAGTCACCTGATATTTGAGCCAATCCCTATTGGCTAAAACACACACAAAAAACCAAAAGAATCAGATTACCACCATCAACTGCCACCCTGTTCCATACAACAAAGTATAAATGACAAACCCACAAACAAGTCCAGTTTCTCAAAGGTGCAACTACTTGGGTGGTTGATTAATTTTACGTTTCAAATGTCACAGCTATTATAGAGACAGGCATGCACATGGAATTTCTGCACTCTGCTAGAACAGTTGAAAATGACGTTAAGCTTTTTGCTCTCAGCCCTAAAGGTGCATCAGCCCAGAACCAACAGAGACCTTAACGACTTCTTTCACAGATATGTCCTACTTAGACACCCTCATCAACATGGCACAGGGCCTGGAACACACAGGAAGCCCCCACCCAACATAATGCCACCTGAATTTATATAGCACATCAAAGGCATTAGTCTAGAACCAGCCCAACCAGATATCTTAACTGATTTAACCACAACTGAGTGCTTTGTAGCCTGACAAAGTACCATGTGGTTTTGGATCAGTGCCAAACAATCATATGCGTGTACATATCTGCCTAAATAAAGGGAGTCAACACATCTGATCACTGAGCAACTAAGCAATCTTGTAAAAATGAAAAACAAGAAATGTGTTCACTCTCTCTATGTACTTCTCAATTTTGGCCTATCTGCACTCAGCAGACATGGCTGCTTTGGAAGCCGGATTAATGAGACGCTCTTCCCCCGAAAATAAGGAAGATGAGTCGAAATGATCCAAGAGTGGTTAACAATCAAAGAGCTCAACAAACAGGCTCAAGTGCTTCCATCTAGAGGTTTTTGAGAGTAACTACACCTTTTATGGACACAACTTTTATGGACAGAATTTCTAGGCGCAGTCAGGGCGTTGAGGGTGTCCGATTTGGTGACCTCAGGATTAGGTCTCTGCTTTTTGCAGATGATGTGGTTCTGTTGGCTTCATCGGACCGTGACCTTCG
>JAODJX010000065.1:11999896-12015583 GCA_026776945.1 Isichthys henryi | reverse complement strand
GCTGGATGAAGTGGCCGGGGAGAGGGAAGTCTGGGTTTCCCTGCTGAGACTGCTGCCCCCGTGACCCGACCTCGGATAAGCAGAAGATAATGGATGGATGTGTATGGATGTGTATATAATATGAAGTCAAAAGTGTACTCGACATTTAATTGACATGGAAATCTTACTAAATTTCATGTTGGACTGTGACAGAATGATTGGCGTGCAGATATAAGCTGATGATTGATGAGTTTCACCCCCCACCCCCAAGGTCACTTGAGCTGGATGCAGCCCAGGTAACACACACCAACACCCCCACGACTTGTGAAAATTATTGAAATATACCTGTCAGTGACAAAACATTTTGGAATTCTTAAATTAAAAGCCAGCCATGACTCAGTAAATGGTACAATAGGTGATTCAACCCATTTCACGGTTACACAGTGAAGCCTGCATTGGCGCTGCACAGGCGTCTTGGCATACTGGACATTTCCCCCGAAGAGGTTGTGGGGTGATTTTTAATCCCAGAGCAGCCTTTCCCTGAAGCATTTCTTATTTCCTGTCACATCTGGGCATGTGCAACACATCATACCTATTGGGAAGGATGGGGCAGCTACACAGAGGAATGCCTGTTTCATCTCCCCCACCCAAACCTGCCCTCTTGGCCAAGTTCCTGATCCTTTCACAATCTGCTGACTGCCAACCTCATGACTGCTCATACACAGCCAGCTATGATTCCCTTGGCAAGATGCATGGATGTACTTGTTGGATAAACATGGGAAAATCTGGTGGGAGTTTTCACTGAAGCCTGCCCTTAAAGTCTCATCATTGACTGCCATGCAGTAGTAGGACAAGATTAGAACTCAACTTGATATGAAGCCCAGAATTCTGAAAAAAAAAGCAGCTTAAGCTAGATATCAAATAATCTCAAAGAGGCAAAGGGGTTAGATTTATATCTCATATCTGTCCTTTTTGCCAAACTGACATACCTTCCGCACGATCGTCAAACAAATAGACTGAACTTTAATCCTTAAATGAGCATTTTTAAATGCCCCACAATTCAAGATCAAATACCGTTAAGAAGCAGCAATTGCCAGGGAAGCTGTATGTACCTCTCGACTCCGCAGCTGAAAACTCTTCCCTTCATGGTAACAGTTATAGGTTTTCAGCAGGGACATCATCTCAGTTCTAAAAATAAATATAAAACAGAAGAGGAACAGGTCAGGTGACTCTGAGGAGCAGAGGACACAGAGACCCATGGGAAGTCCAGGCAAACTCACCTGGTAAGGACCTTGTCTTCGCTGATCTTTACCAAGCTTGCATGGCAGTCCTCCATCTTGTCCACTTGCTTCAATGTATCACGTGTGTGGAGAAGTGCAGCTTAGTCACTGACTCCCATGAAGCAGTTACATCCAGTGGAGGTGTCTAAGACTGTCAGGGGGAAACGCAGTGAATGTCAGTGAGCATGTAGTGAAACTGAATGCAGAAAGCACATTAAAAACATAGAAACAGGGGTGGTGCACGACTCCAGGAGAGCAACAAAAATCTAAGCGCTAATGTCCCCTTAAAAATAAGCTGTTGAAGGAAAACAAAAGTTTGGTGATGGATTCAGTTACCAAAAAAAAAAAAACTTTCTAACCACCTCAAGGAAGTGAAACTGAAGTTTTGTAATCCAAAGTTACAAACAGTGAAATGAAAGTTACTTAGTTAAGGCCACAAAACAGAAGACACCATCCATCTGTCTTCTAAATGCTTATCCTGGTTAGGATCAGGCAACTTAGGCCACAAGCCTGGGAATATCCTGGATGCCAGTTCACTATAGTGAACACACATACACTCTGGATCACACACTACAATTAACTAATTTAGAGTGAACTATGCAACTATGGAAGCACATTTCCGGCAGTAAAAGAAAAAAAATTAAATAGAAAGTCGAAATTACGAGATAAGGAGTACGCATGCGTTCCAATCCAGCTGACGGCCTGTCATTGCCTCATTGGCGTCAATGTGAAGAGATGCAGTTCGAACGCAAGTCGTCACAAGTGAAGGCGTTTGTAACTGCTGTTCGATAAAGGTTGCCACCTCAGCCACATCGGTTTTATTCTTCCGTCGTAAGAGTTGCTTCTTGCTTAAAATCCTCTCAAGGGTGCGTTTGCTTAATACAATGGGAAGTAATTCAACAAGCAAATTAAGTATTTCATTTGTTGTAAAGCCACGTTTAAAGTAATCCTCAATGTAGTCATCCATGCCTATGTCAAACTGAATGAGGCCTCAAACCCAAGATGTGAAATTCCGACTGGTGTGTGAGAGCATATGCCTTATTATCTCGTAATTATGACTGTATCTCACAATTCCTGCTTTATTGACTGCTGGAAATGGGCTTCCATACCTAACTGCATATCTTCGCACTGTGCCGTGAAACCTACAGGACCCGAAGAACAGGCAATATCCACCCACACACACAGCAAAGGCAGGAGAACATGTGACACCATGAACCACCTTGCTGCCCTGCAGCACACGGCAGGACTCCAATGAAGGATAAAAGAATCAGGATTAAAGGATTTGGACTACAGCAGGTTGAAATCCCTGTTTCACTAACAATCCATATGATGAAAGATTTGAAACGCATCATCTAAGCCACAAATTAAATCCACTAATGGAACTAAAGCTTCGAAACTAATGAAACACCAATCACTATTAAAGGTTAATACATTTTACCACTCTGTTGTCGGACAGGAAAGGTTGAAAAGTCCAGCTGTTAAAACAAGTATTCGCATTGCCCCATCTCAAATTCGCACCGCGATTGTTAACCGGTCACGAATGTTTAGCCCATTCAAAATCGACATGCGAAGGATATTGATTAACCGGTTCCACCGGAAGAACCTATTCATGAATGATTAACTTTGAATGTAGAAAGTGTTTTGCTGCAATTACACCCCGTTTTGCATTGCTTAGTTCGCGTGTCATTTCCTGTTGAACATTCGCTCAAATTGAAATGCTGTTGGTTTCGCAATACGAATCTCTTCTGCCATGAGATTCCTGGGCTTTTCTTGTATGGATTCTCCAGCGGGGGCGTTTACGGGAAATTCAGGGGAACTCCAGCCGGAGAGTTTAAAATGCGGCTCCGATTCGCAATGAGCCGAGCGATTCACCATGAACGCAGCACCCGGACTATTCCTGTGCCTGTTCGGCGCCGTGCTCATGTCAGGTAACTAAACGCGATTACATTTTACCGAAAGACCCGCATGTGAACGTGTACGCTTTCAGCTGTCATTTTCATCAACTTTCACGTGTCTTACGTGTCTCTGTCCAATGACAAAGAAGTCTAATCTAATGACCATGCAACCGTTCCGCACATCTTAATAATGTTAAATGTACGTATGACTTTTAAACTACAAAAGGGAAAGTTTAAACCAGTTGGAAGAGATATCGGCATTAAGTGATAATATGGAATACGGTAATCTCAGCTTGCATTCAATAAGGCTAATGTTCTTTTCCTCCAAACACAGGACAGGTGGAAGCCGTCCATGTTCCCTTAAGATGTGATTGCCCTAAGGTAACTGAAGTCGTCAAGGAACCGTTAAGTGATATTAAAGTCATCGAAAAAGGTCCTCACTGTGAAAACGATGAAATCATGTAGGTATCACATGGTACCCTGTGGGCACAGCTTCAATATTTTGCTATCTAAGATGGTTATAGTCTACTTTCAAGCTGTACTGATGGATCTTGCCTCCCTTTCCAGAGTTACACTGAAAGCTCAAGCAGGAGATGGTCAACCCATTGAGGTGTGCTTAAATCCTTCCGGGAAGCAGGCGAAACAACTGCTAAAATGCTTGGAAAGGTATGATGAGCAAACAACCTTCTCACATCTAACCAACCATCCTACTAAACACTTCTTTAACCCAGTGTATCTCAAACTGGTCCGTGGGGACCCCCAGATGGTCCACATTTTTGCTCTCTGCCAGACAGTTCACATTTTTGCTCCTTCCCAGCTCCCTACTGGACTGTCTCAGAGTCCCCAAGGACCAGTTTGAGAAACTATTTCAATCAGCTCTGCGGTTCACCTGACAAGTGTCAGACACTCTGTTTTATTGCACTTAAAAATGCCACAGACAGCCAGGACGGCTGCCCACTTGTTAATGAGGTTCAACTGTTAGAGAGGATGACACAATAATTATCAACTGAGAGCTTCTGGGAGCCTCACAGTTTGCAATGGGCTGACCTGCCCTCCCTGCAGGACATTTACTTCAGACACTGCAGGAGCAGAGCAGCCAAAATCAGCAGGGACACAACTCACCCAAACAGCTACCTCTTTACCGGGCTGACGTCTGGAAAGCGCTTCTGCAGTCTCCCAGTGAGAACTGAGAGGCTCGGAAGGGGCTTCTACCCCCAGGCCATCAGACAGCTTAACACTAATTGACAGTGTAATTAAATATTCATTCCCTACTCATGCACCATGCAGCTTTGGAGTCTGACTGTATACCTTGCATGTGCCGCTTAGCTTGGTGTTGGCTCTGGCAGCAGCTGGACCCCAACTGTACCCACAGCACTGATTTCCCCTGTCTCCCCTTCTCTCAAGAATGGCTAAAAGCAACAAGGACAAGAAGCAATGCCTGCAGCCGCCGAAACCGAGACCGAAACACAAACGGAATCAGACACAGAAATTGAGGCCAACATCCAAGAGGAGAAGAGGGACAAGGAAAGGGGGCTTGCAATCATGATCCTCGAGGCTCATGTGACTAAGCGGACTACTGTCCACTGAGGTGGAAAATGTGGCCGTTCTGGTGGTTCTGTGGGGCCAATGTCACTGTACCTGTGTCTACTTTCGGGACCAAAGAAAATATATATAAGGATGTTCTCCTTCCATCCTAGCAGCATCCAGACCGGGATCTGCCTTTTCCTCAGTAAAAAGCAGCCAGCTCACATGTATGCTGGTGCACCTAAAAATAAAACTACTGCTGTGTGGTTTGTTGTTACCACAGCAAATCATTTGAAATCTTCTGCCTGTACTGTAATCAAACCATGTCTGTGCTCTTACTGTATGAACATTAACTTATTACCAAGCTTATTCATTAAACTGATTGAAACCTCGGTAATGTACTGATTTCTTTGTGACCATCAGCAACCACAACACACTGTGGAGATGCACAATGCATACGATGAACAGCTGCTGCTACAGATGTCACATTAAAAAGCATGACATCAGCATCGCTGTGATGTCTATTGCCAGCCGATATTTAGACTCGGGTCAATATTCAAAGTTAGCAGCACCAGAGCTAAAGACAGAACCACTAAATGAAATGTTTGAGCTGACTGCGCTGGATGATCAGACATAGCAAAGAATGGGGAAATTTCATCAGCTCATCCTCCACTCAAAGTGAGGTTACTTCGCTGACGTCTCACCACCCCCTGCACTACGAGAGGTGGTTCCCAAGAACATTCATATGCCCATTTACTATTTCATATTGTTTGGAGTTTTTTTCACTGCACAATTACATTTTCATCACACATATAATTGTTTACGCAATTTAATACTGCACTGTCTCGTCTTGCACCATTGTGCAATATGTCTTACAGTTTTAGCCTAAGGTGCTTGACGAGGGTGAGTGGCAGTCCATTATGGAACTGTACATGAAAAATGGAAAAAGGGAAGACAAAGAAAGAATAGCAGACGACGGAGGAGATGAGCCTAACACTTCCATGTAGGAAGAATCACACTATTTGTCCTATTCCGTGATGCCCCCCCCACTCCCCCCATAGCATAAGAATTTCACTGTTTTCCTTAAAACATGAAACAAGATCTTAAGTAAAGTTACCTATGCCGGTTTCACTACAAATTTGTGTCGCTCAGGAGGTAGCTGGTAATCAGTAACATTAGACAAAGCTATAGCGCTTAATGGTAATGGCTAAAAGTATGAAAAAGTTCTCTCAATATCCTGTGAACAGAACATAATGAATGCAGTAAAGACCCCTTTCGGCACAGTCAGAGCATGTACTTTTGTGAGCTCATGGAAAGCGCACATTTACATTACATGAAATTAAGGTTTTTACAAGGAAATAGTAAGGGTTTAAGGTTAAGGGTCAAATTACCCATAATCCTGCCTAAAAACACTGGTCTACAGATGATAATTATAAAGTTTAGGACATTATATTTCTCTGCATGCTGCAATGTCTACCTCCAAAACCAGGAGTAAAGGTCTGTAAGTGAAAATTGCACCCTTCTTTTAATGAATAACCTCCTTTCATTAAACCACATCTCAATCACTGCCAAGAGTAAACAAAAATTTTTTAAAAAAAGTGAAGACGTGTGGTAAATCATGTGACTCAGAAGACTAGATATGGACATGCAGGAAGCAAACATGGAAAGCAAGCTGGACTAGAAGTGGCAGACCCTGGTGGAAAGGATCACAAGTCATCAAGCTGCTCTGCCAGAACATGCCAGCCGCCCTAGGACAGATTCTCCTCCTGTTCGCCGTGACACTCCATGCAGGTCAGACAGAACCGGGACAGAACCACGTGCTACAGTAAGTGCCCCTGCATGCAGGCGTAATAGGTGTGTGTGGCCCTGTTTCTGTAGCTCCAGGAGACTCGGTAGCTGTGCCGACACGGTTGTGCGAGTGCCCGAAGACCAAGGATTTTGTGCCGTGGAAAAACTTCACACACTTCCAGGTGACACCAAAGAGCTCCTTCTGCAGCAAGGTGGAGATTGTGTAAGTAGGACAGCCTTTGTGGGAAGCTGGTTCAGACCCCACCGCTCGCCGCCCCAAGGGATGCTGTACTGGGTGCATGCACTGACACTGGGCATTGAACTCACACTCCTTCCGGCGTGTAACCACACTTGGAACTAAAATGCATCAGCAAAGTCTAGAGATAGTGAACTTTGACTTCATGCCTGTTTATAAATATAGGTACCGGGAAGTCAAATATCATACAAGTTCAAGTAAGCTGGTCAGTTTTCCCACATTAGTACACTGAAACACTTGAAGTAACCGCCTGTAATCTATCTGCACCTTTTACCTGCCACAACGGGTAATCTAAAAACTGCCGTCACTGCTGAGAAAAACAGCATGACTTGCATGCTGGTATATGTCGGTTAGGTGCTGGTGTAGCTGGTGGACTAGCACAGCTGTGCTGGGCTGCCTGCACATGAAGCTGGTCCACCAGCAATATTTCATTAATGATACTACACCACCAGCACCAAATCACAACATATGATGGTATAACCAGTATGCATTATGCTGGTCACACTGGTAACCAGCTGGTCTGTGCTGATTTTTTTTCAGCAGGGGTTAAAGCAAAAGTTAATCATGTTGACTAAAAAAAAAATGAGGAAAGATGCAACCAATTAGTACGAGCGTAACTGAAATCAGGTTCACTGTCGTTCAGCACTGTCTCCAGTCATGTAGGGACATGCCCAGTGGATCACCTTCACTGCACTCCAAAAGTGGGGAAAAATTTGTGGGAACTCTTATCTAAGCATTGCCATCTGAAAAAAAACAAACATTTTGCCAATTTATGCTATCATCTGTCTTGCAGAAGATCGTAATACATACCATTCACTCCCGTTTTGCTACCAAATGTTCCCAATGCTCGCAACAAATAAAAGCAGACAGAAGTATCAAAGTGTATTAAATCTCCTGGGGGAAAAAAACAAAAGAGTGACATCTGAAGCTAGACACCCAGGATGAAGCTGCAAGTGTTGAAGCACTTTGGGTCTGGGGGGGGGCTTTGCTTTTCATTTTGTGGGAAATCCTTACAGGTCCCTGGGGATCTCAGCTGCTGGGAAAGCGGATCAAAACTCCGGTTATGTCACCCTGATAGCACTCGTCGATGAATCATGCTTTAGTTATGTGATTGTCCAATGGCCAGTGTTCTTCATGCCATGAAAGAGAGCTGGTATTTCCAAACGTTGACGTGCAACTTGTCTTTTCTCAGGCTCACCCAGAGAGATGGAAAAGTCTGCCTCAATCCATTGTCAAAACAAGGACAAAAGATACAGCAATGTTGGGCTAAGTAGGTCATGCTGCCACTTGGCGTTATAATACTTTTAATTATTTATTCATATATGTTTTTGTCACTAAAATGAACAGATTACCTGCATACTGGGTACTTTCCTGGTGGGGTGATAAGTATGCATGCTGGCAAAATTTATTACTTGGCTAAAGTTATTATGGAGGGCCCCCCCCTCCAGTCCAACGATGTGCTTAACAATGTTATTCAGTCATATCTAGATTAAGTTACGAGTGTGCTGTAGATGGTATGAATATTTTTATAATACCATATACTGAATAATACATATTCTACCTCATAATTGAAAGGTATAAATTAATGACTATTAAGTTATATAACGCATAAGAAATGTGCTAAACTGTTCTGGTTTAACTTACGTATGCATCCAGTATTTAACATTTAGCAGTGAATTTTCTAAATAAAGTATCTTTTTACCAAAAGCGTGGATGGGAAAACCCTTCCATCTAGTGGCAGATAAGTGTAATGGCAGGTAAAGGTAATTTCCAAAATATATATGCCTAACATAAACCGCTTTTTTTCCAGGATAAAGAACAATCGGGAAGGAATGCAGACAAAAAAATGCATACGAATCAAATCTTAGACACCGCATATGGCACCAGCTCTGCAGCACTGACTAACAAGCTTAACAGTTTTAGGTTGTTTGCCGCTGTCTTTTAAAAACGCGCTTACTTTTTATATGCGTTTAAGAAGTAGGAGAATATTTTGTGTTGCTTAGTTTTCATAACCGAGTTGTTTGTCATTAACCCAGTATGGTATATCCTGTATAGTATTTTCTTTGCATTGTATATTTTACCATTCATTCTAAGGTTTGGGAGGGGTCAGGGAGTATGTTATGCTTTGTTTGTGTTCATTGATTTGATCATGATAACGGCACATCAAGTAATTATAGTAAACTTTATGTGGTCATATTCGGAAGTTCGTAGCTTCTTTTAATGACAAATATAAAATGTCCCGCACAGAATTACGCGGCACCTCTTGCTATAGGCCTACACAGATATTTTTTAATAATAAAATACTTAATTGCCACACCGAAGTGGTGAAATCTTTACTGCAAAATAAAACTGCGATCGTAGTAAAAAATATTAACATTATGTGGCATCGTTGCATGACGACTCAGCCCCTCCGTTAAGAAACCCATAAACCGGTTTGCCCACCTGTTTAATCTAAACATGCTGGTATATCGATCACCAAGCAGAGGCAGCTACGTCCGGCAGCAAAGGAGTACAGATTGAGTATTTCCAACTGTCGCTGTCAAACGGCGTGCTTTTTACCACGGAAATTAACAAATTATAACGGTGGATAATGGCCAAGGTTCTGCTACCGTCTCCCATTTAAGATTAAATACATAAACAGAATGAAGTGGAGTGGCAGGGAGCAGGAACGCAGACAATCTCAGTGCGTTTGAGGACAGAAAAATAAAATATTACACAGCCGTTTAAAATGATCCAGAATTTACCAGCATTTTAAAAGGATAACTTGTTTGTTAACGACTACAAACGCAAAACATCGATTTTAATACAGTGCATGTAAAATGCAGATAATTACACTGGTTTCCATATTATCGTGCTTCGGAGGATGCTCAAACTTACAGTAGTAATTAATTCATTCCATTTTGGGAAAAAAAAGATACAAACCGATCTGAGCTCACAGATTAAGTAAAGAAATCACGGCAGTAACGTTGCTCTCGGGAGCAATCTTATTTGTTTGATTCCCTTACTCTTTTAACCCTGGCAACCTACCCCCCCCCCAAAAAACGGCCAGCTTTGTTCATTTGCACTCGATACAAACAATAAACTAGATTGTCTCACTTATTGTTACAATGGTACTGCAGTGGTCACTGCAATCTGAGATTACAAACGTTTTCTTACCATTTCCTCTAGAACAAAAAGAACTGCGTGTTATTTTACTTCCAAAAGTTCCACTTCCCAATTCCAAATCAGATTCCTTGTTTTACCCACGTAGTATTATCGTGACCGTACACGTCCTGGAAGCCGCAGCCCCCCCCCCCCAAAAAACACTCTCAAGGTGCGCAGAATAACAATCACATGACGCTATCAGAGTCTTTCTTGGCTTGAAAATAAGCCAATCGAGGCTAAGGGGGGCTGGCCGTCTGTTCCGAGACTTGTCCACGGTGTGGAAGGTGTCTCTGCAGACGGCCGCGGTACTATGGCAACGGAGACGTTTGTATGTTTCATTTTTATAAATCTTCATGTTACGTCATGTGCGCTCTAATGAAATAAAGTGATATGTAACCTGCTAATTTGAAATAAAGTTGACTCTCTGCTGATAACACAACCAATTATGAAAAGCTTTACGTCATGAATGAATTACTGAAGTGCATTGGGTCTTTGGCTAAGATAAGCACATGTAAACATAGATAAATAACGGTGATGTAGGACAGACTAGTTAAGCTCTGGTTTGTTTTTCACATCTCCCACCTTGTCCCTGAAGACTGTGGGCATGACATCTGGGTAAACAAATAACCTCCAAAAGCTGGGCTCATGTTATCTGAGGAAACTGGGACAATACCTCGCCGGAAAACACTGCATCAGCTTCAGAGGATGTAATTATGGCATTACTGCTGCGGACGGAAAGCGGAGCATCCTGTTGGGCACACATGAGCCGATCCACGTACGCAGGACGGCACTCAGTGCAGGCATCTCGCCCCCGTGCGGCTGGTGGTACACTGATGCCATGCCGATGTCCCTGTGCTGGGGTCCATCCTCAGGGGCCAGCACACACAAAGGGCCCTCTGGCCATGCAGCACGTGCTCCGCCTTGGAAGGCCCCCGCATTGTCCCCTCGGACCTGTCTGCTATACCATGTTGGTGCCCGTAGCTAAGCAACCGGCCAGAAGAAGCAGGTGTCCGTCACTCTCAACAGATACAGCAGTGTGACCCCCCCAGCCCCCTTCAGGACAGCAGCAGCTAATCACAGAGCTAGAGTCAGAAACAGTCATGATAGTGGTACAGACAGCATCCATCCATCCATCCATCCATCCATCCATCCATCCATCCATCCATCCATCCATCATCACTTATACAGTACAGGGCTGCAGCAGCAGCAGCAAGAACAACAAAAACCACAGTGGCACTCAGACATGATGGACATGACTGCTTAACCCCTCTGTGCCTAACACTGCGTTCCATTTACCTCGGAGGCTGGAACTCGTAACTGGGAATGACATCACAAACAAGCTAACTGCATTCCAGTACAGCAAGCTGGAAAACCATTTAGCAATACCAAGGACTTGTTTCAAAAAAGTAACTGTTTTTGCTTAAGTTAATTTTTCCTTCAGTTTAAATGGCCTTTTCTTCGTTCACTTATATTTAGCCCAGACTACCTTAAATCTGACAAATTAACCGGCTAAGCAAGAAATCCTGCTTGTTCTAGCCCAGTTAATTGTTAGCCACTGTTAGCAATATCAGTTGATAACAGCACAATACATGACGTAAGTACTAATAAACAGTATAGAACTACAGTTTTAATTTCTGTTGGTAAAGGGCGCAGCCATCTTGAATTCTGAGCTCGGAGTTGTGTAAATTCCTCCCAGTTCATGAGTCGGAAATTCTAACTTCAGGGGTGTTCCAGTCGGAATTTCCGAGTTACGAGTTCACATGGAACACAGCATTAGCTCTCTTTTCTTCTGGCTGAGGAGAGGCTGATGGGAAGGCTGTGCCGGCAGCTCATTGACAGCCTCCTCTTTACCAGGCCCTCTGCCGTGACCCCTCCCACGTGTCAGCGAGCGAATACACGCCTACATACCAGACTGAGCCACGCCTCCCCAGTCCACCACCATGTGGCGTGATGCTGTCTCCTCCATCAAAAGGCTCTTGCACATGATGTTTACATGGATTTATTACCTTCAAAGCTTAATTATTTCATTAAACATTTGTGCTATTCATTCCTATACACAGTAGAAGAGTTAATTTCTGTTTCGCTTAAGGCCAGATTGTGATCTGTCAGCCAGAACCTGAAAAGGTGACAATTTACTTAATGAATATCATGGTGCTCTCAGCAAACCTTGGACGGCTGCCAGCTCTTACTCAGCGTTTGCCCTGGAGGGGTCATCTTACAGGAACTCTCATTCCACAGAATTAAGGCCTCCCGTGTGTAGTGACTCGGAGGCGCCTTCCCCAGGCTGAGCGTTTCGGGCTTACGGCACTGACCAGCTCCCCATCACATTCTGACCATGGGGGCCTTGTCCGAGGTCTCCTGCATCTCTATATCCTCCTGTGTGTCACCTGTCTCGCTCTCTCGGAAGCACTGGTGATCAAGCACCCCGTGGGATCCCCATCCCAATGCCCTTCCGGTGCCTCCTGCCTCGGCCTGTGAGCCGTCTTTGGCCCCCCGCTCCCAATATGGCAATACCATGGGCCTTCTGCCTCCTGCCAGATGGAGTATGGAGTAGGAAGGCCCCATAGCCCTGGTGTCTGGGGCACAGGTCTCGGGGTTGCTGCCCGCCTTTGCTGACGTTTTGTTTTTGCTCAGGATGAAGTAGGCCACGCCGGTAACCAGCAACATGGTCCCTGGAATGACACATGCAAAGGCTGCTGGGACATTTCACTTAGTTGGCATTTTCCATTGTCGGGCGTTGCCAATACGCCCATGGAAGCTCTGCCATGGGCACTTTGGTTCCATGGAGAGTAAGGGATCATACCTGGGATGACTGCATGCCACGCAAGCACTGGGTGCAAAAAACACACCACCGCCATTATGGTGTAATAGAGAAACTTCTGGAAGCCTCCAAGATTTGACAGCTTCTTCCACAAAACAAAGACAATCCACTTCGGAGGGCAGCTGGAGGGACAGCACAGCGGTAGATGAGCGTTCACCTCTCGACGTGCGAGCGATTCAAAAATGTTGTGATTTGGCGCCCTCTGCAGGAGCAAACTTTAAACTTCGTCAAATAATAACATTCAAGGTGAAAACACAAAAAAACTAAAGAAATAACGTCAATAAAAATGTCAAAGAGCATAAATGAGGGTATTAAAACAAGCCTGTGCTGCACCAGTCCAGGCTCACTTCCCAGCAACCCCTGCGCTCCGTACTCACGGCAGGCATGTCACCAGGAGACTGTCGACGAAGTAGGACACCTCCAGTACAGACACGCCCCCGGACGATACTCTACAGGGACAAGGCAGGGCTGATCTGAGTACCGCAGAGAAGGGGCCCTTTGTGCAATGAGCCTGCTGATGTGACCTGCTTATGCATTTCAGTGTTAATTTGAGGTCTCATTGGTTAAAGCCTGCATTACTTAAGTGAGTTATTGATCATGTTAAATATGTAAGCAGTGCACACCTTAATGAGGACACTAACTTAATAAGTTTATTTATTTAAACTGAGCGATAGTAGGGGCTTTGGTACTTTTACAATGTTTACAGGCTGGGTGTGTGTGTGTGGGGGGGGGGGGGGCATGGTTGACTGCTGTCCTGCGAGCTCCAGGCCCTTATCAGTAATGCCAGTTCTCTCCAAAACACCCCATAGCCAAAAGGCTCACACCAAAAGTCTTTATAACCTTAAAACAATCCCCTCACACAACACAGAGCACCTACCTGTCGTTTTAAACACCATAATCGACCTGTAAACCCCTCATTATTTTCTCTTACATGCAAGATCTCATTCAGCCTCATATCCTGAGCTTGCCTGCAGGCGGGGAGCGTACGTCGTATGCCAGGGAAGACAAGAAGCTGACAGGCGCATTTTTGAAGGCCAGCGATAATGGTCCTGCTCAAGGCCATGAAAGGACCCCCATTTCCACACCTAAAGGTCTTTAAATCTTTGTATCTGTTAACTATGTGAGAAATCCCATAGGTTATGTAGTTAAAGTGGATGTCAATTATTCGGAAGAGGGGCAGAAAGTGGGTGGTGTTGTTTGCTATTGAGGCAGCAGTTCTGGGGTACTTACAGGAGGTATACAGCCAGGTTCTGGAATTTTCCTTGGTTCAAGGTCTCGATCCCCACCGCACACAGCACTGGGTATGGATTAGGCAGCAAGATGTGTCAGTAACTACACATTCCACTCGCTTTTACTACTGCCAATTTAACTTGCAATTTATATGTGACAGTACAACAGCCTGATGGATGTGGAATGCTGACGGGCAAATGCAGTCACACTGTCAGCCTCTAGGGGTCAGCGTGTACACTCACCTTCAAGCAGGGGCAATGGTCCCTGGGGGATTTGTACCAACCCCCCCCGGCCAATAAAATAAAAGACCTAAGAATTTACATTATTTTCATTATTCATTTGTGTCCACCAATATCAAATATGTTGATGTAAGACTTTGTACACCAGGATGAATTTGTGCAAACATGCATTCAAACTTCTCCATAACTAATAAACAACCATCCATCCATCCATTTTCCAAACTGCTTATCCTACTGGGTTGCGGGACTAATAAACATTTTTTCATTTATTTTCTTTCTTTACTATAAAACTTTCAGATTTCTCAATGCCTACAAAAGTAATTTCATGTCAGCCACAAAGGAAGCCGACGACTGAAACACACTTTACGCATTTTCATGCTTCACAGAGCCAGTCGTTTGTTCGGAGCGTTTTGAAGCATCTTATTCACTGGAACTTTGCTGAAGCATTAAACCAGCCTGTCACTGAGTGCCACGGCTGTGAGAATAACAGGCCTACCACTTGGCTAACATGTGGTACGTGTTTATCGGTTTATTTGTAAGGCGTACACAGAAGAAAAATGCAGTTACGCAATGTGCGCACTTAGTGTGGTTTTAAGAGCTTCCACAGAAACGGCAGAGGGCCAGGAGCCCTGCACACTGCACACTGTACTCTGCCCTTTCTGAATTTCCCAGGGCTGATTTCTTCATGTGCTCTGCAAGCATTGCAGCACTTCTGGTCTGACCCACGCTACAGCTTCTTATTAGCCTGCCGGTCCCGCATACGCCTCTGATCTACATGAAACTCGATACGTTAAGGTAGTCAAAGGCATTCAGTGTACAGCGTCTCACATGATTACATATTAGATACGCACAGCCTCAGGGCTGCATTAAATCATCCCGACTCCCACACTGTCTATCCGTCTGCAGGGGGATGTGTGGAGAGGAAGGCCGCAGGAGGGAATGATGCACTTTGGGGACCAGACCAGTAACAGGGGGGAGGCAGAGCATCCTCTGCCAGACCCCCCCCCCTCCCAAAAGTGTCAGTGCTCTCCGTAATACAATGTTATGACTTATTGCATCGCCATGGAGACCGGGCTTCTGTCAGAGCAGTGAGCGCAATAAATACAAATAAATACAACTACTTAATGTCCTTGTCATGCCCCGATCGTCCGATCCTCCTGTGTGCCACACCCCCTGGTTACCCACGTGTGATTTCCTGATTGTACCCAGCTGTGTCTCGTTACGTTGCTCAGTCTTATTGTATTTAAGTCCTGGTCTTGCCTGTTTCCCTTGTCTGTCATTGTGGTTGATGTGGTTAGTTGTGATCCCTATGTTCCCGCTACCTCGTTCCTTGATTAAAGTCCCGTATTCCTGCCTGCCTGCGTCCTGCTTACCCGCCGACCCGCACGATCGCCGCTCGCTCGTCGGCCGATCGTGACAGAATGACAGACCCCACAAAGACGAGGATCACCGAGGAGGAGTACTTCCACCTCGGTGAGCAGGTGCAGTTCTGGGAGTCCCGACCCGGCATCGAGCAGGATCTCCCGGCATG
>JAODJX010000065.1:11983016-11999796 GCA_026776945.1 Isichthys henryi | reverse complement strand
TCCTGCTCCCTCGTCCCCTTCCCCGGTGCTCCCTCCTGCTCCCTCCTCGTCCCCTTCCTCGGTCCCTCGCCCTGCCTGATCCCACCAAACTACGAAAATTGAATTCTGTGCACTCACTTCTTATTGATGATAACGAAAATTAGGCAATAATTTCCCATGTGTATACATGTCCAGCTTGGTTTTCGCATAACTACGGAGGCAGATGCATTTAAACAGGGTCACCATACGTGCCTTTTTCACGGACTTGTCCTCTTTTCGGGACCTAAAATGCATGAAATTTCCAGGTTTTCTCTTAGTTTTGTGTACAAATTTGATTTCTATATTCAGAATACTTTCTCAAGCATATTTGCGTTGCTTTGACGCCTCTTTTAACACCCTGCTCCTGGTTACCTCTTTTCTATGCAGCACAATATGGTCACCCTATAGTTTAAAGTGCCAGGAACCTTAACGAAAAGCCTCTGATCTGATACCCAGCAGTTAGGAAGGTTACCTGCTGCCGTGGCAACGCCGAGCACCCTGCAGATACACTCCAGCAGAACCCAGAGCACAGAAGACTCCATCGTCTAGCCGGAACGCTCGCTAATGGCGGCCTTCGATTCAGCACAGTCTAATCCCATCGCAACGCGGCACAGAAGGACTGGCGGGGGCCAAATCTCGATGCCCCCACCCCAGACACAAGAAGCCTGGTGAAGGCTAATCCTGCCTGTGTTTGGCTGCAGCCCGTCGATTTTCCGTCACCTCCGATCGCAACATAGAGCTGGTGTGAACAGAGGCATTCAGGGGATTTTTTGGAAGCTGCAATTAACTTATGAGTGGAAGGTACTGGTTCCCATTTTAATCCTGTTGATTAAAAAAAAAATTCTCCATGTTTTTTTTGTGGCATTGTATTTATTGTGTGATTGTTGTATGGTTATTAAATCTGCAGCATGTGCCCAGGAATGCTGCAGAAAAGTAATTTGCCCCCTGGAAGCAAAAAAATGCCCAACTGACCGAGAGAGAGAGAATGATCACAAACTGGAGCTGTTGTTTCACGTCAGCCTGCGCCTGGGGTAGGGGGATTATACTCACAGACTGACCACAATGGCAGACCTCACGTGGGATACACTAAAGGCCACAGCAATAAATAAATGATACTGTCACGATCGGTGCAAAAGCGGGCGATCGTCGGGCAGGCGAGCGAGCAAGGAACAGGCAAGCAGGCGGAATACGGGGTAAACGGGGTTTTAATGGGGAAACGAGCACTAACGTCCACAAACATCAATGACTGACAAGGGGAACAGGTAAGACCAGGACTTAAATAGGACGGGACTAATCAAAGTAATCGGACACAGCTGGAGACAATCGGGGAATCACACGTGGGTAACCAGGGGGCGTGGCACACAGGAGGATCGGACGAGTGGGGCATGACAGATACCCTGCTTTTTGAAACTTTTGTTACAACAAAATATTAGAAATACTTAAAACAAATGTGACTAACTGGTTTTGAAGTGTAATATAACAATATGCACTGTCAAAGTGATTTAATGAATGTGAGTGTCTAAGTATCATCAAAATAACCACCCTTTACGTTTATCACTGCAGCGTAGATTCACTTCATCCTTTCCAGCAATTTTTGTAAATAAATTGTGTCCAAATGCCCCCAGCACCATTTCAAGCATGCAAACAGTTCTGTTTCATTCGCAGGACGCTCATTCCGAACTTGTCGGTCCAGCTTGTCCCATGTCAGCTCAATGGGAGAAGGATCTGGAGACTGGGTAGGCTAAAAGAAAATTCTCAGAACTTTTTGCTTTTCTTTGGACTGGATATAATTTGGCACAATTTTGAAGAAGGCTTGAGATCATTATCCTGTTAAAGAATGAAATTTTGTCCAATATCTCGTACCAGAAGGAATTGTGTGACGATTATTTTCCTTTTCATAATACCTTTAATTGGGACTAAGTCTCCAGACCTTCCTCCCCAACACCCCCCCATTCCGTCACCGATTCACCTCCATGTTTCACTGTAGGAACAGCACATTCTGTGCTTGCGCTCCCCACACGGCCTGACGTAAACCCTTTGGTTACCCCCAGATAACTGAAATTTACTTTGGTCTGTACACAAGCTCCGCTCCCAGTCTTGAACACTCCAGTGTCTGTGTTGCTTGGCCCATAGGAGCCTCTTGTTAACACCACAAAGAAAAGGTTTTATGGTAGAAACTCGACCAGTCCAGCTGCTCTCAGTCTTTGCTTGACTGTATTAAAAGATACTGGCTACCTTCTGTTCGCATTAATCGCAGCCCTCAGATCTCGAGCACTCATCTTCCGATTTCTTTTGCACGTCAAAAAATGTTAATGTTGAGCCTTTCATGTCATTTTCATGTCACTGTTGCTTCCTGTCAACCTTCATGCCAACCTCCATACTTAGAAACATTTAACTGTTCTCTGTACAGTTGTTAGCGGTGCCTTTCCAGCCATCACAAACACAAAAAAATATTTACCAAAAATTCTCACTTATCAGTTCTGACGCAGTATAACAGAAGATTGAAATGAGGAGAAGAAAAACCTCTCTCAACATGATCTGGGACAAGGCAGACAAGTGGCTAATACCATTAAGAGAGGCTAAGAGCAAATCAAGGTCTGACATTAGTAAATAGAATTCCAAAACAAAATAAATGTTAAAGCACAAACGACAGACCTCATGAAGTCTTCAAAACCAATAGTTTCAGCCTTTATAACTAAACAATGTGTTACAACAAGCTATAAAATATTGAAAACCAATCAGTTACATTTGTTTTAAGTTTTTCCGATAATTTCTTGTAATAAAAGTTTGACAAAGCAGTGTATTGTTCTTTTTTTTTTTTTTTAAATCCACATCAGCCCCTCATGCCTGTGGCCTCCTGCCAGGTCAACATTTGTCACTGACACACTAAGAGAGAAACTGCTCATAGGTACAGAAAAACACCCAGTACCAGTGTGCTTGAGGTGCCAGCAGAACACCCTGACCCATCTGCATCATTGCTGGTGCCACTGCACGACTCACAGTCATCATTGCAGAAAAAGCAACTCATCAAAGTGATGAAGGAGCTGGGGGATTAGGCCTGTCATGTGGGAGCTGGGGGATCAGGCCTATGATGTTTGAACTGGGGGATCAGGCCTGTCATGTGGGAGCTGGGGGATCAGGCCTGTGATGTACAAAATGGGAGATCAGGCCTGTAATGTACAAGCTGGGGGATCAGGCTTATGATGTTTGAACTGGGGGATGAGGCCTGTGATGTAGGAGCTGGGGGATGAGGCCTGTGATGTAGGAGCTGGGGGATGAGGCCTGTGACATAGGAGCTGGGGGATAAGGCCTGTGATGTAGGAGCTGGGGGATGAGGCCTGTGATGTAGGAGCTGGGGGATGAGTCCTGTGATGTAGGAGCTGGGGGATGAGGCCTGTGATGTTTGAACTGGGGGATGAGGCCTGTCATGTGGGAGCTGGGGGATGAGGCCTGTGATGTAGGAGGTGGGAGCCAGCTGCCCAAATAAGGTCAACTGCATGTTCCAGACACACTGCAAGACACTCCCCAGTCAAAGCAGATCACAAGTGAGCATGTATGAGCTTCGTTTCTGACATGTGCTCACATTCATATCCTCCCTTGAGCTTGAACTTTAATGTTATTTTTCTACTCACTGGAAACTGAACAGCACCATGATGTAACAGGGTGCATCATGCTAGTCAACACTTTGCATTTTGGCTGGATACTGAGTCTAGGTGCAGCAGAATGTAACCATATAGCCATGATGATATGAGGGAAGACCTCTTCTGGCTAAAGTCTGACTCTCACCTCAGCGGGAGTTACACCCCACCTCCCTGGGAAGTAAATGACATGTATAATCATGCTCACTGTGCCAGTTGCTTTTGCTGTAATCATCACTTTCAGCTTCGAAACCTGCGTCAATGACATACGGACGTTTCACAAATAAGCACGACTTCTTCAAAACACAAGCGGTAAACTGAGTTCATGTATAATTTACATTTTTAACTGCATGCAGGTCTGTGCCCCAGCGGGTCCTGGTCAGTGTAACCTCTGTAGACGATCTCCATCTGTGCCTAAAACAAGAACACCCCCCCCCCCCCGACAAGGGGAATATTAATATTTCTCAGGGGATTTCACTGGACCATGTTCGCTGTAGAAGTTATCCATACCTGTGTCTGCTGTAGATGACATAGCAGGAAAAGATGTGTTTTACAGCATTTTGCAGTTACGCAACATCAAAATGCTGGAATATCTTTAATAAACTGGACTGCAGACTCAGTAATGAGGGTTGAGAATGGAGAGCCCAGCAGTAAGCGCATAAGAAAAGCATTAGGACACATATAACCCCCAGGCGGTCTGCCGGGCTGGATTAGGGTGTCGGATCAGGCATTTCCTGCAGTAATTTGTGGAGGAATGGTGTGGGGGCGGCACTGACCTGCTACTCAGCAGTGCCGCCTGGTGGCTAAAGTGACATATGAGCATGAAGAACAGTGGAGCAGAGTACAGGTGCTGTCCTTGTTCGTCAAAGCAAAGCGATGTTACAGCCGGAGGGTGGAGGGGGGACTCACTTTACATAAATGCTCGTGTATTGCTGTCACCCGCACGAATGGTGAGACCCAGGTGACAGCTTGAAGCCATTAGCCTCCTCGCTCCAACATAGCAGTGCGCGAGGACCTCTGCCCATTTCAGTCACTCTATATGACGGTAGAGCCTGGCCCGCTTGCCCTGTGCACTGAGCCAACCTGGATCTCAGGGAGCATGCCGCTGTCAGGCCATATTGTGCTTCATTGTCACCTTCAAGCAGAAGTCTATTGAAATTTATGTGTGTGCAACAACTGGGTAAATGAAGTCACAAACTTCTCCTGCTTTTTATGGTTTTGCAATTCAAATGTATGCTGGACAAAACAAAACATCAAGCATGATGCAACTGTGTCTCTTACTGCTAGAACAAACAAATGAGTCACTAAACATTTCATAAATGAGTTTTCAAATCCTTTCAAACACTCACCTGACATGATTGATGGTAAGGACTATATTTCACGGAATGTTTCTTTGGTGAAACTCCAAATTGCTGCTGTTGTTTTGCTGATATGGTTTGTTCTCTGGTTAACAGTTCCCTCATCTGATGTCTGGCCAGGTTTACTCTACCTACAGTAATATGACTGATGTTTGTTTTTTTTTTTATCTTTATTTGTTGTTTTTTTAATAAGTCCATGGCAGCCACACTTGCTCTTTACGTAAGAACCACATGGACAATAAAGAACAAGCTGTTCTCATTTGAGCACACACACAGACACACACACACATACACTGACAGACACACAGACACACATAGAGGAAGTGCAGGGGAAGGCATGTAGCACCTCGGGGTCTCTCACAGAGGAGTGCAGGAGCTTGACATACCCCACGGGGCCCCCACTAAATGAATGTGCAACGATGCGTGGGGTACAAACACTGCAGGCAGGGGCGCCACTAAAGATGATGGGCCCCATAAAAGCATGTCATATTGGGCCCCCAACCCAGACCAGTCAAAATTATGATTCAAATTTTTTAGGGCTCCTGATGCTTAGGGGTCCTTGGAATTGTCGTAACCAGCCCACCCCCTTTACAGTGCTCCTGCAGACAGGCCCAGCATCACAAGAGCGCAATGTACAGGCGGCTTACCTGTGGATTAAGCTGAGGGATGGTGATCTGGGCGCTAATGGCAGTGGACCCAGGTTTGCAAGGGTGCCTAGGGATACACAGCACCCTCAGATTAATATTGGGCATCCTCGGGGAATTTTGTCGTGCACCTGGCACTGGATGGCAGCCAGACCGACCATCCCAAGGGGCAGGAAGTCCACATTGGACACTGAAAGCAGCCCCGGGGGAGGTCACACGTGGCTCGGCAGCATCTCAGAGAAGTGTTGATAAGCAGCATGGGACAGTCTGTCTGTAATTAACACCATGTGATGAAAGTGACTTTTCAGCAGTAATGAGCTTGGGATGCTGCCATGCCAGCTATGGCCAGGGAGCGCATGCCTGCAAGATTTATGCACCCTGTGGTGAAATTCATGCTCCACATTATGTGTACACTTAGACACAGAAGGGAAACATTTGTTTTCGGGGTGGAGCTGTCTGCAGCTCCCTACCTCTATTTCTACCCAGAATACACTGCAAAAATGAACTCCATGGAAGTTTGATGAACTTTCCCAATAGACCCTACTCAAGAACAAAGAATTCACTGTAGGTTATAAAATTTTGATTTATAAGATGTTGTGCAATAGAAGGCCTCCTGTATCCAGCCAAGGCCACTGGGTGTCCTCTAGTGGTGACAGGAGCTATGGAGATGACGTCGGGGGAGAGGAGTGGCAGGGCTGGGGGCATGAGGTGTAGCTTTACTCTCTTTCGCAATCGGCTGCTGGCTGTACGGGCCCCTGTGCCTCTCACAGGGTACATTACATCAGACCTGTCGGCAAACACACAGGTGTCTTCGCTGTGGAGCACGGGGAATCTACGCACATTCACCATTCAGCAGCTCACGGCCCATTTAATCCTAAGGTTTTAGCCCTTAATTACTTAACTGAGGCTGTTCCTCAGACCAGCATCAGGAGGCACCGTCCCGCATCTGCCTTCTGACAGAAGCCAGCGAGAAGCTGGGTGTACGTTCCAGTGAATGATTTCATTTATATTAACGGAGAGAGAAGGGCTGGTTCTGCTCATGACAACCTGACAAAGTAGATAAGACTCGGTGAAACCGCTTTTGGCTACACCAAGCGGCATGTTGCACCCCCTCTACAGATGCTGCTTAAACAGTTATTGACCTCACTTCTGATGGGGGGAGGGGGCGGGGGTTGGTCAAACTGGCTGAACACATGACAGCGAACTCAAGGAAATCCTTTCCCAGTGGTTGGAGTTTGTTTCAATTTGAAGCAGCGTACATCAGAAGCACAATGAAGGAGCAGGGAGATGGGTAAATCCTTCCAGACCCACTACGCCGTAGACTAGAAAGCCAGGCATGGAGTTCGTTTGACACAGCGGCGGGCTTCGGGGTTTTCCAGGGGAAACACGTCACACATTTGTGCCATGTTTCATTAGGACATCTCCACAAAGAACGAAGCCTGAACTTTGGGACTGCAGAGCCATGCCTGGCTCAGGGTGGCACAAAAGTGACTATAAATCGCAGCGAGGGAGGGTGGAGCCCCGTCTACTTGGACGTTTAACCTCAGCAAAGTGGGAGATGCTGTGACCTTCAATGGGCCCACTCGTCTACAGTGATAATTCACCTTAATTCCTCATACCAACTTTGTCCGTCCCACGCAAACAGCCCCCCATTAAGGCATGAGGGAGGAACAATGAGCGTTTTACACTCACACAAGTGCGCCTTTGTGCACAGTACTAAGGCCGATTTATGTGTCAATCTGATAAAGCACCTGGGAAGCGGATGTTGGAAAGATGGCAGCCGATAACATAGAAGCTCACATCCGGCCCACGTTTGTATGAATGAGGAGCCTCTTGGAGACACAAGAGGATAAGAAGAGCATCTTCGTCACAAGTCTGATGCACAGCATCTCTTGGAAATCATCTTTTTTTGGACAGGATCCAGACCCATCCACTCTCATGAGTGGGATTCCATTAAAAGCTGCGAAACAGAACAGCATCAAAGTTAAATCCCCATCTTCTCCATAAATAAGCACAGCCAGTGAAACAAATAGCAGATGTGACATAAGAAGAAGAACAAAACCACCAGCATGCATGCCAGATTATTCCAGCAAAAGCTCTAGTTCTTGAGAAATTGACTTAGAAGCCAAAGTATGAAAAAAATGAACATCCATCCTTGGCTAGGATGCCGGACATGAAGCTGCCCACAATTATTCTTACAAAAGTTTGTGCACCGATTTCCTTCTCTTAATCATGCAGTGCGAATTGTGTGGTGAGTTATCTGTGTGGCTATTAGAGGGATGTAGACGACCATATATGTTGAAGATTGATGTCTATTTGTGGCTGATTTGACATAATCAGGTCTTTATGAGCCTGTTTACAAACTTGGGGAACCAGATGAATCTGTAACGAAGTGTGCCTTCCAGAATGTTCATTCCAAGATGGAGCAGATGCACAGATTATTATGATGTTTGTACATGTTTTATATCTGGTTGACTGGCAGTGAAACTCTGGTGTATATTTACTGTCATGGTTCCCTGATGGATGACGTAGTTTCATGCATTTGAGTGTTGTGCAGGCATCACATCAGTGCAGATCCAAAGAATTCAGTGCATGCCTAAATTGCTTACATACACAGCTGGAATGTGTATGGAACAAAGCTCTGTTTCAGAAACAAAGAGCATATAAAAACCAGCGACTGGTTGAGAAGAATGATGATTGTCTTTATACTGATAATTGATTGTGATTGTTGCTTTACTGAAGATGCTGAATGTAATGTAATGGTGATTGCTGCTTTCTTGAAGATGCTGAATAGCATGTGTGGGTAAATGGTGCTTTCCTGATGGTACTGATTAAATAGAGATAATGATGGGTGATTTCTTGATGACACTGAATGAAGTGTGATAGTGAGTGTTGTTTTCTTGAAGGTGCTGATTGAAGCATCATGGTGATTGGTGGATTCGTGTTGATGCTGAATGAAGCATGATGGTGATTGGTGCTTTCCTGATGCTGCCAGATTAAGTATGATGGTGCCTGGTGCTTTCTGTTGACACTGAATGAAGCATGATGGTGATTGGTGCTTTCTGTTGACACTGAATGAAGCATGATGGTGATTGGTGCTTTGCTGACATTTGGCTCCCATTCACCACACGTTGTCCCTTCTTGGATGCTTGTCAGGAGGCTGTAGGCTGCTACAGCTGGAACTGATCATCCATGTATGATCTAAAGGTGAACTTTGAGCAATATAGTGATTTCTGGTATTCATATAAATAAAATGTTTTGTGATGGTTTCGCAAACACTGTAAGTCCAAAAAGTCCACCCACACACAAACAGTCTCGCGTTTCCTATCTAACTTTGAATTAAATGTCCTTCAGCACAGTCAACGCCATGAGAGGATTCTGTCCCTGTATTGTTTTCTAGACCTTGTCGACGACCTCTGCAGTCTGCCAACAAGGGCGCCAGCGGTGCTTAGAAACAAACCAGCCTGCCCCCCACTCTTTAAATACTTATTATCCTGATGGAAATGAGTGTGGACTCAGCCAAAAGTAATATGATGAAAAAGTGAGGCCCAGCCTGACGGGATATCAGCCTGGGAACCGCGTGTGCTGGAAGGTATCTGCCGAACTCCTGTAGCCTGTCCTACAGGGACCCTTCACGGCTGCAGGCCCGCATGCTCTCTGCATGTTGTTCCAATTGTTTCCCAACTTGTGTTCTTCTAGAAATCTCTTCGCACCCTCCCCCCAGCCACCCGACACTTCTAGCAGAGCCCCCTGTGGGCCGCTGAAATAATCACAATTCTTTCTCTGCTGAGTCATTAATCTTGCTGTTTTATGTGCTGCTAATAAGAGTCACACTGTGGAGGTTCTGGAGGAGGCTCCCTCTGGGAGCTGCGGCAGCCTTCACAGCCTGCCTGCCCCTCATCACCTTCACCGTCGCCCCGCTCTCACCCGCCAAATCAGGAGGAGCCAATTTACAATTTAACGAGTTACGTTCCAGATTCAGAAAACGGAAAACAGCCAGGTTGCGTCGGTAGCCTCCTACTCACCAACTTTGCTTCAGATTAGACCTGCTCTCCATTATCTAGCTGAATGGGGAACCATTTAAGATTATTATCTTATTTTGATGAAGGTCGCCTACACTGGGCATCCACTTTCCAGCATTCTAGAATTCAGAATGCAGATTCCATTTTATTATATACAATATAATGGTTTTACAACCGAGTTAGATGACTTGGTGCTTCTGCAGTGATAACGATTCCTGTCACACATGCTCAGTTGGTCAGAGACACATAGATGACAGATGACAGTTAGTGTTTGGCACTTGGGTTGTGCCAGAGTTGTCTACAGCGTTCATAGGTGCCTTGTGTCAGTCATCAGTAGATAATTTGGTACTGAATCATAGTCAGATTTCTCTTTTTTATTATGTGCATAATGATATCAGCCACCGCAAACTGCCTGCGATTATCGTACTAGATGTAAACAAGACCAAGTAGTGGTTTCCTGGAAATGTTGTGCTGGGATTTCAATGCATTTTTGCACATTGCACAATGCCTTTTCCCACCCAGACACTCCTGCACACAGCCTTGGACATGTGCTGTCAATGTTCTCATAGTAACACAAAGGGGCACTTCTGAAAAAAGCGAGACTTTCAGAACATGAACATGGAAAAAAAAACGAAAAACACCAGACGTTTCTACTTGCAAATTCTTCATTTTAAAGTGGAAAAATAACAATTAGCAGGAGTGTATATGAGATCCTTATGTGCGCTGGATGCTGTCCCTCAACATTTCATCGGCTCTCGAGACCCGAAATGCTCAAAGCTTCGGTGTGGTGTAGTCTGGGCACCGGTCACACTTGAAAGCTGCTCTGTTTAACGGGTCACGGACATGGGGCTCTGCTGCACACGTGTTCTTGAGGACTGGGGCACCATGAGACTGGGGCAGGCAGGGGTCCGAGTCCTGTCTGACCCTTAAAAGAAGAACATCTGTCAACAGGAAAGGTGCATATCTCTGCCAAGTGAGGTGATCTGGAGAAATGCAGGGCATTCACACTGCTTAGTGGGTTTTGAAGGCCCTGTCAGGGCTTGAAGAGAGCAGTAAAAGCAACGTAAACTACAGCCTCCTGACGGAAGACTGTCATTAGGCATGTTACACTGCCACACACTCATCCAATCAACCATGAATAGACACAATCCCAAAAGCTGACTAGTGATCCTCATATAGTCCCTCCTTCTGCTCAGTGATGATGCAACCGACTGAATGCTTACAATGCATATAAAACACATTCAGAGACTGCAGCACAGCCTGGGAAAAACACGCATCAAAAGTGGCCAATGTGAGTGATTCATGCCGCGGCTGTACGATGCATGACTGATGCATGACATGCGGAGTATTCATATGTGAGAGGCATGATGCGGACACTGGGAGGCAGCTGGGTGTGCGGCGGGTTCGAGGGACGCCTCGCAGGCCCCGAGCACCTCAAAGCATGTCAATAGAGCCCGGGCCTGCTTGACAGGAGGTTCATAAAAGTGCCGAAACGGTTTGCGGCACGATTGAAATTTATCTGCTTCAACAAGTTCTGATGACTGGAATCCATTCTTCTAACATACCTCCAGGAGGAAAGAGCAAAGCTGTGGCTGGCCCGTACAATAATATGCCTTTATCACTCCACAAACGTGCAAACAAACAGTGCTGAGTCCCTCATGCACGTCGTCCCTCTTTCTCTACATTCATATGCATAATTCAAAAGATTTTTGTACCACAGCCGTCCATGACTGGACATAATGAATATACACCACTAGTCCATCAAAAACTATACAGCTGAAGTATAAATGAAATTTTTTGACAAAAATGTAAACTCTGCTACAGATAGCTTCTCAGAACTTGAATTAACCTGCCCTGCAGAGATAAAGAAAGGATTAAAAAAAGCACTAAACCACATCGATGTTTCAGATTCCTTTGATACATAAGGGGGAACATCAAAGCGATGGAACTGCATTCAAACCAGGATATTTCTCTATGCGTTCTGACTGGCCTCCTTTCTGATGGGACATTATATGCTTTAAGAGCCCCATTACTATAACTACAGCCGCAGAAAAAATTAAGAGGCCACTCTATACTTTGGAATAAATTTGCTTTCTTAAATCACAGTTTAATTCTGGTTCTGCTGGCTGAAGGCTACACTGAGCATCAGGATGCTTCAGGTTCAAAATTTCTAAGAGCAGTACACAAGAATAAAGTGAAGCAGGAGACACTGGGAACTACCTAAAACCAGACAGGTAAAGGGCAGAAGAGACTTTCTAATGCCAGAGATGACCGTTAGCTTGTCCAGCAGGTTCTCATGAATCATAGGATGACATCAAGGAACCTTCAAAAAGAATGGGAAACATTTAATGGTGTGAAGTGCACTGCTAGGACATGTTTGTACCCGGCTTCTAGAAGCAGGACTGAAGTTCCATAAAGCAAGGATGAAGCAGACTTCAATTTGAAAAAAAAAAAACATTATTCACAAATACACACCCATACATTGAGAAATGAGTGAACAAATTGTGCTGTGGTCTCTTAATTTTTTCCGTGGCTGTAGAGGACAGGGACAAAGCCACTGACCCTTTATATGCATTGTACCACAACCTGCGCCCCCTGCTGGAGAGGTTGGGCACAGCTGAGCCACGACTCCAGAGGAAGTGAGTCAGGAAGCATGCAGGAAGCGTGTCCCTAACACTGGCCGTCAGCTAGTTCAAATCACTTTCCTGCTACTCACCCACAGCACAGCATCTGGTGACCCAGCGAATTTAAGCCACCCCTTCTGAGGTATACATGACTCACTGGTATGCCACGCCTGGCATATCTTCCAGGGAAAGGGGCATTGTGCTAGCCATTCCACCATACCTTTCTGCCAGATGCTCTCGATTAAGGCTCTCAGATTCAGCGTGGCTGCAGAGCCTAACAGGGCATTGCAAAAGGGCCGGCTAGCCCCTTGCCCCATGTCACACTGTCTGTCAGAGTCACCTCCCCACAGCGCAGAGGTTCACTGCAGGATGGCCACGCCTGTCTTTGCATTAACCCTGCAGCCACGGGAAGCAACTACTCAGCTTTGTGCTCTTCGGCCCCTACAGAGCTGAACTGAGCCCCCAGCATGCCTGCCTGAGACAGGTACCCTAGTCCTGGCATCCAACGTTAGCATCACAGCACTGGTACAGGAGAAGTAGGGCAACAGAGTGCTTTATAGGGTATGGGTTGGGGCATGGGGGGGTGCAATCACATCTGATGGATGGCCATGTCCGGAGCAAAAGTCCCACTCAGTGAGTCAGTGCTGGCCTCGTGAAGCAGCGTTCAATCAGCACCCTTGCCAGGCAGCTCAGGATATGGATTTGAATGACTGAAGAGGTACCATGGAAACAATGCCTGCGCCATAAAAAGATCAGGTGGTTAATTGTATTGCGCATTACCTGAGAGAGAAAAAATGATGGACGACTGTTTATAGGACAGGACAAATGAACAGGGCACAAAGTGCTTTCCTTGTTATGCCTCAGTTATTAATCGTGTTTATTGATGCATCTGTATTAGCCAACAGCAGAAGTGATTCCTGCTTTTTGTGGATGACTGATGGCTCAAAACTCTGGCCCCGCCCACCTTGGATCACCTTTCCCTAACGAGGCAAAGTGGTGCGCCAGGGAATTCACCGCTTATATTACGCATTTTCACACTTGACAGCAGAGCAGAAATGAAGAGGAGGAGAAATGGCAGCAGCTCTGGCTGCCCGCCATGAACCCTGCAAAAAAACGAGAGAGGCACAGAGCAGCAGGACCTTGACCGGGTATGACAGGACTGGATGGCCACAAGTGTGAAGTGGATTAAACACACCATGTGCATTTTACTTGTCGGGGTATTAGAATGGATTCTGCTAACTCACTGCTAACTGCTAACTCACTGCTAACTGCTAACTCACTACTAATTGCTAACTCAGTGCTTGTTCTCCTAAGGAACAGGCCTAAGAATTGCTCAGAAGATCTGGGTGGTGTGCCCGATTGCCACATTCCCAAGTGTTTGGGTTCATTTGTGACAAATCAGCAGAGCCTCCTCAGCCCTGTCAGATCCCCCCCACCTGTCAGAACCTACAATGCCTTGTCATCATCAGCCAGGGACCAGCACTTAGGAGCACTTTGCCTGCCGATTGCTGTGGGGTCAGCGGGGTTCATTAGGAACAGCAGATCCCTGTAGATGTTGTAGAAGCTCCTCTGCCTGAATTGCCCTCTCAGCACCATGGATGCTTCTCTATGGATGCAGCATTCCATATGAGCTTCTCATGTTCACGGGGGAGTTCAAGCTTGGAGTTGGCTCCCAAAACAGATCAGTTTTGTTTTCACAGAAATGTTCTGTTTCACATCATCATTCCCGTCATCATCCTGGGTCTTTAACTCCTTAGCCCCACACTTCATATCTTGCTACTGGTCTGGTTTATGCAGTAAGTATAGCAGGGACTCTCTACTTCTCCTGTTAGTTATCGAATCCAGATTTCCATGATCCCACCCAAATTGAGTTTGTGATTGGCTCTCTTTCATCTAGTTTGTGTTGGGCCCACCTAAATCCAGTTTGTGATTGTCTCTCTTTAATACAGTGTGCCATTGTCCCACATAAATCCAGTGTATGATAATCTCTCTTTAATCCATTTTTTGATGGTCCCACCTAAATCCAGTTTGCCATTGTCTCAATTAAATGCAGTTTGGGATGATCTCCCTTTAATCCATTTGTGATGGTCCCACTTAAATTTAGCTTGCCATGGTCCCACCCAAATACTGTTTCTAACAGCCTCATTTTAATTCAGTTTGTGATGGTTTCTGAGAATCAATCTTGAGAATCCAGTGGCTTTCCAAATCAGAGGATTACACACATTTAGTAACTAACAGTGTGGACATGAGTAACATGCATATTGAGCCCCTCAAAGGAGGTTATTCCAAACGTACATTTGTGTTGTATTATTGTACAAATCACAGAAATAAGCAAAACAAACCATCCATCAATCTATATGTCTTCAAACCAATCATCATGACCAGAGTCATGAGGGGCCTGGAGCGTATCCCCGGCAACACAGGGCACAAGGCTGGGGTACACCCTGGACAAAATGCCAGTCCAAATAAACCATCAAATCCCAAATTGGACTGAGGTAAATCTTAAATGAAAACATGGAGAGAACATGAGAAAAAAAACTTGAGGTGAGTCAAGCTTATAAATATATTACAGATGTGTGGGTGTGAGTATTTATGCACAATTCAGTCATTAAAGTGGAGGTCACTGTAAGGTCACTTTAAGGTCGTTACGATTTCGTGACACGTTCGAAAAAGCAAAACCAGCACGGAACAAAGCAAGAGGCCTCGTTAGCCGCTGCCTTTTATGCTCGGTCTTGCATTATCAGGACGTTGTTTGGTCATCTAAATGCCTCTCACCTGCCATGTAAACCCTGCCTGCAGCTGCAATAATACAGGGACCAGCCTGGGGGGGGGGGGCATCCACACCCCCCATCAGCACAGCACTGTGTCTGTGAGTGTAAATCAGCCACCCCCCCACACACAGCCCTGTGATGTCCCATGTCTGGAAAGTATCTTCACTTTCTCTACAGGCCACGACTCTCCCCCCCAACAGACTAAACAGCGACTGTCTGATTACAGGAAACCTCAGAAGATGGTGCATGAGACCAGCTGCTGGACTGGAGCTGTAGAATCTATATCTGCTTACCCATAACCCTCTGCTGCACCCTGTACCATGCCATCCGTACAGAGTAAATCACCACTAACTCCGTATAGTTGCCACCCTGGGTCGAATCTGCATTGCTGGCAGCCGTGGCAACAAGCAATAGGCGACCACGTGAAAACAGATGCATCAAAAGTACGTTACGGAACACTTGGAGGGCTCTTTAAACACCAAGATGAAAAGCTATTATATCCACAAAGACTATGTGGTTTCAGACTGGTCTGCAAATAACTTTGTTGCTTTGGTTTCAGCCCATGAAGATTAAAGCACCTTAAAGCATTTTAACAATGTTTCTACGTGTGCTTTACCTTTTGCGGCTTTGCTGTGGGTTGTCGAATGATGGTGTCGCCAGTTTAAAGCTGGCCCCTTTCACAGGACACACCCAGGCCGGCTTCAGACAGGAACCTGCTAACAATTTTTCATTCTAGGAACATTTACCGAAAGTTATGATTAAGGTATGGAAACGATCAAAGTGTCCAGTGTTCCTGATGTTCCCAGAATGTTATCCCACTATTACAACTATGTCTAATAATATAAAAATGAATGAAATGCATGATAGAGCAGAGGATAAATCTGTCGCTTTATACATCAAAGATGGGTTCTAAGCTGAACAGCATGTTTGCAATATAAAACTTTTAGAAATTACTATTTTATTATCAAGCAATAATTTTCAGTGTTAAAAGGATATTCAGAAAATTATGTTATCATGCTGATATTAACAGAACCTATGTAAAAATGTAAAACACGGAAATAATGTTTCCATGTCCTTCAGTAAAAGTGCTCTTTGCCATCGTTGATAGAACCTTCATATAACATCGGCTAACATTCTGTGAATGTTCCCTGTTAGCTGGGAAGTGTATTCGGTTTGTTCTGATACCCCTGATCGCTGCACTGGTGGACAGGATGAGACCCTGGGGAATTCCATTTACTTCGGAGGTTGGAAGTCGGAACTGGGAATGACGTCACACACGAGTTAACAACGTTTCGGTACAGCAAGTCGGAAAGCCATTTAGCAATACCAGATACCCATTTCAAACAGTAAGATTTCTTGCTTAGCCGGATAACTTATTGGATTAATTTACCTCCGTTTTAATGCCCTTTATCTTCATTCAGCCGAGGCTACCTTAAATCCAACAAGCTGTTCCCTTAAGCAAGAAATCCTGTTTAATGGTATTTTACGCATAAAATTTAATGAGCAACGAATAAGACGTAAGTGCTAATGAACAGTATAGAACTACAGCTTTAACTTCTGTTGATAAAGGGCGCAGCCATCTTCAATTATGAGTTTGAGTCGGAATTCCGACTTCAGGGGGTGTTCCAACTAGGAACTCGGAATTTCCAAGTTGAGTTCAAATGGAATTCAGCAATAGGTCCGGGGTGAGGGAATGGCAGGCTGA
>JAODJX010000065.1:11962732-11982916 GCA_026776945.1 Isichthys henryi | reverse complement strand
GCCTCCATACAAGGTGTGGGGCCAGCTTTAGGACCCAGAAGAAGCCAGGACAGCACCCCCCCCCCCCCCCCCCCCCCCACTGGGTGCACGAGTGTGGAATGGGAATCACCCAGCTGCCCCCTGCAATCTTGCAGCTGTCCATAGTTGTCGGGGTGTTAAAGCTCTCCTTATCTCTCAGGTACTGCTGAAGACGCCTCAGTGCTCCCTGCCTCATCCCCCAGACCCCCAGATGGTACTGACCCCGCTCAGCACATGTTCTTCATGTGGGTTTTCCGGCTACGCCTCTACAATATGAAAGGCTCTCCATCACAGCTAGCTGCTTGTGTTACATGTCACTCGGCAGTTAAAGTTTAATGGCAGGTATTATTGGAAAGGGATTTTTTGGAGGGGCGGGGTGTCCCCGTTTTACTGTATACCCCGGCTCCTGAATATGTAATGCATACCACATGGCTGGCATCTGGCCAGCTGGAGTGCAGCGTAAAATTAAAGAGTGAGAGAGTAAGAAAGAGTATGTTTCCCTACTACCGGCAGCATGCGGCTTGATGCTTGACAAACTAGCTATACATATTTTTTAGCAATCTACACCGCAGGATTCAGCTAATGCCCAGAGGCACAGAACCTACTTTCAAATGCATCCTGTTTCATTTGTGAGCCTCCTGTTGGTGCGCTGGTCCACTTTGGCAGAATACGTAACATGGAGGTATCTCTGTGTCTGGAACAAGGCAGGGGAAAGAAAACCACGGAAGGATTGCGATGGGAATTTGTCCACCAAGCCTACAGGACCTGGCTCCCAGAATTCCACAGATGCCCTCTCTCCATGCTGCTGGGTCCATCAGAACCACGGACTCAGGATGGGTGGATCTATGTGTTTTCACACGCTCCCTCCAGAAAAAATCCCAGCAAGACAGCGAAGCGAAGCTCACGCAAAGTACCCCAGCTCCACGGCAGACTGCCCCACAGGGGCTCAGTACGGCTAGCCCCTTTCAGAAATGCTAATTAACCATTATAGTCATCACTGATTCACCAAGTGAGGCCCTGGTTCTGCCTTCGCAGTCTGACCCCGATCTTTCAGACTGTGGTTCCCCTGCAAGACAAACCAGGATTCCACTGATCTAAAGACCAGAAGAAGGGGGACCGATGAATATCCAGCCTTTAATCCGAGCAGCGTAACAACATCGTTATAACAGATAAACAGGCCAAAAATCCCCAGAGGCTTGGGGGGGTGGGGGTGGGGTGTCCCCATTTACTCTGGTTTCCACACACCACAGAAACCACACTGCTTTTGGTGTGGCTCCAGTATGGGTTTGTTCCCTAAGATGATGAGTTTTACGCTTCACTTCATAAGCAGGGACCAGGGAGAGAGACGCGTGTTTTGCAATATTAAACAAAACAGTGTTTAAGCCAGCAGCACGATTAGAAACACAATGTGCTATAATAAACGACATACATTACATAATTTGCCAGATGCTTTTTTCCAAAGGGACTTACAAGCGAGGATCGGGGAGTGGGTCAGACAGCGTCCCTGGAGCAGCTGGGGTTAAGGGCCTTGCTCAAGGGCACAATGGGGAAATTCCTCTGCCAATCACGGCATTTGAGCCAACAACCTTCCGAACACAATAACAGAGACACAGAGTCAGGTCCTTACAGTTCCATAAAAGCTGCATTATAATACATTCTGAGTCAAATTAGTTTCAGTTAAATGATAAAATTATGTTGAAATTCTATAAAAATTGTTTTCATGTTTCCATGCCTCAGGTCCTCATTCAACACGGATCTGCTGGACAGATATGGTGAAGCAGGCTTGAAACGGCAGAGAGCTCAGGTTGGTATGGGCTCCCAGGTCCTGGGGAGGCATCACCAATGTCCCACCCTCCTCTTTCACCAAACCCACCGCCGCAGCTTGTCTTTCCCTGCTGGGCCTGCAGCCGGCCCGGGTGTCTCCTGGGGAGCCTCTGACACTGGCACGGGGGTCAGGGGTCTGAGGGGCCGGCTGGAGATCAGTGAGCACCTGCAGGGGGCAGTACGTGCCTCCCGTACGCCTCCCGCGCTCCTCCCGCTGAGATATGCCCTTTCCATCAGCGCGAGGGCGGGGGGTTTTGCTGCCGATTTTATGGCTGGGGTGGACACAGGAACACACACATTCCTGTGGCCGGTCGAGGAGCCGGGTGCTGCCCCCCACTCGCCGAGAGGTGGTCCCAGGACAGACAAGCCATTCCATTCTGGGGGGTCCATTTGTCGGTCCATAAGGGCAGGAGGTGGGCAGATAAAAGCCTTTAGCGTACCCAGAAAGTGGTTAGATTGGGGCAGAATTACATCATTACATCTCCCACCTAGCCGAGGATCTCTGACGGCAGCCTGGCCAAAAGGAGGCCACAGTCATAACGGTGGAAGATGCCCATCCCCCACCTCTTCTCCTGTATCCCTCATTCTGTAATGTATTTGCAATTGCAGTGAATTACACACATTTCGATGCAATGCAAGGAGCCTGTTTAGTATAACTTGAGCACATTACCACTGACTCTTTGCATCTTGGGGGGGGGAGGTGGGGGGCTAATGACCTAGCCCCCCATACCCCATGCTGCTCCAAAGCCAGGAGTATCAAAACAGAGGGGTAATGGGGAACAGAGCGTGACTTCCTGGCTTATGTCACGCAGCCCTGGGAAGAGTCAGCAAGAAGACAGGCTCCCGGGATCAGCATGGAACAGGGATGAACGGGACGGACCAGCCAATGGCCACGTCCCATTCTGAAGGCGTGGTGCAGGAGTCAGAGGACTGTAAGTCACATGACCCATTAGCCCAGACCCGGCAGACAGACTTGCCTGTGCTCACAGTCCTGTCCTTACGATCCGTTTTCACACATCCCTCGTCTGAGTCGCGCTCCAGATGCACAGATCCGGGACCCGGGGAACCAGCAGGACCGTCTCACAGGTGTGCCACAGGGCATGGAAGTTCTCAGATGTGGCCAGAGCCGACAGAGGAGCCAGGAAGTCACACACCATTACACACGAGGTGGCTCGTGAGCTGGGACTGCTGGTGTTTTGACCTCCAGGGTCGTTCATGTGCGCTCTGAAATGCTTCCAGGGTACCTGCTTCACCATAACACCCTCACCTTTCTGAGGCCGGTGTGACTGTCTGAATGTGGGGGGGCTGGAGTTCATTCACTCCCCCTGTTTACTCTTGTTGAAATAAACACCTAAATTGAACGCGTGACCTTTGAGTCTGTGATGTATTTAAAGGGTTCTTTGACGGGGCTGGAATGACGGCATTATGCTCTGAGGTTATGCTAAGCAGCTGCGCGTTAATGGAAACGCTGTTTACACATCTTTTTTTTCTTCAGACTGGAAAATCCCCCCGAAAGACATTTCGGCCTTCATGGGCTCATTGTGCATGGGGCAGACATTGAAAGAGCCGCCTAAGTGGCCCTTGTGCGACGGACTGCTTGTTTGACACGCCGCTCACGCTCCGTCTCGCCTTGCTCCGCTGAACCTGCCACCCCCCTCTGGTACCCCCCTCTGCAAACACTCCAGGGGGGATGTATGTCTGCAGGAGGCACACAGCTGAGCTTTGCATGGATCCACCATTCATGTCTTCATGCCCCACCCGGTTCTGTACTGCGTGAGGATCCTGAGCCAGGAACCCGTCCTTGTTGTTGGGCGAGTGCGATGCCATGCTGCCAGTCTCCCTGCAAACTCCAGTGGCATTTGCCTTTCCAACATTCCACATTCCTGTGGATTTGGCACGTGAGCCCTCCCCGGGTCCGCAGTCCCCCACCGCCACCTCACACCCTGACCTCTGACCCTGAACGCCATTGCGATGACTTGTGTTGTCACCAGCTGCCGGTCCTACGCCCAGACAAACAAACTGTGCTCATCCCTCGGGCTCTGGAACCTCTAGTGATCACAGCAAACAGGAAATGGCAATTTGGAGCACTGTCCTGGACCCTCTTATGCTTGTGTTTCTGTGTGTGTGAGATCTCCAGGCTGGTGGTGACTGACCAGCCTCCTACAGTGCAGCCTACTTAAGCATTTCCTGGAATCTCAGCACTATTTAATAAAATAAAATCAAGCTGGGATTTTCTCATTCCGAAAATGCTGGGTCACACGCACACATCTGAGATGGTCTCAGTCTCCTACGATGTTCTGGAATTTGGATTAGTGATGATGAAATCTGAAAGCCTCATGGAAAGATGCACAGTGGCTAGATCCCAGAGTGCAAGGCCCAATAGTAGCATTTACTCAGAAAGAAACCAGAATTCCCATGATGCACCTGCCCAGACTGAAGAGTGGGTCTTTGTGACTTTGTTAGCCTTAGTGGACATGGGCCTGGGGGCCTGCTGCTGTGGTCCATGTTTCTGATAGGTCAGGCTGCAGAAATGCTATCATGTTACAGGGATCCATCATCTGCACACATCTGGAGAAGGTTTTCAGGTCTCGTCCCTCCCTTTGATGGCCACATCGCTGCACCCCGATTCCAATACACTCTCGTCATTCTCCCAAAAAAAATTGTTAGTATTTTTCTACTTCTTTAACAAACCTTTTAATCCAAACAAACTGAACATGACTCACAACCTTTCACCTCGCTTGGACGTACGACTCGCAGTGATTTCATTCACTCCCACGGAAGCAGAGATCTCACATACTGTGGCAGGCAGTTTTCTAAGACTTGTGCTCACTTTAACTGCTACACCACCAACTGCTCCGTGCCAAACAGTGCATCTCTTTTCGACTCTAGACTAGCAGGTGTAGAATACCACAACATGTCTGGCTGTTGGACTCCACTCTGATCCCCCGTCAGAGCATTGTGAAATGAAAATGGGTTACATAAACGTACGCTGTGAGCTCTGTCGGAGGCCTGTGTCAGCCTGTGTGGTGGCTTTATTGTGAGACATACCTTCAGCACCCCCCTCCCCCACCTCTGGACTGATCGCCTTTCACAGGAACTCTGGAGCTATTGGGTAATGCAGGAGAGTAACGCCAAGCCAGTCTTAGCCCACATTGAACATCATGTTTTGTTATACTTGACATGATAGCATTTCACTCTGGCCATAAACTTGTCAGAACAAAACGTTTCAATGAGAAAAAAATGCAGAACTTAGAAGCCCCGTCATCCTTAATAGACGGCTGGGGAAGGAAGAGAATTAAAAGGGGATCAAGAGTCAATCACGGTTGTGGGGATTGAGTGAAGGCATCACATCTGTAAGCCAATCAGCCTCTAAGGGCCCTGCACGTGTCTGTTGTGTGGCCTTTGTTTGAACACACCTGGAATGATTGGTTTTTATCTGCCTCAGTAGATAGGGGGATGTTCATTCAAACAACACCTTCAGCTGTTTCTTTCTGAAGAATAGCAGGATGGATTTACAGGTGTTGATTTCAAAAGAAGTGCACTTTTAGATGTCAGACTCCCTCATGTTATCTCCTGCTTGTTATCTATAGAGGACGAATTTAGCTTTTCATGGTCTTGGATATTCATCGGAAGCACAAGACAGTGAATCTGAAAGCGAACGTGGTTCTGAGAGATATCACACCCCCCGTCAGCGTTACTCTGAGATTGTGATTAGTTTGATTATTTTTGTTATGGGAGATAAGGTGGTGGCATTGTGGGATTGTCACCAACTGGAGGTAGATAACCGTGGGAAAGCAGGAGAGTGGAAGAGGGGAAGAAAAAGGCTCTTTGTGGAGTGGTGGAGTCACCCACCCACCTGCTGTCTTAAAGAAAAGAGGCTGAGGCGTGGCACTCCCATCCAGTTAGGCTGCTTAGAGCTGCTTAAAGAAACAAACTCCACCAGAACGACTGTGTTGATATCAGCCTGGGCCTGGCAGACTGGTAACTCTGGGACAAAATAAAGTGGACGGCTTTCTTTAGAACCTGCAACTGAGACAGCACAGCTTAGCTTGCAAAGATTCAGAGGAACCACATCTCAGCTGACCGACGTGGCCCTGTTTCCTGGAGCTCAGGAGACAGTGAAGCAGACAGCTATCTAACTGGTGGTCAGGCCTCCATGTAAATGTGATCTTCACAACAAGATATCTCCTTATGCATCTTTGACCTGGATCTACTTCCAGCACCTTCAGTGGTCCTCTGAAGACATGCTGAAGACCACGCCTGTGAGTTTGGAAATCTCACATGTCTAGCTGTCACAGACATTCGGTGTCTAGGAGAAAAGAGGGGGCCCTCGGCTGTCACAGTCCACTGGATCTTTTACTGAAGATGGAGGCAGTCGAACCCTGGAGGACCCCCTCCGCCAAGCTCAGCATTCAGCTGCTGGGCTGGATTCAGCCCTGCTGGTGTTTGCCCCCCCTCGTTTCCGTGTCAGGGTCCGGACATTCTCAGGGGCACAGCAAACACCGCTGGCAGTCCACACATGCTGTGTTAAAGGGCTGCCCTTCCTGTCCTATACAAAACAGCCTCCCGTTACATATCTGGTTATATGCCAAACTTTCTAATGCATCTGTGCGGGGCAATGTTTTCTTTCCACCAATTAAACTGCTTTTCTTTTATTACGAGGGGGTCATGGTCCTCAGATGCGTGTGCGATCTGGCTCAGGAGGCCGCCCAGGGGGATGCTACTAATCAGACATCCGAAATCGATGTTTGAAGAATCTGCATCAATATGAAATCCAGAATTTTATTAGTGTGATTGTCTCATGAGATCCTGCTCTGTATGACTGATGCTGCCATGGGATGGTAGGTATGTGTGCATGTGTCTTTGTGTGTGTGTGACTGTGCGTGTATGTGTACAGTACCTGAAGACAGACATGAGAGGAAGTTCTGCATAGACATCAGATGGACGATGCTCCCCGTGAACTTGGATAGCAAGCTGCCAGGGCTTAGATTACTGGATATTAAGTAGTGAAAAGCTGACTTTCACAAGCTCATTTACAATCTTCCTACTGTCACCAAGCCCTCCCCTCTGATTTATGCCCCGTGTCAGGGCACAAATTACGCCACTTTTCTGACGGTCCCTAAACGAATATTGATTGCTCTCCCAGTCTCTGGGGGATGAACGTGACTTACCCAAGCCCACAACCTCTAACTTACTGAGCAATCAAATGCAAATATATCTTTTAAAATAAACAGAGATGGTAACGAGCTGGAGACCAGCCCAGCGGAAATGAAACCGTAGTCTTCAGAGCTAAACTAAACTTAGCAAACGCAAGCAAGTTAAAGTGGTTCTGGATCAAAGGCGAGAGACCCCTGAATGCATAGGTCCTTAACCTCTGATTGAGGGGTTGTTGGCCCTGCGTTGTCAGGGGGCCAACCGCTGATGGCGGTGGTGGGGGATGGGGGGCGGAGTAGCCAATCCGTGGGGGGTTTACTGCTACTTATCTTAAAAGAGCCAAGTGGAGCTGAAATGGTGCTAAGTGATAGCGGCACATGGTTCCCTGCAGGATTGTCTGTTTACAGAGCTCAGGCCTACAGCCTTAAGCAGGAGCATAGCATGCCTGCCTGTCCTGACATCTGAGATCTGTGATTAAGTTGTGATTAAGTCCTTTATCTCACATGGCTGATAGACATTTACTCAGCCCAAGAAACAACAGTGGATCCCTTAGGTAATAAAAGCTTAAAAGGAAATATTTCTGGTGGATAAAAGTATGACTGCTTCACTTGAAAGTTGACAGCACCCCGATAGATGTTACTGCACGAATCCTGCAAGCACTGCATTTCCAAAAACCCCATCGAAACCATTTGGATTCTCATAAAAACCTGAAGTGCTTGACAAATTGCTTGCCGCGCAGACGTTACGAATTACACATTATTACAGTGACAGCATTGGGACCGTTTCCCGGTTTTTCTGATTTATTCAACAGACCGCCAGGCTCTGTGTTCTGCTGTCGCATTTCGGCTGCGGATCAAGCTGCGCCGCTAACGTGCTGTTTCCCGTGAGCCTCCAATGCCATGAGGTGCTAGGAGGATTGATACTGGAGTGCGGGAAACGTTAGAACGTGTATACATTACCTGCAAAAAATAATATACAGAAGTTCTTATGCCATTGCTGAAAAAACGTCAAGGAAAACAGTTCATTAGAAGAAACATACGTATGTTATTTTTCCCAAAGGTTATTTTTGTCATGGTGTGTGCGATGTGATGGTGTGCAGTGACTTACACACACTTACTGGACCCACCAGTCTGCTTTCCGTGGGGGCGGCAAATTATTGCGAGGGAGGGGGGCTTGCATGAAACCCTATCTCCCCAGCCCATCCTCCATGGGTTCTAGAAACACTCACGGTCTCGTCAGGTCAAATGGAGTGAACCAGAACCTGCCTTACTTTTATTGACCACTGGAAAACGTATCTGGAGACTTTCAGTGTGAGTGTGAATTCTCCTGCTGACCCCCCACACACACACATAAACACCCGTCCGTAAATTCCATCTGCATCTACAGAGGCCTGTTACTACACATATTTTTCTAAGAGTAGGCGGGGTGGGGGGGAGGATGCTAACCTGAGCAAGTCTTTTTTTTCCTGAGATGTGTTGATAAAAAAGACGATATGTAAGGAAACATGGAAATTTGTCAAAGACAAAGTCTGGCTCAGGACACAGAGTTGTGTCAGCGCAACTCAACCCAGTCCTCATGCAGGAACTGGACTCACATCTGCATCCTCTTATATGTCCAAATAATTCAGTGCCATTAGGTTATTTGCCAAATTAAACTGGAAAAATATATGGAAAATGTTACCTGAAGGTGAATGTAATTCTTCTGGGATTTAATAAGTGCTGCACGCAGCTCTTTTGGCAAAATGACAAACCAGTTATTGGAATATAAATGCTGTTTGCAGTTTTGCGTAAAATCACTAGTGCAGTGCATTAAAAAATTAAATCATTGGAATGTTGTGTACAGTGAGATAACTAAACACAATCATGTACGAACAAGCATTTAGTATTATGTGTGCGGAATATTCATTTCATGAGTTGCGTAGACGATGCCCGCATTTTTACGGCCGGGTAACCATCGTGTATAACGTGAAAAAAATCGAAGGAGAATGGATGTGTCTGTAAATGCGACGCCAAGATTATTGCACCAGTAACAGTACCGTAATAATTGAGTAAGGGGGCATTGAACCGCTACCTGGCGTGAAGCCAGACGTTTTCACAGAGGAAACTTGCCGTTCAGAAGGTGATAAATCAAGGAGAGGACACGCCCCCCCCTCCCCCTTGTCTCCTGCCCTACAAAGTGGGTGTTGCAGAAGGGAGTGGACTTATCACCGCGACGAGACTGCCCAAGACAGACTTTGCTAGGAATCTAAGCAACGCAAGATCTCGGACGCCGCCCGCTATGGATCCCAGAGTGCCACTGCTGACCACCCTTCTGCTGCTGGCGGCGTGCACGACCGTATCACACGGTGAGTTTGGAGCAGACCTCACGCAGCCTGCCCTAGGCGGCCAGTGTGCGTCACTCGGCACAGCATGCATTTGCGCCTGATCCCCTAACTCCAATTTACCTGTCACTATGCCTATCTAATAAGCTTCGCCCGGGCGGTGTAGCGCTGTATTGCTGAGGGTCTCTGGACTGGATATCTTCAGTTATTCACGTGTAAATTTAAATGCACTTTTAAAATTAAGATCAATAAGTATAATATTGCATTTGTATAAATGCGGGATTTAATATAGTGTATTCTGCAACGCTTTTGCTTTTAGAAAGTTACTAAGGTTGTATTTTTGGCGAAATGTTTAACTATATATTGTTCTAACTAATGCAGTGACAAATAAAACATTTCGGACTAGGGTGAGCGGAATAAATTATATCCGCATAGTGATATTGAACCTGCAGCCCAATGGTATGGCGTTTGGACAGCATTTCGACTTAGTAAAAGTAATCTGTTGCCTTGCTGATTAGTTCTTAATCAATCAAATTCTTATCTCCTTTGTTTCTATTTAATTACTCCCAAATTGGGTTAGAACAAAAGTTGCAGTGAGAGCAGCAGGTATTCACTTCAATCGCTTCGGTATGGGTTTTATGGCTCTGGCTTTCACATGATAATATGTGAGTGACCATCAGCATTTTTGGGGTTTGCGGCTGGGATGCCGATGATCCGGCGGCATCAGGCTGGTTCTCACCGTGAGTCTCTCCTGCAGGACATGCCTGATGAACGACCATCGCACCCTAACAGAATTACAAGCTCTGGTTTCAATTTAACATAAATAAACGTATTTTTAGACAAAGTATAGAGAGTACAATCCAACTTCTTTTAAGGCTTGTTTAAAAGTGGCACTTACTGAAAGACGACGCGTTTAAATCAATTGTTTTTGTAAATTACCCAAAGCAAAGGGTCGTTCGATAGTAATGAGATGATTACAGAGATTAGGCTTTTTTCAGGACGATAAGCCGCGTGAATGTTATCGCATTTGTTTTGTGTGATGAACTCATTTAGGTAATTTACATTGTTTTATTTTTATTCACACCATCTCCGAAAATGCAAATTCCAGTATCCTGTTTTTATTTACCGAATTATCCAGAAACAATAAAGAAATGGTGACTGATTTTATGACACTTTAGCTATTTTAATTAAATGTTTATTATCTATATTCATCTGAATTTGCTGTTCAAAGTCAAAAGTATATGTTCAGCTGCAAATCGTGAATTTTTAATGTATATTTTATTTGTAATATTTTTATATTGGTCCCATTCTGACTATTTACTGTTGTGGTGTCCAGAGGTGTAGTGTCTGGGCTGGGGGTCTCACTCCACTTTTCACCCTCCGATATGCAGTGTTGGTGTCTGGGCTGGGGGTCTCACTCCACTTTTTACCTTCCATTCTGCAGTGTTGGTGTTTGTAGTGCCTGCACTGGGGGTCTCACTCCACTTTTTTCCACTGTCTGTGCTCACCCCGCTCGCTGTCCTCTGCCCACAGCCAAACCCATCAGCCTGTGGGAGCGCTGTTGGTGCCGCTCATCCGTCAGCAATGTGCCCATGCGGAGCATCCGCGAGCTCAGGTTCCTGCAGACCCCGAACTGCCCCTTCCAAGTCATGTGAGTACCGCACATTCAAAGCAGCTGCTCAGCGCAGTGTCATTAACATAGAAAGATGGAGATCTCTGCATTCAATAGGTTACCCCTCCCCCACCCACATCTGAGGCTTGTGGAAAACAGTCAACTTGACATAAAGGCCAACAGGAAGTTAATGCCTGGGGACAGTCCTCCCTTGAGCTGGCCCACTGTCCTATGCACTGTGTATAGCTTTGCCCAGTGACACTGTTCTTATGGTGACTGCTGCCCTTAACAGTGAGATGTTAAGTAAAGACGCCCTCCTGGCCTCCGGCACCAAGCCCCTAATTCATACACGGGAGAATCTTAGAGAGGAAAACTCCCCCAGTTACTGCTAAGTGTCTCCTGGGTCGTGTTACAAATGACTGGATCAAAATAGAGACCGGTGTCTGAGTTTGATCTAACACAAAGATCTCTAAGGACAGGAACTTCTCAGTTCCCCTCTGTTCTTCAGCGAGGCTGGTTAAAGGGTTAGCAGTCGCTAACCGTTTGATGTGTGTGGGGTTCTGTGCAAACTTCTTATGGGATTCGTGTGTTCAGACGTCTAGGATGAAAGATATAATCAGTAATGACCTTCAGGGAAGTAGTGCGAGTTAAAGTAATGTGTCCTAGAGCCGAAATTCTAGCTACACTTTGCCCTCGGTAAATACTATAGGTTTCATCCGGAACAGAAAGCTATAATCAGAATATTGCCGTGTTTTTGTTCATACGAGTGTCCTTGGCCCAATTTAAATAGGGAACAGCCGAAGATCAGAGTGGATTCGAAGCCGTTTGTGTCTGGGCAGAAATAGGATTACGGATCGTGTGGTCTCCATGTCCCTTTGAAGGCTCGTCACAGGGGCCCACTAACGAAGCCCAGTCGGCAGCCTCTGACAACAGTCACGCGGGTCACATCGCGCGGGCGAGCGAGCGCGGGCGGGCGGGCGGGCAGTGTCAAACCACGGTGAAATCTAGGCGGGAGAGTGAGAATATTGCAGGGGAAGCAGCTCTCACGGCACACAGCAGACATGTGCTGGGGAGTTACTTCCACGCGTGACCTGGGGACGGTGCCCCCGTGGGCGTCTGCCGTCTGTGATGAGGACCACATGCGTGGCATCGCGTCGGGCTGCCATGAGTTTCTCATTGATTATTATCAGAGAGGAGAAGGCGGCGTCTTTCAGGATAAAACACAGGCAGCTCGAGTGGCTGCGGCCTACATATGGGGGCCTCGCTGTGCATGCGCCTCAAAGCCAAACTGTTAGCTTTAATGTCAGCCTCAGATATATGGTGCGTGGAGAGACACTAAGGTCACGTATCGTTTTCGCTGGTTGTAGTGCTAATGAACGTAAGTAATAAATAGAGCATAAATACTGAGACATGGTAATGCTTTGCATTAACTGCACCTTCATAAAGCCCTTTTAATGCATTCATAGAACATTCATAAGCAGCATGTAAATATGACAGCTTAAATATACATTAATAACAAACATTATACAACTATATAATTATAATGTTTGTTAGTATCATATAAGTGGTGGTACGGTTGTGCAGCCTGTTAGCATTGTCACCTGGGACCCGGGTTCGAGTCTCCGCCAGGGTTTCATGTGTGTGGAGTTTGCATGTTCTCTCCGTGTCGTTGTGGGGATTTCTTCAGGTAATCCGATTCCCCCCCCCACAGTCCAAAAACAAGCTGAGGCTAATCGGAGTTACCAAAATGTGTGGGTGGGTGGGTGAATGGTGTGCGAGTGTGCCCTGTGATGGGCTGGCGCCCCGTCCTGGGTTGTTCCCTGCCTTGCGCCCATAGGCTCCGGCCCCCCTGCGCCCCTGAATAGGATAGGAGGTTTCAGAAAATGGGTAGATGGTGTTAAGGTATATTAGGATGTTAAGGTATACTTACACGCTGTTTATGAATGTTCTACAAAGGCATTATGAAGGTGCAGTTGATATAAAACGTTACCCATAATATAGACGTGATTTTTTTAAGGCAGAGACATTATAGCAAAGACAGCGAGATGCAGTTCATACGCCTGATTGGTGGAGACAGACTGCAGATTTGGTTGTCTGAGGGGTGGTCATGGCGTCCGATGTAAAACCCAGCCTGGCACACTGCCCCCTCAGTTCTTGTACTGTGCTGCCTCATTTTTGCATTCACATCCATATTGTAGCAGGTGGCTGAGCTATGTCATGTATGCAAGTCAGAACGCAGACTCAGTAGAGGGATAACAGTTTCCCACATCAACCTAACAGCGATAAGTTCTGACGGTGACACGTAGGCATCGCCCCACAACACAGCTTGATAGAATGGATGACGGCTTTGTGGCAGACATTCCCCAACATTCATACAATTACATAACTTCAGCACATGAACATAAACGCTAAACCACTCACAGTTTGGCGGCCCCAAAGCATACTGGGAGATCATGTTAATGTTTAATGTTATTTGTTAATCTGGTTGTTTGGAAGTTCTCCAGACAGCTAGGCATCGTCCCCTCTATCGAACTGAAGTATCGAGCGAATCCTACGCGTCGAGTTAAATATTTTACTTTCATTGAGGTTATGAGGTGCTGTTCTCTTCTTATGTAATGCAGTTATTTAAATTCGCCCGTGTGTCACCGTTTGCCTTTATTAAGGCGAATTAAAGAATTAATTCTACCTCAACTGAATCACAGGGTCTCTGTCTTGTGGTTTGCTGAACCTGCTTGCCACAATAATGTGCCCCCTCTGTAATTTCCGTTGCCCTCTTGCCAAGTCAGTATCGCCCCCAGGCTTGGGTGAAACGCCCCGCTGACGCCTCCATTTCCCTCACCCCTCCCTCCGCAGCGCCAAGCTGAAGTCCAACAAGGAGGTGTGCATCAGCACGGAGACTAAATGGCTGCAGCAGTACCTGAAGAATGCCCTTAACAAGTAAGGCGAAACCCTTTCGACAAGTAAGAGAAGCAGCGGGTAACCGTGGGAAACGGGAGATGAAATACGAGCCTGTTTCAATGCCAGCTCTCACCTTCCCAGAATGCTCAGAGGCGCGTGTGTGTTTGTGTGTGTGTGCACGTGCGTGTGTGTTACTGGGGCTCGATCATGCAGCCCCGTGTGTGGCATTAAAACAGGTCGCCGTGGTATTTCGCTTCTCCTGTTTCCTACCACTGTCATTGACCTCGTCATGTCCCAGCCCGACCTCACCCCTCCCAACCCAAACTGAAACCCTAAATCCTTTCACTCCGTTCACCCGCCTCTGTTTCCTTAACACGAACTTCTCCTCCAAACTGACAAACATCTGTACGCCGTACACCTCCCCAATCTCACTGGGCCTCCTGAAAGGCATATTTCCGAGCATCCTTTGAAGATCCATCTGTGTACCTTTACGCAAATCCGTCCTTAAAGGAAGGCGGAGCTTTGGCTTACATTAAGACAGGCGGCGTGAATGTCAGTGAGCCGCCCTGCACCATGCAGAAAGTGCAGCGGCAGACAGGTGGGGTCATGTGAAGGCGGGGCCACTTCTCTGTCCGTGAGGCCAGTCCTGAGCAGCACAGGCTTTCTGAGGAAGCAGCTTCTCTGCTCCCGTCTTCCCGTCCTCCCCCTTTTGTGTTCTCCTGCTCAAACTGCCAATTAAATTCTGCCAGTTTGTTTTTAAACAGCTTCTTACAAGTGGTACAGAATCCAGCTTAGAGACAGCAACTGGCTGCTTACCAGACAATTTTCAGCTGCCAGGGCAACAGTGTTGATTTGATGGCTCAACTCAGCACCAGCTCTCCTTGTTAACCTATCCCCCCCCGCCTCTCTCTCTCTCGTTTTGCAGAGTTAAAAACGCCAAGAAGGAGCAACAAGTCAATTAGCAGGCTAACAGAAGTAAAGGTGGCCCCACTCTCCCCCCTCCCACAGCAGATCACACAGACTCCTAACGCTCATGGTCCCGGTCCTGATCCAGCACTTACCTGCCAGCACTGGGCCACCGCTGCCAACTTCCCTGCGGCCCAACAGCACGACGCGGCGAGACACGCGTCTGACCGGGTGCGTCTCCAAGGCCCTGAACATGAACTCCTGTTTCAAAAAATATGACAAATGGATGCCACCCCGGCCCCCCCCCCCCCCCCACTTCCTGTCTCGACGGAGGGTGAAAGGTCACTGAAGCGCTCTGCTCCGCCCATGCCCTGCACATGCCCCGCCCATGTCCCCTCCCACACCATGTTCTGAAGCCTGCAGCAGCGAGCCGTGTGCACGCCCAGGAAGGTGGGGCCATAACCATGCAGCCGCCACCCCATTGGTATCCTACGCAATGGAAGCTCAGCATCCCTAAGATTTGGTGTGCAGCACACTAGAGATACTGCTTGTAAATGTGCACGCAGATAAGTATCTCCTTTATATACAACTGTCCTACAGCGCACCTCTGCATATCAGCGTATCCAAGGTGTGTGCTGGGAACACATACAGACTTTATGGGCCTACATACCTTTATGTAACAGAAAGGCCCGAACTTTTATTTTTGTATGTCTCATAAACCTTATAAATGAATATCTGTTGTATTGATGTCGGCTTATCTTAACACTGAAGTACAATTCAGTGGAACTGGATTCTTGGCCAGTTGACAAACAGCGGGGCCCCCCCCCCCCCCCCCACCACAAAAAAGTTGAAAATAACCAGAAAAAAACAACAACCACCCAAGGATGAACATGCCGTCCACACTGACCCACTGAAGGAATACCACGTTGCATTTTTTGGTTGTTTGTTGAACAGACTCTCCCCCAGGACTGGCTCTAGCTGTAGGCAGAGTAGGCAGCTGTCTTGGGCCCCTGACTTACCTGCATTGTGGAGGAAGTGAAATGATCATCAATTTTCTTGGTAGGGGTGCCTGCCTAGTATAGCTTTGCCTATATGGCCTCTGAAAAGCTAGAGCCTTGGTTCAGAAATCAGACTGTAATCTCAGCATTTTGTGTCACCTGAGCTCTGATCTGCTGGTTGGGTTTCCTCCGTAGCGCTCGCTGTGGCTCCATCAGTGAGACCCATCCTTAGCCTGTTTGTCCACCAGAGTAACTGGAGGTACCTAAGAGTGCCTTATCCCTTTGTGGGGGTCACAGCGTCATACCCCATTGTGACAGGCGGGATTCAGAGAAACTTTCCAGTCTAACGTGCGGCCCGGGCCAGGAGAGTGAGCCCGTTTGATAACCAAATGCGTTAAACGTGACATTAAACGCGCAGCCCGATGCGAACGAACGGAGGACATTGTGCCAGTTTCAGAGCCAGCTGCCTGTCTGTACACTTTTTTCTTGGAAGTAACCGGACCCCCTCACTCCTCTCCTCACTCCCCAGACAATGTGAAGACACCTTGTGTAAGGCAGCCGCCAGTCACATATTCGACGACTCCTTCCGCTTGTTTACTGTACCTTTCTGTGTGTATACCACCATTCATTGCTGTTCTTTTTTCACTTTTATATTTTTTAATAAAGACAGACAAGTAAAATGTTGTTGGCTCCCCTTCTTGCCGTCTTTGCCCATCGTCGCTCCTTAAGCGCACATTAATTAGATGTCATGATAATCCCGTAATCGCATTACAGCTCCGATGCCGGTGCCAGCCTAACACCGCGCACAGGTGCCAGGAAGCTCGGCTCCAATCGGATCATTTAGCAAGCTGTAGCCGGGGGGTCGGGGCAGGAGGTCAGGCAAAGGTATTCCGTCGTGGCCTGGAGTGGGGTGAAGCCAGGAGAGCTTGGCGTCTTCTTGGGTGCTCTGTTCTGTTTAGGGCAGAATGTCACTTGGATCTTGGAGAGCCCAAGGCGGTGACCTGGGGATCAGGATGCCCCCCCCCATCCCCGAATGCCTGGCTCATCAAAGCTGTCAGTGCCGATATCCAGAAAAGCCACACAATGAAAACATTAATAGGGATGTCACAAAACACGGGCAAACGAGTCCTTGCAGGTCACGATGACACCAGCTGAACCTCGGTGTTGAAACAAATGCAGGCTGGCGATACGCTGGGTCGTATTGGCAGTCCCACTACCCTGCAGTAACACACCCGTGCCACCGGGGATACCAGTGAGAAGCAGACCAGGTGTGAGCAGGAACCCCAAAACGGATCAGCTTTCACAGACTGACGGAGCACGAGGCGGCCGTGGCTCTGAGCTGCCGGGGTCATGTGACCAGCAGCACCCTCCAGTCAGTGCTACGTTCCAAGAGTTTTAACAGCAAGCTGTGTAAAATGAAAACAGTGTGTGGCTGGCACCATAAAAGCCGGGGCCGCAAAAGAAGCTGCAGCTGGGGTCCTGCCTGTCCCACTGCAAGTCGCTTGCGGCGAGAATGTAGTGTGGTGCATGTTGGTGGGACCCATGAGGGTTATGGGAAGGCAGGGAGAGACACACACTCCGTTTCTATCAAAGCAGCGATTAGTGTTTTAGAGACTTGTGGTATTCAGAGTCACATCTTGGGGTCTAAGCTTCCCGCACCAGCTGTTGGTTCAAGTCCCCACCACAGTACTATGCACACTAAAGGTGAAAGCTCCAAAATTGGTTCTGGATGCCTGCAGCACTAGGGAAAGACACATACTGCATCATGAGCGTCACTTGGCTCCCATGGCGGGGGGATTGTCATTATTAGCAAAGTCTGGAATTCCCCAAATATCAGCCAGTCAGCTTTGATTGTAATACATTGACCTTACTTTCCAAATTCACACAATCAGACTCATCCTGAGACAAGCTCAGGCTTGCGTAACCTCTCTGCATTTGGCAGAGATCAGCATGTGAGAGGTTGCAGCAAACTTGAACACGTATCATACACCCAGCACCACTGCCTGCTTTGATTTCAGAAAACAATGGCAGGCAGATGTATTTTGAATCCCTGCCTGGCAGGGGATGGACTTACTGGGGTGAATATCGGCAGCCATCTTGGGCTCTAACAATCGCTGTGGTGTGAAAATAAGATGGAGAGCAGCTGTGGCACGGATGTGATGCATGCTGGGATTGCTTCTGGATGAGCCACACTCAGCATGTGGTTACAATGAGATCTGAGTGTTAGTACCATTTGCGGTGTAAACTGTACACTGCTTAACGCAACCACAGAAGTTAACGTTTGGCCTATAGGTATCACATAGGCACCGCGATCATTTCAAACTCTCACGTCAGCCCAGTGTGTGCATCGTCGCACCACTCACTGCGCCATTCCTGCCTCCGCACTTTGTGCGTCATAATGCAGCCAATGCAGCAACTGGATGCTGCTGTTAGCTGACCAGGTCAAAGGTCACATTTTAGCCAGAAATTTGTCAGGGTGGTCCTCAGGTAAAAATCAGGGAGAAAACTGGACTATTAAGGCTGATTTTATGACTCAATAATTCTCCGTGAGTTAATGTGAGCACCCCCACCTACCCGGCAGCTCATGGCCCTGGGTTATTGTAACGGAAAATCAAGTGTTTTCATAAAACCATGCTGAGATCCATCTATGGGGGGTACATTATCTGCAGTCTGCCTATGATACATGACGCCAAGGGTAACAACCTATTAAATTTGCATACATCATGGTGGTGTTCAATATTCATGGCGTGATGAACGTTCTCCTGCTGTCCTGCGGCAAGCTATAGGAGGCATCCTCGGCCTGCACACGAAGCCCCTGCTCTCTGTCTGTGGCGTGCCCGTGCTACCCTGCAGCCATGTGTATTCAGCCCGTCCCTGGGGGACTGTCACTGGAACACCCCCTATCTGATGACCCCAAGGCGACCCCGGGCTTGTGGTGACAGAGAGTAAGGATGGGGGCATGTTCAACACCACTGATTACATCCACTTACTTAATGGCATTTAGTCTCTAATTGTGTTAAGAAATGGGACAGAACTCAGGACATAAATCACTGCTAAGGACCAAAGGGACCAAGAGACATAATCCAGGGCTGCAGACAGGCCCAGCAGGACTGGACAGAGTGAAAGTGATACAGAGAGAGGCCCAGCTGAGTGGGAACAGGGCAGCGGGGGACAGCATTGATGCGAAGGTGAAAACCGTGAAAAACCCCCCATCATAACTCTCACTGTCCAGCCCAGCATCGAGGCTCAGGCAAAACTCTACACAGGACAAAGACACTTTTACTTCTTACTAGTTTGGCAAAAGATCTGTTGAAGATAATCTGCTAATTAGCCAGTATTAAAACTTGCGGGGGTGGGGGAGTTTCTCCTGTAAGACACCGCCAATGAGTTACTTGTCTGCTATCGCTGACTACCAGTAATACTGACACATTGCACAAGCCTGGTACCACACACACACATACAGGCACGCTCTCTCTCCCTATTAATGGCATCCCCACCTTCCTCGTGTGCCGTATGATGGGGACACAAAGGCCGTGCCGCCATATGAGGCTACCTGTTCCATGTCCCCGATGAGGCATCGCCCCACAAACCGCACTTTCCAGTAAAGCAGGGAGGCCACGTCACTGAACTCCCAGGCACTGCACAGCTGGATGTGAAGCAGAAATCAGCGGCACACAGACCGAATCTGAGAGGTATTAGCTATGCTTGTTAAAAGAACAAGCGCCGGATGTTTAAGGGCAGAAATGGGGGCAGCTGTCAGAGACGCACCGTGAACCAGGAAATAAATAATGTGCTAAATGGAAAAGCGCTTGGCATAGGTTGACAGAAAAACTCATGTTTGAGAAGTAAATGTTTGTAAACTCCATTGATATTTATTTTACCATATATAGTCATAGTGCCAAAAAGTGCTTGGTTTAAAAAAAAATCTGCAAAATTTAAAGAAGGTGACCATTATTCCCTTTTGATTCCACTTGGGCCTAATTTTAAACGTACTAATTTCAGTAATTGAAAACAGTCCATCTACCTTTGGTCTGTCTACCAGTATTGAGACCTCCCTGAGTTTCCCAGGATGCATTTCTCTGTAGTGACTGTCACATGTTTGGCAGAGAAACTTGTTTTGAATGCCTTGCGTCCTGTGTTGTATGTGCCGACTCCAGGCCCCGCCGTGACCCAGACGAGAACACTCGGTTGGAAGATGGATGGCTATTCGGTATCAGGGGCGCCGTAAGGGGGGGAAGTTAGAATGATTCCAAGGGCCCCTCATTCAGGAGCCCTAAAAAATTGGAAAATAACTAGATTTGTCTGGACTGGGGGGCCCAATATGATATGCTTCTAAAATCTCTAGCAACGCCCGTTTGGTATAATGTATAAAATACATCCATCCATCCATCCATTCATTTTCCAAACCGCTTATCCTTACTGGGTCGCGGGGGGTCCGGAGCCTATCCCGGAAG
>JAODJX010000065.1:11937656-11957739 GCA_026776945.1 Isichthys henryi | reverse complement strand
GCATGTTTTTGGACTGTGGGGGGGAAACCGGAGTACCCGGAGGAAACCCCACGATGACATGGGGAGAACATGCAAACCTGAACAAACATATGAACAAATAAATAAATATAGATTGGTGTAAGAATGTTTTTTTCTGTAGAAATTTCTTACCTGTTTTGGAATGTGGCTTTATGGGTAAGGCCTCTTCTATCCATGGTCAGAAGGTTATTGGTCCAAATTCTGTTGTTGACAGAGTAATTTTACCATTGGGCCCTAGAGCAAGACCCATCTACTCATTTTCTGTAAACTCAGGAGGGATTCTGGTCATGGAGGGGTCTGGAGCCTATGGGCACAAGGTAGGGAGCAACCCAGGATGGGGCACCAACCCACAGGGCACAGTCACACACCATTCAATCACACATGCACACCTATGGGCAATTTGGCAACTCCAAATAACCTCAGCATGTTTTTGGACAATGGGAAGAAGCTGGAGTACCTGGAAGAAACCCCATGACGACTCAGGGAAAACATGCAAACTCCCCACACATGGAGATAAAGCCATGACAGAGACTTGAAACCTGGTTGCAGAGGTCAGAAACAGCAGTGCTAACCAGTGCACCACCCTGCCACCCAGAATAAAACACATCATTCATAAGTACATAATCCATTCATTGCATTTGTGACTCTGGAAGGTGAATGACCTGGAATTAATAACAGTATTGGAGTTATGATATTGGTACTGGTACTAAAAATTTCGAAAGATACCCAGCCCTAGACACCAGTGCTCTTCCACTGAGGGACAAGAATGCCAATGCAAACTTCAAAGAGACTGATATGTCCAGCAGAAACACTAGGATTGAAAACAGCACAAAGAGAAGAGAGGTGAACATCGTCAACATTCGCTGTGCTTCGGGAACTTATCTCTGCCTTTACATCTGAAGCTTGTAGCATAGCATGACTTCTGTCCCTCAAATATGTATCACGGGACAATAAACATGGCTAGTTTTTGAAATTAAGTTGACATAAATGATAATATCCACACCAGTGACTAGATGGCATGAACCAATAAACTGACATGCACCCCCAGCACATGACAATATGAAAGACTATGTCAACAGGACAAAGTGCAGGAACACTTACAGATACAGGACCTTGGAGTGTGACTCCCAATGCACTACTGAGTAATGCCTGCTTAGTGGGACAAGGGTCCCCAATCGGGCAAGTTCCCTAATAATAATTAGGTCTAATTAGGGTCATTAGCTCTGTGATTTTACTGAGTACGGTCACTGAGGTTCACTTGCAATTAAGCGCCTGATAGTCTCCGCTTCCAGCAATGACTGGGCCCTTGATGGGAGAAACAACAGGCATCCTACAGCCTCACGACGAAACAAATATTTCACAACAAAATCTAGGAGGTGCAGAAACGCCATCTTGCTTACAGACGCACCAACAGACTTGAGACTGACCCATCTACCGGGCCCTGGGTCTTGTCACGGTCCCACAATTCAAAGACCAGCCGCATGTTCTCCTTTATGGCTACACCGAGAGGGCAGACATGCTAAACTGTTTAGCGAGTGTCGCTCTCGTGCAACGGTACTAGATCACTAGTTCCGAGGAGCCGCAGGGGATGGTTAGTGGGAACAAGAGCCTCAGGCTCCAAGTGAAGGAACATGATTTGAAGAGGACCCATAAATATTACATTAAAAATAACGGTGCAGGACCAAGGGGTGCTAACAGCCATGTCACACGCGGCACAGCAAGCTGAGCTGACTTCCCAGCTCGGCCAGGGGCTCACCCCCCGGCACCAGCTGCAGGAAACACTGTATATTTGTCTTCCTCTAGAAGCATCTAAGGCTGTTATTAATCAATACACATCTACTTCCAAAAGCTGTGTGATTAATCTCTGCAGGGAGTAGAGAGGTCACCTGGGGCCTGGGATCCTTTGTAAAGACACTGCCACCTTGGCATACACTCAGTATGAGCGCTGCACCCTTCGAGGTCAAGAAACGAAGAGCAAACTCAGTCTATTGTAACGGAGAAAGAACCCCAGAAAGCCAATGGTAAGAACACGAGGTTAAGGACGGTCTCAAATATCTCACTTTAATCTATTACTGCAGCTGAAGTTTCAGGACACAAGAAGGTAGACTCATCAGTCCCAGATGTGCTGGTGTGTTTATGTAGCACGTCTATCTTGACTTGACCTGGGTGGAACACAGTTCCAGCGCAGGACTTTCCTCTAAGCCAGCACTGCCCTGCTCAAGACAGAACTTGTCTTCTCTGAGCTGGTAGCAATCAGACTCTGGATACCAACCCCCTCAACAACACCTCCAGGGCATGTAGCAGGACAAGGGCCTGTTGACCCCTCCCTGGTAACACTCCCGCACCATCGTATCCACAGCATAGCCCAGCTCTGGGCATGAGGGCCCCAGACCAATCGTGTTCTTTTGTAGGCGTGACACATAAAGCCAGAGTCGTGTGAGGATTAGTGTCGTTTTAATGGCTGGACAAATTGAGCCTCAGTGAGCTTCTTGAGCACAGGAAAGCAAGGAATGCGAGGACCTTGGGTAACCCTTCCATCTTCAGGACACACCTTAAGACCCATCTGCCCATGAATTCCTCTACTAACCTGATGCCTCCTCATGCTCTTCAAATGCTCTTATGTTACACTTCCGAGTCCTTGAGTAGTCTTATCAGGTTCTTACTTTGTCAATAGTTATTGTTTTGTAGCAGTTGTGAAGCTTCTTCTCCAATTCTGCACATACTTGTACCTGGGCATTCACTGGATACTCAGCCTAGCTTCACTTGTCCCTAGTTGACTCCATGACAGCATGAGTGTTTGCAATATGCTGTTTGTCTCACGTTGGACAAAAGCGTCTGCGAAACATGTAAATGTAACTGAAGCCAAGATGATTGGGAAGGAGCTAGTATGGGATCGATTAGCATCACATGTACAGCCCAGGTTGCACAGGAAAGTGAGTCCTAGTGCAGAAGCAGAGGAGGACTGTTGGGTTTGAGTAGCTCAAGAGGCCTATCACACCTCCTGCTGTTATAGCACGCATCTGTGTGGAAGGTGGGAAAGGAGCCCCAATGCCTTTACAGCTACACTGAGGGACCACACTGCATCATCTGGATCTCAGTCTGCTTCCATTTTCCTGAAGAGGTTTGATGTGTTTCATTTGGGAGCCTTTCAAGCTCCTGCCAAACCCTTCACTCTTCGGCACATTTTATTTGTCCTCGCAAATAAAAGGCGTTTCTGGCTAACGTTCTCATCCTGTAAAGCACACTATTATTAAGCAGACATAACTAAACAGAGGGATATTTAAATGATGCCAGTAAAACTCAGGCGTGTTAGAACTGAAGTCCTAGCATGCCTCACTGGAGTAGACTTCAGTGCCGGTACCATAAATTTAACGAGGGAGAAATGCATTTTAACAAGTCTTACGTAGAAATAAGATTCACCAGACCATTTCAGTTTGTAAAGATAAAAGTTTTCCCAGTAGGTTTTATATGGACTTAAAAGCTATACTGCTGTATTAAAGTTTTAAAGTTCATCAGGTTTGTTTCAAGGTGTTGAAAACTCTCACTTGTTTTTTCCCACTTGTTTTTTAGTTTTGTGGGGGTGGAGGTGGGAATGATATATTACATTAAACTGTGTATCAGTGAAATCCCCACAGTGACAGCTGGCGCTTGTGTTGGTGAAAAACATGCATGGAGTTACTATACTATCATTTAATTACTCTCATCAGACAATGAGTGCATAAAAATAATTACGTTGTATTTAAAGATCAGATAATAGTAAATAATATCGAAACCTGTTTCTAAAAGCCCAATAAAAACACTGATATCAATGGCTCAAGTGCCTTCAAATGGTAAAAGTCCAATAAAAACACTGAAATCAATGGCTCGAATGCCTTCAAGTACTCTTGTTTATAGAAGCTGAGTTATTTCCTGTACACATGATCAAATCAAAAAGCAAAATACTGCGCCCGCCAATGAAAACACACAGTTGTTTTACTGCCCTGGCCTCACCGCCTTTGACACGACGAGTGTTGCCACACAAGAGGTCGCCCTGCTGGACACAGAATGTGGCCACCAACGTGCCAGAGACCACTAAAACAGCGTCTGTGGGTTTTATGATCCATGTGTGTTACTGTCCACCGGGTAGCGAAGAAAGGCTAACAATGCTGACCAGGCTAACAAGGGTGTTACAGTTCAGGTAGGCTGGTCTATTGCTTAAAAATCAAAGAAAGGCTAACAAGGCTAACCAGGCTAACAAGGACATTATGGATAAATAATTGCTTATGGCACATATTGCTTATGGCACCATTGCTTATGGCACCCTGAAGCCAGGCACCCTTGCTAACAATGCAGTGTTGTCCAGTGTTCCTGATGTTCCCAGAACATTATCACACTACTTCAGCTAAGTTACTCACAAAAGTAATCCATTACAAACAGAGGTTGAAAGCTCATGTCCAGAAAGTACAAATCCAGACCAAGGTTATCTTTCAACCAACCAGTTGAGTATAAAGAGTCACAGGCACAATTTAACTGATTATCATTAACAATTAACAATTGATCCTATTTCTAAAAAGTGTTAGGAGAGCTACTCATTGGCTCCCTGTAAGCTACCAGTAACTAGCGGGCAACGTGTTGGCGGCCACTGACCCACAGACACAACGGCGCTCACGGGATTTAAAAAAAATACTGGGAATAGCAGTGGAGAAAAACTGCTCATATCTGTCCTGTGCCCCTATAAATACTGACAGGACGATAACCTTCAATGAATTTGATCTCTTGCTCAACTGCTTCTGATTAGGAAGTACCATATTATAGCAGATAAACAAACAGTGTGATAATGACGGTGGCCTTTTCTGTGACACAGGGACTATTTGGCAGGGGAGCATAGAAGGGCTGCCAACCCCAGGGCCAGAAAGGACGCAGAGCCCTTCATGCCTTGCTCTGGGCTGACACCGGATGAAGGTTGGCCACCAGAATCCTGTTTTCAGCACAGTGCTGACCAGGTTCTCCAGCACAACAGACACTAGGTCAGGCCCCTTCGGATTTCCTCCCACGGCATGTGACACTTTGTAAGTCATGGCAGTGGGGGACCTACAGAAAGTGTGAGAGAACATTACCCATCAGGCCCTGCACGGGCGCCACTATGTCAAGCGCCATCAGCAATTCAGCTGGGATTTCGAAAGGTCGCCGCTGGGTTAAGAATGTCTTGAGAATGAAGAAACTTCTCCCAGTCTGGGTACAAGATCCTTCTGAACATCTGCTCCCAAAGGACTCATACAAAACACATAGCGGACCCATGGAGTCTAACATTTGCCACTAGAAATAATGAATGGCTTGTCTGGTTCACTGTAATCCGCATATGGATGACAAAAATCCACCGAGGGCTTTGACATCTCGGGGAAGCTCCTGTTGACCTCAATGAAGGCTGGAGAGCACATCAGTAAGTCTGCTTCTGGAACACCCATGGGATCAGATGCCCCTGCAAGATGTTGTGGCAGCACCACGGCTGGACTCTGCAGAGTCCCAAGGGGTCTATGGTGCTTTTAGAGAATAAACATGGCTCAGCAGAAACAGCTCCTTCAACAGCTAGACACAATAACTTAGTCGCCATGAACGAATCAGCGCGAAACCTCTAATCAGCAGCTATATCTAAGCTATTCCATTAGCTTGTGTTTCTCCGGCCTTTGAACGGTGACCCGCGGCTGGGTGTATCTCGCAGAAGTACAAAAGCACACTGGGGCTGTTATGTGGACAAATGAAAGCCATCCCTGATGGCATGTAAACAAAGAGCGAAGTGCATGAAAGCTGATCACTCTGCTTAAGGCTGAAACGCAGAGCCCAGAAACATCACACAGGAAGAGAGAGTCCAGATACAGTGAGAAAAATTCCCTTGGGAGAGTTTGGAAAAGAAACAAATCCACCAAAATGATCCCATGCCAATCCTAGAAAATGTCTAAGTGAAGCCAAAACCTGCTTAGACGCTCTTTAGCCTGATACGCCTCCAGCTTTTTTCCTCACAGAGAACAATACAGATTGTAAAAATCAACTGCGTGGAGGTGGAGGAGGAGGCGGGAGGGGGGTCTCTTACGGTAACAGGCACTTGGGAGTTACCTCCCTGGCCTGAAGGGGAGCAGGACTTCCAGCAAACTTCACAGGACACGGGCAGGAAGGATGAATCCGTGGATGGATGAGGAACTCGCTGCTCTCAAACGCCCGCTGGCACCGGGATCGATGCTGATGGTCAACACCGAAAACAGAAACTGAGTGAAGTGGCGCCAAGAACATATCCTCCTGTACAAATGAAAAAACAACAAGGAAGAAAATGTTTGCTTGCATTGCCAGTACAATTAATTACAACCTGTATGTCAACAAGAAATTTTTCCACCCGCAAATTTGCAATGTTTATTTAGGGTCGGCAGAAAGTAATCCCTGAAAACACGACAGTGCATTGAACTTATGTTTCTTTTAAATAGATATACTTATTTGGCCTGGTTTTCACCTTCTGTTCATAATCCTGTTTAATTTTTTGCTCAAACCCCCAGGGAATGCATTTTAAACTCTTTGGAAATGCCATATATGCTATAAAACTTAAATACGGAAGACGAACACGCGGAATGTGTTCCCTGCGATGCACTGGCCTCCCATCCAGGGTCCCCCTTGCCTTGTTTCCCCAGGATCGGCTACTCTTTACTCAACAAATGGCCACACCAAACAAAGAGTAGAGAGTGAGAACTTGTGGTACGTTCACAGCGGCCCCCTTGACAATCGTTGCATTTAAGGCAGAGCTTGAGTTTCCTGGGCAAACCGCAGATCCATAGATGTGGTGAGAGCCGACTTAATGGGCCTGATAAGTCAGGGAGCAGCAGTGACACTGCTCTGGCCTGCTGGGTTGTAAGGCAGCGCCTGGGCCCAGAGAGACCCAGGCTCTGTTACCCACTCGCCCCAAACCCATCAGCCCATCGCCTTCCTCCCTTTGTTGTCCAGATTCACAAGAGCCGTCTGTTTCCTGACAGCTATGTGGAATATGTTTCTGCTTATAAAATGGGGAGGGGGAGGGGGGTTCTTTTTACAGCTTCCATTTATAGCTGCTCCCCCCAGACCCCAACCTCCAGTGCCCCAATGAAAAGCTGCCCTCCAGATCCGTTCCAGTTATGGCTCCATTGCGGTGGGGTTTTTGGCCTGCCGGGGCCGGTACCCTGGCCTCCTGAGACCTGGCAGCAGCAGGGACACCAAGAATCAGCAGGAAGTTGCTTGAGGTTTGGCTTTCTGCTGATTTCCTTTGCCTGTATAGTTTTTTCAAGGGTATGATGTTGACGACCAAACTTAACCTCATGCTGTTTGTATGTAGTCATTGACGTGTCTTCACACAAAGTGTTTAAAGAGTCTGTGTGTGTGTGTGTGTGTGTGTGTGGGGTGGGGGGGGCAGCCTAAAACTGATGCATACCTAGTTAGGATCCAATTCCCCCAGCAGTTACACAGTGCATGAGCAAGCCCATTCACTCCAACTGTTTCATATACATAGTTAAGAGCTTGTCTGTCTAGCATCTAGTATTGCATTTGTTTAGACAAAAATGTTTTCCATCAGGAAGGAATGTGCAGCAAAAATTCTGCCACAAACACACAGATTATACACACAGAAACTCCGGCTATATATGGTGATGCAGGCGCTGAACTGAAGCGAAATCTGTCAAACTGGACTCTGAGGAGAGCACACCTCCAGGCCACACACAGACAATTCATTTTTATTTGTCTAGCAGTTTTATTAAAGAAAACAAAATTAAAATACATAAACAGGCACCGAAAAGGAACAAAATTTTAGCATGAAGGTTGACAGGGGTCAGGGTAACGCGTTTCATCCATGGGAACACGATTGATCACTGCAGCACTTGGCGGGGCTTCACCTACAGGGAATAATACATTTAAAAAGCATAGGTACGTATTTATTTCAATGTTTACAGGAAACATTGGACAAAATTACCATAATCAGCAACAATTTAACTTTAAGTGGCGTGAAGTCTGCAGCTCATTTTCCCACATAGCAGAGTGCTAACATTAGTCATAATTTATCTCGATCTGTAGGCTCCAGGACAGGAAATTAAAAGTTATGCAACAGCTGCTCTCTCCTTTATAGTCAGCATGGAGACGGGGCTGCAGAACAATGGCTGACAATGAGCCACCAGCCACGAGAGCTGGAATAATAAGCAGATCTCACCAGGGAGGACAGAATCTCTCATCGCTCTTCTCAGTGGGGAGGATCTCCAACACCTGCTTCACAACACACACACAGACACACACACACACACACACACACACAGATTTTTAATTATATCTTTGTAGGGACTCTCCATTCATTTCTATGGGGGAAATTCTAACCCCAACATGACAACCTTAACCCCTACCAGCCCTAACCATAAGTAACGAAACATGAGACTTTTGGCATTTTTAGTTTTTCGATGGCATTCACAGATCTTAGTGTGGACCTGAAAAATGGTCCCCACGATGTCAAAGTAACAGGTTTTTATTACATTGTGGGGAACATTTAGTCCCGTGATTTGGGGAAGGTCAAGTGTCAGAAGCAGGATACTTGATGGTATAAATGGCCAGTGAGATCCCATGTCCATCGACTGTCCCCCATCGAGCCTTGGGTTAGCACAGGGCCACCTCAGAGGCTCCGATTTTAAGTTTATGTTTTCTATTGATGCCCATGTCAAAAGCTCTGATCCTGTCGAAACTCAATCTGGCCGCCTCCCACGCTGAAGCTGCCGCCAGACAAGAAACGGCAAAGCTTCACCAGAAAGAGTGCGACCGAGGTGACAGGGTGGCAGAAATGGACGAAAAAGGAGTTTCGCTTTGCCACCCACTTCTGGAAAAATATATCTGAGGCCCCGGAATATCTAACCTGCAAGTAAAGTTACGAACTTCATTTCACTTTATTATTTCACCGTAAAGAATCTGGAGATCCCAAGCACTTTTCACAACTGGTGGACAAATCCAGCATAAATCCTTCCACCATGGGAACGACCAGAGAACAATAGAGTTTTTTCATTAATTGTCCCTTGTGCTGAAACATGCGTGCCGAACACGACACGGACGAGACAGTGGAGGATCTTCAAAGTCATTCACATGAGTTACCACGGCTGCAAATGAATGATATGTGGTAGCAAAACACTGTAGCTCTGCACATGAGCTTATAATCATGATGCACAGAGATCAAACCAAACCTTAACTGTGAATAAGTGCAGCTGTATTTAACTAGTGGATACACCATGTCACAACTAATTATTAACATGTAGATAATACTAGTTTACAGTACGAGTCAAAAATTTGGACACACCTACTGAAAATCATTTGATGGTCAATGAGATATTGACCTCAAGTTATGTAGTAAGTATTATCCTGTGAACAAAGAAAGAGATGAAGTGTCGTGACAGATCACCTGCCCCCCCAACCTAAACCCTAAAGAGCTGGCTTAGGATGAGCTGCACTGAATAGTAAGAGCAAAAGTAGCCAACCTGTGCCCAGAATTTGTGGAAACTCCATCAGGACTGTGGGTGAAGCATCCAGGTGGCCACATCTGGAAGCTGGCTGAAAGAATGCCAAGAGTCTGCAATGCTGTCATCAAGGCAAAGGGGGGCTCTTTTGAAGAGTCTGAAATTTAAAAAAGAAATGAGATGCTGAAAACTGCTTCAGTAGTCACAAGATTTAATATGTATTACATATTATGTATGTAGGTCTTTTATTAAAAGGTGACTCTCATAGCTAAAACACATTAAAAGCAGGTGTGTCAAGACTACTGACTGATACTGTGTGTGTAAATTGCTGATAAGCACCATGTCAGCCAGGTATGGCTCATTAGCTTAGCGCCACAATTCTACTGCGTGTGGTCACTAAGTGAGAGCCTTATGTTAATGGGGGCGTCTGGATGGCCAATGAGAGGAGAACACCCAGAAGGGACAAAGTCCAGACCCCCTAGATCGATTATCTCTGACCTTCTGCAGGTCTACAATCTAACACCATGCATCTCAGACAGCGACCACAGTCCAGCATTAGAGGTTCAATAAGCTAGCAGCTGATAGCATTATGTCACAAAATAACAGTCACAGCAGTCAGCAAAGCAACATACTTACTGATCATTAATAGAATCAAGAAGTAGGGCACAAATCAGGACAGGCACAGCGTGATAGGCATGAGGGGCATTAGTCTGAGGCGTGCAGTGTTTTCAGTGTGTCTACACCCTACATAACCCTGCTGTGAGCATCAACACCAAGCTTGCAGCTAGAACATACACTGCTAGACAAGTTTAAGACACAGCATACGTTGTGAATGGATGAGTCCTGAGTCGGCTTGTATCCCCCAAGGCACCCAACATCTGCTTTTGTACTGCCCAGCCTCTCTGGGCCACGGGCAGGGACACACACCCTAACCCTAATATATTCTGAAAGTGAAAGATGCAGCCTGCAGTCTGCAAGGAAGACACACCTGTGGCCTGGGGTCGGGCGGCAGAGGCATTGATTCTGTCGCTTGGGCTCACAAGCCTGGATTCTTTCTGCATCATGATAGTTCTGACTACAGCTAGGAGTTTCCTTTAAGACTCTTCCTGAATGGGATGTTTGCGCCCCAGAGCCCAGCAGCAAAACCCAATGCAAAGCTCAATTGGAGTACAGAGCGTCCCTTTATAAGTTTCACCCCCACACAGGCCTCTCTATAGCTACACTGCCTTTATTAGAAGATGTGTTTCACCATCACAGTAGATTTACAGCAAAAGCCACTAACAACCGGAGACAAATTCCCGGTATATGTGAACATACTTGGCCAAGTAAACCTGATTCTGATTCATTATGAATCTGAAACTATACTGTGCGTTATTAATCAGAATGAGTTTACTGCAGGTTATGAATTTTAAGGAGATTACACATGGTTATGGAATCTTACAGATCACAGAGTAGGGTATTAATATGTAATATGCTATAAGATTCAGGTAGTGAAATGTCATCATATGAGAAAGGACTTGATTTCAGTTTTACTCCTCAAAGATTAAATAGGATGCAGATGTTGAACAGAATAATTTAAACTGCAACAGCCATGCTGGGGTGGGGTGGAGTGTCCACAGGCTGCCACATTATGGGATGGTTGCTCGTTGAGAAGGACAATGTCCTGTCCAACTCAACAAACCAGCAAGGTCACATTCAGTGCATAGAGCGCTGAGAATAGCTGTGCATTTGAGCAGGTTTGCATTTCATCACCTGACCTATGGCACCAGTAAACCCAAGCCAGTATCACGGGGTTATGGAGCAGATCTGTGCTCCTGCAGTGTCTAGCAGGAGCAGTAAACCCACCTAATAATCGTACGAATATAAACTTAAATTTGGCTATACACACCTCTGACAGGAATCCTTTCTGCCCAAAGTCATTGTATTCACAAGCTGTTGGGACATGCTGAACCCTGCAGATGTTTGAAAAATGCATATTTATCCAGGGTAAAGGATTAAAATCACAAGTTTATGCTGCTTACAACAGGGTTCCCATATCCCACAAGGCGCCCTCCAGTCATAAGGTTTGGAACAGTGTGCTTCAGTGACCACTGGATCAGGGCTGGTTTGATGTAGTGGTCCAAAGGCAAATTGGATGGTTCAGCAGAATAGTGTATCATTGTATAAAATTACAGGTGCTTTATAGTGAGAAATAATGACCCAACCTCAACACAATCTCCACCAATGGCATAAAATAGCGTTTGATATACACGGGACTCAACATAATAATATAGAAGCAAAGGTCCATTTGTAGGGCGGATGAATGAAGCAAAATTAAGTGTTGAGGGTAACGTTTCCCCCTTTTTTGTTATCACCCCTAAAAGTTAATGATATGGTATCATATCACAGGTCATGTGGAGTGAGTGAAAAGGGATTCCGTTAAAGTGTCCGTGCCCTCTAAATAATTATATTCTCCCACATGTTTGTACATTATACTGTAAATTTGCAGGTAATTTTACTGGTTCATATTCGGGGCAGTCTTTTGTATTTAACGTCAACATAACTCAGTCAAATTGAAGAAACGAGCTAGTAAAAGCGGGTAAGGTGACAAAGGAATATTATTTGAACGATTTCACAGGTGCGCAAAAGAGCGCAGTTTGGGTTAAATTAGCGGTGAGTTTCAGAGACTCTAACTGTTTAGTTTTTCCTCGCAGAAACATCTGCCGGTCGGACCTACTTCAGTTGATCCTGGTACTTTCATATTAACCGTTTAATGCGATCTAAACCTACAGTTTTGTTAGTTATTCAGTAACGACCGAAGGGCTCCAAAGATGAAGTCAGCTAATAAAAAACATCAGAAATGTAATTTAAACAGTAAGTTAATACTACCTTATTTCGCGTAAACGCTTTAAAGACAAGCCCACCCCCAGCATGTTGTAAAAATAACATTTGGGCTCTACAGTTACATTGTAACTGCAGCACCTTCCTATCGTTACATGCCCTGTCGGCCTGCGATGTGAGGGGTAATGACTTCTATTATTAAGGTCGCCATTCTCATTATACTGGACCTCGGGCAGCCTGTGACCCCTTTTCCCGTTTTACCAATCCTCAGCCAGGCTCCCCACCCTCGTTCTACTCACTTCATCTGACGGCGGCAGTACGTTGCCCTTTCCCGGGCGGGAGGTTTCCAAGCCTGACAGTCAGATAGGAGGCAAAAACAAACAAAACACGCCGTAGTCCCAAAATACAACGTTATTTCCGAGAAAGAGGAAGGACCGTCGCCAGCTATATAGACACTTTGATTACCCAGATGGGCAGTCTGATTAAATCATTTTAACAGGAATTTCAAAGCTACATCCGTAGCCTTAATGCATTGCAGACTTGTGCAGATTTTCGAGTCTCATAAAAGCTCTACATTATATGAAATGCGGTTATTAAACTGATCATGCCCACATTTTGCATTATGTTGCATTATGAGAACACGCAGCTAAGATTTGTGTACTCCCATTGTTAAGCTTTTTTTCATGCCCAGACAGAAGGTGCCAAAGATTGTTCTTCTTAAGCGAACGCGCTTCGTGAAATATTTAAACGTTGATTTAATCTAACATTGTCTCATGCTGCAAATGTATATGTATGTATTACGTGTTATTCTGTTAGGCATTTTTCAGTTCATCTGTGACTTCACAGATTAAAGCTTTATACCACTGGCCAGATAGCTGTATCGTAAAATCCAAGCAGACCAGCTAGTGGTGTACCGCTCCAGTTTGTCGGACGGCATACATCCATTCATTAAACGCTCATCCTACTGTGCAAGTAAATCTAATGCTCGAGAAAATGTGGTCGTAAGCCAATTTTCAGACTGTGCGCGCCATCTATGGTTCACTTTACAAAATGCTAATTATTATTTCCAAATTTGACGGCTTCCGTATTAAAATTGAGAAATACAGAAGCCAAGCACAGGAACACGTCATTAATAGTGAACAGTATATCTTACAAAATTATTTAACTTGAAGGCATTGAAAATAAAGCGTGTTATAGGCGTGGGATTATTAGTATTTTCTAGTAGTGTATTATAGATCTGCACGTGTGAAGAATGCAGATGAAAGACCTGAGAAGTCTGGATTATATGAGTGGCTTTTTGACCTAAGGCTTAGGTCCTAAGCAAAATGGGTACGTGAAGCCTTAGTGACACTGCTAAATGGGACAGTAAAATATAGACGCCTCCCGGATATACAGACTGCTGCGACCCTCCTCGCCGCATGGGGGCGCGCTCGGAGTTTGGGAAGCCCTAGCGGAAGCTTCAGCACGTCTTCCATTGTAGTTCTGTTCCGGAAACGGACTGGCGGTGTAGTATGCTAGTGAACATGCTTTTGTAACAGATCAAGATGTAAGTATCAAAGGGCGAGACGCATTTTGTTATGCGAATCTAACTTTGTGTATTAATAGTGGCTGTATTAATTTGGTCTAGAGTTCACTGGTTGGCCAGTTATGGTTAGCGTGCCGCTGTGACAGAGAAAGGTATAAGACAATAAAACTGCGGCTTTCCTTGACTGAATTCAGTCTCCTGTCATGGGCTTGAAAGTATCAAAGCAGACAAGTTGGTGAAATGTCGTTTCCCAGTTGAATAACAATGACAGGGTGCAGTGACTGGTCTGGAGCAGGGAGATGTGTGTCAGCGCAGGATGCGGAATCGCTGTCTAATAAAAGCAAATACCGGAGTAGGCTGGTGAGACGCATCGTGTGTCGGTTTTCTGATTGTGTTTAATGCTTGTCTTTCTGTAGTTGTCACTGGCTCAAGGCTCGATTTTCAAGTTGTTTGTTTTGGACAAATTATTTGTTATTGAAATACTTCCTCTAAAAATGTTTCATGTTCAGTTTTTGATATATTTTTTTCCCGTTCATTAAAAATGGCCTGAGTGTCACAATTTGTTTAATTGGACTATTTATTTGTTATGTATTTGTTCATCTGAAGGATTCTTGTCTTGAAATGTATTATACACTTATACTAAGATGAGTGGATGTAGAATGATTACTTTTTACTGTGCAGTAACATCGAAATGCCAGCAGATGGTAGTGAGGGCCAAGACCTCCCGGTGCTGGCAAGCCCTGGATGCTCTACTAACGCCAGAGGGACAGAGATGGGGGTTGAACATGGACCTGGACGACGGGTTGTTGGCTCTGACTGGCTGGCCACCTCAGAGCCGGAGCTGCACGCACGGCCTCGAACCTTGGTCCACATTGACCGGCAGCAGATCCAGGCTGTTTCTCAAGGGGCACAGGCTGCTGAGCTTCAGGGGCTGGGCGTGGATGTGTATGACCAGGACGTCCTGGAACAGGGTGTTCTGCAGCAGGTGGACCGGGCCATCCAGCAGGCCAGCCAGGCTGCAGCGCAAGCAGAGGCCCAGAAGGAGTACGAGAGCGTCCTGGACGACCTGCGGTACGGGCGGCGACCCGGCCTACATATGCATTGTTATGTTTAGAGTTGTACATAATCTTGAGATGCTTCCTTTGGCTTATGCTGATTGTCAGCATGGTGTGGATGTGTTGCCATAATGCTTTAGGGCTCATTACTGAACAACTGAACTCGTCTGTTCAGGTCCTGCACCATTGCATTGAAACACATCAATAAGATCATTGAGCAGTTGGCCCCCCATGCAGCCTCCAGCAAAGACATCAGCAGGAGGATGGAGTCTGTCAAACGGCAGAAAGAGAACAAGGTGATCTGGTGTCTCTCTGAGCCAATCCGGGCGGTGCCACATATTTAGCTTGGGTCCGTGGTGTTCAGTAAAGGTTTCTGTCTGAACTTCTCAAATACACGTGGCAGGAGAATCAGCTGAAGAAGATAAGAGCCAAGCAGAAACGACTCCAAGCCATCCTAGGAGGAGATGATGTTCAGAGGATGGAGGCTGAGCTGCTGGTTGAAGGAGATGAAGGTCAGGCTGGTTTTCGGTGTCAGCAAACACACCTGCTCACGAGTAAGGCCGGGGTTTCTGTGAAACATGGGCCCACAGGTCAGCTTAAGCCTGGTGTACTTTTTGCATCATTCCCTGCCTACTGCATGCTCTACCCAAACACCACCCCTCATCAATCCCATCTAGAGTGTTTCTAGCAGGTATGAACATGTCTGACATGGACAGTCTCCAGTTGTGTGCCACATGTGTGAATGGGCAACTTCGGAAAATGTCCGGACCTGATTTTCAGGATGATGTCCGGAGTTCATGTGTGGAAATGGTTTAGGTTTGGGATCATGGGAAGTTTTAATGTAATTAAATGCATGTTTTTGTCACCAAGCCTGCAGTTTTCCCTCTCTCCCATTGTCAGAACCGGGCCCATCCTCACTGGGCAGCATGCTGATGCCTGTGCAGGAGACGGAGTGGGAGGAGCTGATCCGCACAGGTCAGATGACACCCTTCGGTACCCGTGTGCCCCAGCGGCCCGAGAAGGAGCCCAGGAAGGTGATGCTCAGCGAGGGCTCGGGGTTCGACCGCTACCTGGCTGACCAGGCCCTGATAGCCATCAGCAGGAAGAAGCTGGCGGTCAAGAAGAGAGATTCCCGTCGCCCTAGTAACGACACTGCGGGGGATGGGCGCATATCAGTGAGGGACCGGAAGTTGCAGAAGCGCATGCGGAAGCTGCAGAGGAATGCACTGCGGGCGCATCCTAAAGCCAGGCCCAGCAAGGAGTGGGAACACCTCCCCTCGAAAAAAAAGGGGCCAAGGGACTCCGATAGCGAAGGTTCAGAGTATGTGCCCAGCGACGAGCTCATGGACCCCAATGAGCCGGACCGCAACGACGAGTTCAGGGTTGATGAGGATGAGGAGTACAAACTGAAGCCCGATGCGAGGAAGGCTGAGAAGGCGGCCAGGAGGCCCAGGAAGGCCCCTGTGAATGAGGAAGACTACCCCAGCAGCTCAGAAGAAGAGGAAGTAGCGAAGAAGGGTGGCGTGAAGAAGTGTAAGGATGATGGCGATATAGATGTGTACAAGCAGAGGATAAGGTAAGCTTGTGAGACCGTGGTCTCATGTTCAGCTGGGCCCAGCAGCGCCCCCTCCTGCCAGCCAGTCATAATCCCATGATAGACAGCTGTGCCTTAACTTAGTGGATTGTTGGGCGCCTGAATTTTCATTACAGCTTCTTGTTCGTTAATGCCTAAGTGAAAACCAAAATTACTGCTTGCCCCAAAATTGAATATTCATATTTATAGAAACTAAATGACATTGGCACGTTTCCTTGTGCGGCTCTAGGAAGCGATGTGAAATTAAACAACGTGTTTCTGCTTCTTATTGGTACGAGGAAGCGGGGGGTAGAGGCAAAAAAAAAATGTAATTAACTGAACTGAAGCTTAGTCCTGACTTAATTACAAATATAGTCTGGGCACCGAAATAAAGGGAATGGTTTCATTGTCGAGTGACAGGCCCTGGACTCAATGAAGATGGATTTTTTCCCTCTCCCTCTCACACCTTTCATGGGGAGCTCAAATGCTTAATTGTCTGTATCAATCTTAATTTGCTTCCTGACGACACTGCCACTAACCGGCATATCGCTGCAGTCGGGGCAGATCAATTAACCACCGCCTTGTAGGCTGGCTAACGTGGCGCAAGGGCGCTGGATGAGGGCCCTTGCAATCTGTAGGGATCAGGGTGCTGGGGTACGGGGGGCCAAAGCGTCCCCGTGACGACTGACGTCTGTGCTGTGTTTGTACTCTGGATAAGCATCGATTGAGGGAGCTGTAGGTGTCTGGGTGGTGAGGACCTTGGCTGAACTGCAACGTGCTTCTCTCCTGCAGGAGGTGGAAGCGTGACCGGCTCAAGGAGAAGGAGCAGAAGCGGCAGCAGGGGGAGGACGAGTCCGAGGACACAGACGCTGAGTTTGACGAGGGCTTTAAGGTGCCCGGGTTCCTCTGGAAGAAGCTTTTCAAGTGAGGTCTCGCTTTGCGGTTCCCTGTTAGGAAACGCTGTCTTATTGAACAGGAAGGAATTAGAGAACAGGCTGATTGATGGTGTAGAGGCAGAGTTCAGACTTCTGGGTCCTGCTGGGTGTGATTAGCCAAAGCCGTGGGTGCTGTCTGCTGTCGCTGACTTGAATCGACCTGCTGGGTGTGGCTGTATCCCCAGGTATCAGCAGACCGGGGTCCGCTGGCTCTGGGAACTGCACTGCCAGCAGGCAGGAGGCATTCTGGGAGATGAGATGGGGCTTGGGAAGACCATTCAGATCATCGCCTTCCTGGCAGGCCTGAGCTACAGCAAGATCAGGACCCGCGGCTCGAATTACAGGCAAGCCCCCGCCCTCCCCCCAGACTGACAGTCTCGAGCACCATTAATATTTCAGCAGCTGGATTGCCGATGGAGTGAGGGGGTGGCATAAATTATTAATGGCATTTCAATTATGATATTCCTTTAATTCTTTTAGCGGAGACATCAGAGGAAAACAAGAGCGTGATGGGCGGAGACTGCAGGGTTGGGGAAATTAAACCTGAAACGCGTAATTAAAGATGTTGGAGGCAGCGCCTGCGTTCTGCCGACGTGCCGGGCAGAGTTTGCAGGGGTCAATACTGCATGTAGCATCGACTCTCCACAAATTGATTGTTTGCAAACTCGATTAGGGCTCGATGGCAGTCTGGAATTTTAGATGGCCCGTAATGCGCTCGCAGTCGTATCCTGTCCATTCATCTCGTGCAGGAAAGTGCATCGTGCCGCTAATGTGTCAGCCTCTGCGTGCCTCTCCCTTCCTTTGATTTACTTCCTTGTCGTCGTCCATGAGCATTTTTATTGGTCGGAGCTTGATGTAATGAGAAGCAGTGGGTGTGTTTGCCGCTCAACCCATGTGCTTATCATTTGCCGACCCCCCCCCCGCCATGTACAGGTACGCTGGCTTGGGGCCCTCCGTCATCGTGTGTCCAGCCACTGTCATGCACCAGTGGGTGAAGGAGTTCCACAGCTGGTGGCCGCCGTTCCGAGTGGCCGTTCTTCATGAAACCGGCTCCTTCACCAATAAGAAGGTGAGGAGCCGTCTTCCTGCACCGCGCTCGTTAGCTCTTGTTTGAAGCCTTTAAGACCTGACTGGTCCACCTCAAGCGCCCTGCTTTACCACTTCACACCTCTAAATTAAATTTATTCCGCTATTAATGACCCTGTCACTAATACCGATCGATACAGATGTCATGTGGCGTGTGGCTTTTCTTTTGCTCTGGCCTTATGGGTAGTACGTTTTGCTGATTATCTGGATGTTTACTTAATTAAACGGATTGAATTCAATTACAGGCTAAAAGTAACGAATCTCTTTCAGAACCGTTTATGGAGACGTATGTTTTCCTCACATCCAAATAAACTGGGCTGTCCTTTTTCCTGCAAGGCCATTAATCACACAGGGCTGAAGTATGGTTCACCTCCCGTAGGGCATTGGATCGTTCGCAGTGATGCGCTTTTAATTAATTAGGAGGAAGACGGTCGCGCAGGAAAACTGGCTCTACCTCTAAGGAAATGATGCTGTGTTGAGGTTTGACCCTGTGTAGCATGCGTTCACTTCTCAGCCTAGACTGGTGATGTCTGAGCTGTCACATGACACCAACAAACGTAGCACCTTGTCCTGCAGTGGTGATGAGGCCATCTGGCGGGGAAGTCCAGGATGGTTTTAGCGGCTAGCTAGTGAGCAATCCGCCTGCCTAGCTGGTCGAGACTATTATTCAGTCACGCGCGTGTGACGGGAGTGAGATCGCGTGGTTAGCCATCACTAACGCCGGTCAATTCCTCTTCCACCCCGGCAGGAGAAGCTCATCCCAGAGATCGCGGCCAGCAACGGCATCCTGATTACCTCCTACTCCTACGTGCGCATCATGCAGGACTACATCCAGAAGTATGACTGGCACTACATCATTCTGGACGAGGGTCACAAGATTCGCAACCCTCACGCTGCGGTCACGGTCGCCTGCAAGCAGGTGCGACCACGTGTGTGTGTGTCGTATCTGTAGTGCACCGTAATAACTAACCAGCCCTGACACACTGGTGGTTAACGCTGTTACCGTGTAGATGTCTTCGCATAGGCGGCATCGCGTTTCCTTCACTGAAAGGGTATTGATCGGATCGGACCTGCTCTTTTTATCATGTGCTAATTGTCTTATTGGGCTGGTGCATAAATCAGCCTGGGTGTGGGACGGCCCTCGTGCGTAGAGATCGAAGGGGCTTTCTGAGCAGGCAGTAAGTGATGATTACTTCGGTAGAGCGTGTGTCACACTCTCCTCCTGACGAGGGCCATCCATTTCCCCCCCGCCACAGTTCCGAACACCCCACCGCATTATCCTATCCGGCTCGCCTATGCAGAACAACCTGAGGGAGCTCTGGTCTCTCTTCGACTTCATCTTCCCGGGAAAGCTGGGAACCCTGCCCACGTTCATGGAGCAGTTCTCTGTGCCCATCACCATGGGAGGCTACTCCAACGCCTCCCCTGTGCAGGTAGGACACCGCCGACCTACTGCTGCCAGCATGTGACCCTGAGCGGGTCCTCGACCGATAGTAATGGGCCGTGACAGACGGGCGGCGTGCAGGCAGGAAGGAGCTGACTGCACCTTAGGGCTGAGTCCCGCCCGGGGAGAAGAAGTGTTTCGGGGTGGGGCGTGTTGG
>JAODJX010000065.1:11918140-11935815 GCA_026776945.1 Isichthys henryi | reverse complement strand
GCCCACCCCCCCCCGGCGCCGGGGGGGGGCGGGCCCCCCCGGTGTATTTGCCTGGTGACCCGTCTCTGGCCACACTAGCCGGGCTTGCATGAGTGACTCAGCTGCTGCAGTGGGGGCCAGCAAAAGAGCGATTCATCACCCTGTCCCAGGATGCTTTTGGTGCAGGGGTCACAAAGGATGGCTGTGTGTTTACAAACCTCTAATGGGCCTGTACAGTCCATTAAGCTGCATTTTTAATGGGCTGTCCACTGCTAGGTCAGGGCCGGGAAAACGGCAACAACAGACGCAAACATCACTTTGTTTTATTGAAGGCAGTTTCTAATTAATCAGCCTTATTAATGCAATGGAATTTTTGTTAAGGAGGCTTTTTCTGAGCCGTGACTTGGTTCTGTTTCTGTGGCGTGTGAATGTTTGTGTGCACGTGTGTGGCTGTCCGGGCCTCGCTCAGGTCTTCTCAGGCCTGATCGCCCTCAGGAAGATCTGCAACCACCCGGACCTGTTCTCAGGCGGCCCCAAGATGCTGCGCGGCATCCCGGAGGAGCAGCTCACCGAGGAGGAGCGTTTTGGCTACTGGAGAAGGTCCGGAAAGCTGATCGTGGTGGAGTCCTTACTGCGGCTGTGGTTCAAGCAGGGTCACCGGGTGCTGCTCTTTACACAGTCCAGACAGGTAGGGGTGTGTGCGTGCGTGTAAGCGCGTTTGTGCATGTCAGAGAGACGGAGAGAGAGCTGCACTGCCGTACAAAGGCAGAACACGGTAACTATGCTGACACACGGACCACTTCAGAGTTTTGTCACTCTCTATCCCTATTAATAGTAGGGTGGGGTAAATGATAGCATTTTCCTCCCAGCTGAGTGTTGTTGAGCTAAGATATTTTGTCATGAGAGAACAGAATCTAACAGACCCGATTTCAGTCATGAATTTCGATGAAATAGGCAGTCAGAAGGAGATCTAAGCACAGAGCAACACGTGATGGTCGTATCGGTGGAAATGAGAAGCAACAGATATGAGGACGAATGTGGCTTGCTGAGCTTTTCCTTTGTGGGAAGTGTGTGTGGAATTAGGCTGGGTGGGGCTTTTGACACTCATCAGGAACGCGCTCAGCCACCTAAGAAACGAACGCATCCTCTATACTGACTGCATTTTTAAGGAGCCGTCTAGCTCCAGCTGTCCCCGTTCAGGGTAAATAAATTTGCAGCCCGAAGGATTAGCACTTCTGTATATGTACTATTAATTCCCTTTAATCCTATTAGTCTAAGTCTCTTCTCAGGGTATCCCAGCTGTGAGATAACTCTGTCCCAACAGATGCTGGAGATTCTGGAGGTGTTTGTGAGAGAAAAAGGATACACTTATCTCAAAATGGATGGTACCACCAGCATAGCCTCGAGACAGCCTCTGATCGCTCAGTACAACCAGGTCCGCTCTGCTGTGTTCGTCTCCGGTCGTTCTGTCTCTCTATCTTCTTGTATCTCATCCAGGTTCCTCTTCTGCAGGACGCGTCCATTTTCCTCTTCCTGCTGACCACCAGAGTTGGCGGCCTGGGTGTGAACTTGACCGGAGCCAACAGGGTCATCATCTACGACCCGGACTGGAATCCCAGCACGGACACTCAGGTGAGCCTGTGTGGCATGAGGATCCTCACCCAGGCTGCTTTCTGAAGTCTCATCTGCCTGTGTTCGCCTTAATGGACCCTTTTAGGCTCGGGAACGTGCCTGGAGAATTGGTCAGAAGCTGCAGGTGACTGTGTACAGGCTGCTAACCGCCGGGACCATAGAGGAGAAAATTTACCACAGGTTAGTGCTGCTGCTGTTTGAGGCCTTCAGGCAAGAAGCTTGAACTTGTGGTTGTGTGTGTTTTGCCATGTGCCGAAAGCCACAGGAGGCTGGGTGCTGCTGTCTCTAAGTCATGTGACCTTCTGTAATTCCCCTTTTATGTTCTGCACACGCCTTTGGCAGCATCGTTTCTTAATTGGCTTGCTAAGTCGGTCATATTGCCTCAATGCTTGCAGGCTTGAATGCTTATTGCGCGTGAGGCACTAAGGGGAATATAGGTCATTGTAAGGCGGCCCTAACCTGTCGCGTTATTCAATCTTAACAGCGCCAGGAATTCCCAAAGATGGCGCCACGATGGGTTGTTTACAGGCTGAATGAGTAATTCATTTCTTACTTATAACCTGGAATAAGTTTTCCCGCTGTGAAAACGTTCTGTGGGGTAACATTTCATGGTGGATCATGGGCGGGCCGGGCAGTATTTCTGGCCATTATGATTCGGGACGTGGGCCGGGTCTGCGAGGCGGCCCCCTCATCGTAACTCTGGCCGTCCCCTTAGACAGATCTTCAAGCAGTTCCTCACAAATCGAGTGCTTAAAGACCCCAAGCAGCGACGCTTCTTCAAGTCCAATGACATTTATGAGCTGTTCACGCTGAGCGACCCCGACGGCTCGCAGGGAACAGAAACAAGCGCCATATTTTCAGGTAATTTACAAACCGAGCCAATTACGCTTCTGAATGGGAAATTAAACGCGGTCCGTACCAAAGCTGGCAGCCGCTCTTTTATCCTTGTTCTGACACTCGCGCTGACTTGGGTCAGCTAAAGGAGGTTTTGCTCTGTACACCTGATAGCATCGTCACAGCAAGTCATCCCCGTTTTGTAAAATGCTGCCAGGTACTGGTTCCGACGTCCAAGTGCCTAAGAAGCCCACTAAGAGGAGAACGCCTCCACAATCGAGCCCGAGGTGTCAAAATGGGACCATAGACCCGAAGGACCTCCTACCAGATGTGTCGAGAAGCAGTGCGGCCTCCCTGTCTCCAAGTGACGACGTGACGGCTGTCCGACATGCGAGCGGATCGATGGTGCCTAACGGTTGCGGTGACGGCCCTGAGGGGGAGGGGAGCGTGGCAGTCACTGGGAACCCCCAGGACCTCCCTCAGAAACAGAGGGAGAAACGGAAGCACTGCAAATCCAAGGGCAGGGTCTCCAAACACAGGGACGCCCGCTTTGATGGACAGCGCATCCCACACCTGGTGAAGAAGCGGCGATTCAAGACAGCCAGCAATGATGATGACGAGGAGGGTGGGCGGAGGAAAGATGACCAGAGGAAGAGTGATGACTACGTCTTGGCCAAACTGTTCAAGAAGTCAGGTAAAAGTAATAATAATAATAATAATAATAATAATAATAATAGAAATACCTCCTGGCATCATAGCCAGTGAGAGAAACTTAAGGGATGATGTCATTTGCCAGTAAGTAGGTTTGCCAGTTGTTTGTCTGAACCTTTTATTTGAAAGCCAGTCAGGAAAAATGGGTGGATTGGGTCCATTTCTTCACAGAAGCAGCTTTGTTCATTGTGTACTTTTTTTCCTAACCTTTCCCAGGCATACACAGTGTGATGAAACACGACACGATCATGGAGGCCTCTAACCCCGACTATGTCCTCGTGGAGGCGGAGGCTGAGCGCGTGGCGAAGGATGCCCTCAGGGCCCTTAAGGTGTCTCGCCAGCACTGCAGGCTGCCCTTCGCACGAGGCCCTGCACGCGACGGCAGCAGTGGTCCATCAGGGACGCCAGCCCTTTCCAGGTGCGACCCTGCCCATGCACTTTTTTTGGCTGGCACCTGTCTCAGAGGATTTTTATTAAACCTGTGTTTTGTACTGGAAAGAAAATCAAGAACAGGCCTAAGATTGTGACAAGTGGTTGAAGGAGCCCCTGAACAGCCATTGTGTGTGCGCTTTATAAAAGCATTTTAAACTACTTAACCTCATGCACCGAAACAGGAGCATGGAAAACCCAGCAATGGTTGCCAGTCTGATTCAGATTAAATATTGAATACTTCCTAGTAAGCCGTGGGATGCATCTGTAATAGCAGAACAAACTTAAGTTATGTTTGTAATCTGCTAACCATTAACTACAAAGCCTTAAATCAACCAGCTGTTGACAGATGCAAATTCTGAGTAGTGTTGAGTAGAAAAGCGGGGGCAATCTGAGATTGTCCTGCCTGTTTTCAGGCTCTGCCTTGGACCATGAGAAAGTTGTCCACTCAAGACATTAAACGCAGTATAGCTAACCCTTCACATTCGTGCATTTTACATTCGCAGTTTTGGTTATTCACGAGTTGGCCATTAACAATCAAACAAGAATATTTCCGGACCTTCCTGAAACACAGTAGAAACTCAGACAGCGTGTAAGACAGAAACAATACTGAAAAAGACTTGGATCACATAACATCACGTAATATATACATGATGCATGTTTGTTAAAGTGTACAACATAACTTTAATATTAAAAGTCTTGCCTTGGGTTTGCCGTGCGTCTTTGTCTTGGTAACCAGCCCCACTCACATGGTAGCTGTCATTGTGTCCGTGGAATTTTGTGTTTCTCACAGTAACTTTTAATCTTTTCAGTGCCACTAATTTTGAGTCCAAAATGTAGTGCTCCCAGTGCATACAGTACTAATCTTGTACAGGAAAGGGCATAATATACATGGTTTGTATATTATATAATGTCTAGATAGGAAATGACATTAACATGCAAAGTGTACACATCAGTACTATTTGTTTAGATATTGGTAATAAATAGACTATCTGTGTTACGTTTCAGGCTACCAGATTATTTTGGGTTGAGATTAGGGGTACCTATTATTTGAGAATATTCCCATTCTTCCACCCCTAACCCTCGCGAATGTGAAGGGGCCACTGTACTTCAGGTTATGCTCCTTTGCCAATTCTACATGCTGAAAGAAACCTTTTTTTGCTTTGACATCTTCCCCTTTCTTTCAGCAGGAGATTTGGCCAAAGGAAGAATCCCATGTTAGCAGAGAGCCATGCTCTTGTGGAGCGCTCATCTGACAAATGCAAGGTACCCCTTTGTTCTGTGTAATGCATGAGGTCGACAGCAAAGCGGGTGCATTACGGGGTGTGTCTTTGTTGCTCTGCTGTGCAGTGCTGCCCCTTGTGGTGGTCATGGGAGCTGCATAATCGAGCTCTTACCTCCTGCTCTGCTCTTTGAATGACTCCCTTTTGTTAGGATGCCGCCGTCATAAAGAAGTTTGGTGCTAAGAAGGGCCGCCCCCCCAGCCACTTCAGTGGACAGGAACTGGAGGAAGACACCACTTCCACAGCCCTCTCATCGTCCTCCCTGCTGGCCAAGATGAGGGCCAGAAACCATCTGAGCCTCTCGCAGAGCTTGGAGGAGGAGGAGGAGCAGCAAGATGAAGGCAGCGTGGCTGCTACGCAGGTCCCCACGGAGCACGACGAGCTGCTGGTGGAGCTGAGGAACTTCATAGCCTTCCAAGCCCAGGTCGACGGGCAGGCCAGCACTCCGGAGATCTTGGCCCATTTCAGCCCCAGGCTGTCGGCCTCCCAGACAGCAGTCTTCAGGGAGTTGCTCCGGAACCTCTGTCATTTCCACCGCAGCCCTGGCCAAGAGGGCATCTGGAAGCTTAAAGCTGACTTTCGCTAAGGTGCTGGCCGTGTTGGCACGGTGCTTGTGTACACTTTGGTGCTGCTCTAAAGACAGTTTGTTTGGGCTCTGCTTGAGCGTTCCTTTGATGCTAGTAATCAAAGGCTGTCGAGTAGATGCCATAATGAAAACCGCACAAATCCATGTGCCATTTGCTCAGGTTAGACTGCAGATGAACATGAAACTCCGTTATGGAATATCAACCATGGTGAACTTGACTAGAACTATTCCACAGACTGTTTTGTATACTTGAATGTTGATTGTAAATTAATTTTCTTGCTCATGAACACTTCATGTAGTTGGCTTCCTGATGTTTTTCTTGAATTTTATAGACATGTTGTATACACATTTGAGTGACAGCCCTGTCATGACACTGATCAGTCTACCTCTTACCTCTCCACCCTCTGTTACATATAATGCAACTGTGAGTCTCATAGGTGCCTATTTAAGATTTAAAAATAAATAATAAGGGCACTATGGAACAACCCAGTGACTTGACTTATGTTTTTCCGCATTGAATTCCCTCGTATGGATCTGCTTAACGCCTGAAGCCTGATTTTAATTTTGAGACGGTTTCCTCCGAAAAAAAGCCTGGCGGTAATTTAAAGGAGCATCGACATGACCGTAGTCATCCTTCACGATCGGGGATTGGAAGTTCGGTCTGCTGCTCCTGGATTTGCTGTGCAAAAGCTAATCCCGAAAACATTTACCGTATAATGGTCAAGTTTTAGGACACTTTCATTGAGAATCTTTGGGTACGGAGAGAGGTCACGTGATTTCGGCGCCCTATGCCTAATGGCATGCACTGGAACCATCTTGTGCTGCGGGCATTTTCCATAAATCAATAGGCATGTTTTTGCATCTTCTTGCTCTTGTTCCAATAATTTGGGCAAAGTTATTATTTAAATTATGAGCTACATAAATAAACTTGAACAGTCGTTCAAGTCTCTCGTGGCGCGGTCTCATTTACGTATTGCCATCCTCTAACCGGACTTGATGTGAACCGAGTTGCGTTAATCTTGACTTTATACATTGACATATACATATATTTCTCTGTCATATGTAGGTTACAAAATATACAACAAATAAAACCGCGTTTGCTCATTTGCTTTTTAGTTAACTACTAACGTGGACGATATCGTTATTTTTCGTCGGGGTTCTGCGAGTTTGGTTACAGACATTAGTCCGACGTTAACTCGATCTGATAAAACTAATCCTCAGAAGCATCTGGGTGTGATCATGTGGTGGTGATTGTTGGTATATTTAAATACGGAATGTTTTCCGTTTACCATAAACGGCTTGTAAATATTTTCGTGCTTTGCAATCGTCAATGACTTCTTTGAATATTCAAATCCATTAATACTACTGGCAGTAGCTTCGCCGAAAGGCTACGCGCACATGTGGAAATCTATAGAAGGCTGGTGTTTTTCTCTGGTGGACCGCATTAAAAAAATTTTCTCGATTGTTTCTTAAAGGTTTTGTGTTCTTGAATTTTTCTGATATTAACTGGAAAGACTAACGCTTCGCAGTACTCAAGAAAAGATTTCTGAAGAGTGACATATGTAGGCTAAATTTGATAAAAAAAAATGATTTATCTGGTTTTAAAATGACAAATATCTGTTTATTACCTGTTTCTAATAGTAATCGTAGTAGTGTCCCTTTAAACGTGGATTTATTAATTGCAATGTCTTCCATTTTTAATCATCATTACGGTCATTTTACTTCGTAAATCTGTTACAGTGTTTTTTAAGTTGAACCGATAGGTCTGCTAATAATTCGTTTTTGTTAAAATAAGAGACATTGAAAATGTCGTATATGAATGAATGAATAGTTTCTGATCGACAGTAGCCTACATTTCTGACGTTTATCTTGATAAGACTGGCATCCGCTAACAATACTCTAAATGTATATAGTATTTAAAAGTAATTTTAATACTGACTAGTCCATATGCCCTTTCTCTTTAAAAGAGAGGTCTGTAAATCCATCTTCGAAATGATTCAATAGGAAAATGTGTTTGCATAGGTTAAGGAAGAACTAAATATTTTAACCCGTTAATTGATTTCCGGAAATAATTAATAAAAAATAAATTAAAATAATCGCTTAGGCCATTTTTTAAGATTAATTTCTGGAACAAAAACTCTAAATCCATTAAACTTTACTTCATATTTATACCTGAAACAGTGTTTTAACTGAGTTGTAGCGTATTCTCCGTGTGTGTGTGTGTGTGCGGAGCGCCCGGTTTCCCGCATGACCGATCCAGCAAACATAGAGTAAAGATGTGCAGGCGCCGTATGAACCGTGAAGCGCCGATGTTTTGGATGGCGCTCGACCTCTCCTGGTCATTGTTAGTACGACGGTATTGTTAGTACCACGATCACGCGCTTTTTCAAAATGCGGGTGCCCAACCTAAGCCAAAGAACTACCTATATTTAGCCTAGCAGCCAGGACAATTATTTACTTTCTTATTAGAAATAGACGGGTATTTGGATATTTTCGGGCAGTTTAAAAATGCATAGGCCTAATTGCAACTCAATTTCCATTACAGGAAGTTGATTTAATTATTTCACATTCTCAGGCATTAAAGTGGGCCATCTTAAGAAATTAAAAGGTCAAATTGTTTTTGTAAAATTGCCGTATCACCATAGTTCAAATTAAATACTCATTTTTCCAATGAAACGCACTGCCAAGGGCTTAAGTAGAAAATTCTACTAGAAATATCACTACAGAATAATTTATACACTTGCAATGATACACTGCATAGACGACATTTAATATACTTAAAACCTGTACGGATATGGTAGTTGTACTACATTATGTAATTTACTTAAAGTTGTAAGTGGCTTTTCTGTTTAAAGTACTAGGTAAATGCAGGATAATCTTGTGGGTTGTGTTTAATATATTTTCTTGAAGCGTCACTATCTGCGGAAACGGAGCAGGACAAGGTTCGCACGTGGTGCTGACCAAGGTGCTGATATTTAACATTATACTCGAGTTGGTCTTTTTTCATTGATATTTTTATTTCATTGATGTTTTCTGAGCTGGAATGTTGATGTTATTCCGAAATTACTCGCAGAGCTTTGTGATGAGGCTTCATTAACAACTTTTTCATATCTGAATTGTAATGACACAACACTTCATTCAGTTAGTATTGTGTCCGGATGCCCATGGAGAAAGCCAGGTGTAGGCTGCTCTTCAGTACAGCTACAAACAGCAAACTGCTGTCTGTACGAGGTGTAAATACTTGAAACAGTATTAATTTTCTTTTACCGGGTTCAAAATAAAACGAACTGACGCACCGACGACGCAATTACCTTCATCGTTTTAATTTACTTTTTAGTGGTTGGGACAAGTTTGGGTTCACAGCCGGAAGATGCATCAAATAGACAGGCAGTAACGCGAGTGCCGAAGCCTAACCTCTCTCCTGAGAATCAGTCGACATCAACTGGATCAATCATATATGGTCTTATTAACAGAAGCTGAACACTCCCGTCACACGATTCACTAAAAACAAAGACCAATAAACAAACAAAATTTCAATTAAGATAAGTCTCCACAAAATAGAAGAAACTTATCAACAGTTGTTTGATTTCAATTTTCCGTCGCATCTCACCGAGGTCATAATACCAACTTTATTTTCAGCGGTGCATAAATTAATTACACGCATTTAATAACCAAAATATCATTATATTCCCCCCTTAATATCATAAACGTTTTACGCCAGGGAAGCACTTAATAGTGCAGGGGGCCGTAACAGGCTATTATCCTTGTGTAATGCTATTAGAGAACCAATTATGAGCCATTATACTTGCTTTTTTGCAGTTTATGTGATTTCATCCAATCCCGCCCTCGTCTTCAAAATTTCAGCTGGTACTTAGAGCCTAATTTTCAGAAGGCTAAGAACCGGCGATGTCTGTGTTCCGCGTCCCAGATGAGTTTTAAAAGTAATTGAAAGGGTCCCGTTGCATATCATTTACTGGGAAAGAGGAAATAAATCCAAGGACCCCTTGCTGTGAACAAAATCAAAATTTGGATGTATGAGCTCTCAGCAAGCGAAGCCGTGTATAAAGTGGACCCCTAACCCATCTAATGTGCAATTACTGGTCTGACAGTCAATTTAAAATCCAGAACCAGTCATCTAGATTTTTAATATCAAAAAGCGAAGGAATAAAAAGTGCATGGCTGTCGATAAAGGGCGCGTGTGTTTGGGGATGATTTTGGGAATAACAACGCATACCGCAAGGCAATTGGCGAGGAAAGGTACATATTTTAAGTGGTATAGGTGCGATGGAGATTTGACGGTTTTCACCACGTGGGATGCCCTGGAACACCCAGCGGGCCTATCCAAGTCACTCAGAGCAGACAATGCTGGAAATAATAAGATTATGACCAATTATGCCGCAGATTATAAAGGCAAGTGCTGAGAGGTTGGTCGTGCTGTAGACGCTTATAAAGACATCTGGTCATTCCCAGGGCTGGGCTGATTTCCCCGACAGTGTGCGTGTATTAGTGAGAGAGACAGACAGAGAGAGAGAGAGAGAGAGAGAGACAGGGAGAGAGAGAGGGAGGGAAGAGAGAGAGAAAGAAAGGGGCAGACTGAGTGTACGCAGATGACCGAGCGAGTGTTACTGCCGGTAACTCAGGCGCGCAGGAACCGCACCATCAATCTCAGAAGAGGGCTCGCACGTCGGTTCACAACAACAACTACATCAGGTACGCTTCTTCGTGTTTGAATAATGTTTTTGACTTCTTCCTGAAACGGAAAGGACAACCAAGAACATTTCCTAACTGATGTTCAATTATGTATGTGCATGAATTATTCTCTCTTGTGCATATAGTTGATTTTGCAGGTGTTTTGACTTTCACTTGTGAAACGGAGTTATTAATTAAATGCTGAACAATCCAATGAGACAGTCGTGTACAGTGCACTATCTCCCAGTGAACAGAAAATCTGTAATACATATTTAAATTAAATACACCCCTAATTGGCAAAGAAAGGTCTGAACTCTTTGCGTCCTTTTTTTCAGATCGACTGCGAACTTCACCCGTATCCAGATAAACTTTAGAAAATGTTTTACTTTCATTGTCCGCCGCAGCTGGATGGGGAATGCTGTAGGACAAATACTAGTGAGTATTTACCTTAACTCTCAGTTACGTTCAATGTTGTTGCGGAGAAGCGGGTTGTCAGAAAAATGCATCATATCCAGGTAATTTAATCAAATTGGTTTATTAAACGTGAACGGTTTCTTTTGTGTGTTTTTCGTATTGAAAGCTGACTTTAAAATTAGCGAGGCGAACGCAAATGCGTTATTCTTGTATTTTTGCCACTTGGTCGTTGTTTAAAGTTAAAATATCAAATGGCACCATTGTGTGTTGATTTAAAACAGGTCCAAATGTTTTACTCAACAAAAATATAAAGATTTTAGTTTGAAAATATCCGCGGATACATATACAAACAAAAAAAAGGGCTTAGTTTTACCTTTTACCGCAACATTATCGCTGCACGTGCAAGGTATATTTCTGGTTATGGTATTTCCACTACAATTCTACTGGAAACATTTTATTGTTTTTACGACCGTCGTTCTTCCACCTGGCACCATCCTTTAGGCCGAGCACTAGTGTTTGCCCTAGGGCCACGCCGGGCTGTTTTGTTGCCTGCCTGGGCACAGATGTTTGATGGCTAATCGACATCTCAATGTGGTCACGGTCGTCTCCTTCAGACCGTCTGCATTAATGTTTAACGCTGCTCATCTAAATATTTACAAAGCATGGAGGTCTGCCTACCAAGTTTAAAGTGATTTTAATATACAGCACTTTAAAATCGTCTTATGCATTACTAATATGCCTGAGTAAGTTTTCCTCATCGAAAATGGCGCACCAGTCTCGAAATGTATGTTACGATAGTTAAACGATGGTTCGATTTTTTTGAATGGGGATTTCACAATAAGCATGTTAATACCGGCTGTGAGTGTGTGTCTGTGTGTGCGTATATGTGTTGTGCCACTGAAGTGTCAAAATATTACTTAAAATTATCTTATCTTTTCTGACCGTGTTCCTCAGTAAACAGTGGCTCCTTCGGAGGCCACGCAGCCGGTGACTTCGACGACGGATTTCTTAGAAGAAAACAACGCAGAAATAGGACTACGTTCACTTTACAACAGGTAGGCCACTGAGTCAAGTTGCTTAACGTAGATGTCATGCGGCATTGATAAATATTAATCGAAAGTACAATTTTGTTTAGTAAATTATGAGTGTTATTGAGTTAACTGTGAAAAATTGTGAAAATCCTTTTCGTCTGTATTTGTATATACATGTGTATTTTTTGTAGCCTGTAAGTTTTTTCTCGTATAGATATTTTTTATTCTTTTAAACATTTAAATTGTGACAATTATTCATGTATCTGTTTGTTAATTTATTTGCCATGCAGTGTTTGGAAAAGTGTCAAAAGAAACAAGTATTTTAGTTCGTTTTTTTGTTGTTGTTTTTACTAATGTCCATACCAGTAATAACGATGTACACGGTGAAACTTAAAATGGTTATCGTTACCGGCCGGACACCGGTGAATTTGCTGCGTTGTTTATTTCAGCTAGAAGCCCTCGAAGCGGTTTTCGCCCAAACGCATTACCCCGACGTCTTCACGAGAGAAGAGCTGGCAATGAAAATCAACCTCACCGAAGCCCGTGTCCAGGTGAGCCGACTCATGAACACACACCCCATAAAGTGTTCAAAGCACGTTTGGCCAAAGAAAGTAAATTAAGCCACTCTGTCATTTTCGTGATGCACTTTAATAACATCAACATAATGTGGAATATTAGATTAGGTTGATTAATCGGTCATTCATAATTAACTAGTGATAATGTTCTACACTAATTTGTCCGCGTCTCTAAGGTACAAAATTACTTTAATACAAATCCATTTCCGGGCTTCAGAAATAGAGGTAAAAAGCTTTCGTTCTTAAAGCCTGCTCGTTGTTGCAAGGTAGTGGAAAAATATTTTTAGCGGTAAATTTGTTCATCTCTTTGGCTCATCAAGGCAAGGACCACAAACAGGAGCGCGCGCGTGCACACCCGCCGGACGATATTAGCATTCTGCTTGGCGAATGTTTAGTGCCTTTCCTTCTGACAATTTACATTCATAGATTGGTCGGACAAATATTCGCCGTTATACAAACATAGGCGCATGTAATGAAATTCAGTGTGTCCTATATGTAATTTCCTGCTTCCACGATTTGCTTTTGGGTTTTGTTGTGAGCGCAGATCTAATTGTACGAAATATAATAGTTTGCCTTTTTTTCCCCAGGGTCATCTTACTATCGCTTAAAACCAATGACTGCACATAGATAATGGAATTCGCTGCTGTAAATTAGGGATTGTAAACAAATTATTTCCCTCTAATCGGATTACCAGATTCGTATTATTAAATCTGAACATGAATCAGTCGCAGCATGCAGGGATATTAAACTTACATTATTATTAGAAAATAAATTTTCTTTTTGTTGTAGTGTGTAGACCTTCCTTTTAAGTGTCAATTGGCCTTGGCTGCATTAAGAACAAACTGCAAATTGAGATTAATGGGGCAATTACAGACTATTCAGACGGAAGAGATCATGACTTCTAGCTGGAAGGTGCAAGGGTGAGATAGCGCCGTGACAATTACAATCCGAATATTGTTGCCCTTCCTGTAAACTGTTGTCTTATTATTCGGAGTGAATACTATATGTTTGTGTTTGTCCGCTGACATTATTGTACCTATGGACAATACTGCCGGGTCTGCGGAGATAGGACCGCATTGTGCCCTTCGTCCATTCAAACGTGATTAATGCGTTAGAGAGCACAGTCTTAATCGAATCTGATGTTGTCAAACAATCACTAAATAGGGAAATAAACGACTTCATCACGGTTCTCTCTCAGAAGCAGGGGCACTGTCAGTAGGAAGTCATTAAAATATGATAATGAAAAATTGCTCAATTAAATGTTGTTATAGGCAATGACCTTCATTCAATTAAGATACAAGAACTTCACTGAATATGCAGAGCATTAGTGTTAGCTGAAGTTTTAAGTAAGTCGCCATTTTTACGGTGAGGTGACACGATACTGGGGAGAATTAACAATAGAAAACAGATTAAACTTTTTCCGTATTCAAGATGTGGTTTTGCAAGGCTGAGATTAAAACAGGAAAGAAAATGTCGTAAGACTAAAATGAAGACATTTTTGGCATACCTTTGCATGTCTGTGCACTGTCTTCACCAACCGACAGGTATGGTTTCAAAACCGGAGGGCCAAATGGAGGAAGACGGAGAGAGGAACGTCCGAGCAGGAAGGGGGCAAGGAACAGACGCGGGAAGGGACTTCTCCCGTGAGGAACCTCAATTCTCCGTCTCCCGCTGACCAGAGCCGTAACAAGAAGGATCAACTAGAAATCCAGCAAAGGTACGTCATGCATTTAGCCGTCATTTTCTACTTGGTAAAATACTATTATTGGAAAAATACCTGACACACGTTTCCCGTTCATATTCAAGTCTGAACAGAACGGTCGGACCAGGTGGCCCCTTTTTCCCGTCCTGCCTGCCCGGAACCCTCCTCAACACGGCCACTTACGCCCAGGCCTTATCCACAGTCGCGTCTCTAAAAGGTGACTTCGCCTCGTTTTGTATAGCTGCTGCGGTTGTCGTGTATTTTACCAAGATTCCTTATTTAATAATATTATTATTAATAATAATAATAATAATCATCATCATCATACGCGTATGCTGTTTTAATAATTTAGCCTACTATTTTGGATATGTCGCTTTGCTCCGCGACGGTTTTTTCCCCTTTACCTCCAGTAGGCGATGCTCTTGTTATCAAATCTCGTTGAACTTACTTTTTGGTGATTATGTTTTACCAAATTAGTATCGCATCCGTGACGTACCTTCACGTGCTTTATTTCCATGAGGGCAATTATCTGTATAATTTAAGTTTGGGTAGGACTGGTGAAATTGTACGGTAATTTCTGGGGAGTACACACCCTCACCCTGTGGCTGTGCTTTTCCCCCTGTCCCCAGGAGGTCCCCTCTGCTCCTGCTGTGTTCCCGATCCTATGGGCCTGTCATTTTTGCCCCCTTATGGTTGTCAGAGCAACCGGACGGCCAGTGTGGCAGCGTTGCGCATGAAGGCGAGGGAACACTCCGAGGCTGTGCTGCAGTCGGCTAACCTGCTAGGGGCGGGCCAAAGCACAGGTGTGGGTCCGGCAGCAGGTGTGGCCGTGGGCGGAAGCAGGAGCAGCCCTGGACCCATCACCAGCAAAGCCCCAAGTCAGGAGAGCTCCCAAGATAAGCCGGCGCCCGGTGCCAAGGACCCACTTGAGAAGAAGTGCAGCTTGTGAGTGCCCCCTAGAGGGCGGCCGCTGTCAGAACACTGATGCAAACAGGCTCTCTGTACAAAAGACATGAACGTTGCCCCTTTTGAGGGCTTTATCTTGTCCAAATACCATAATCTATTCGTTTCTAGTATTTACTGATTTATGGAGTATTTGATTGTGTTTGGGCAGTTTTTAGGGAGTGGGGGTGACTCAAGGACAATTTTTTGTTACTTATATTAAATAAACAGTGTTACTGATAAGTAAAAATATAGGCCTACACCGTGTATGAGTGAAGACAAAAGATTTGCACTGGATGCCCGTATTCAGTCTTGGGTAGCATGCTCAGAGAATTAGAAGTCACGATCACCTCAAAACTACCCTGGTATGCCGTTACTTCAGAATCAAGTTGTAAAATACCGATGCTTATAAAGGCAAAATATTCATATAATTACAATGCGCACGTGGAAATATCATCTGCGGGAGGCTGCGTCAGGTCATTTCCTTGTATCCGTGCTTCGTAAGTATACTTTAAAGTTGAATGCATACAACGAGCTAGCTGTGTATAATATGTTGTATCATCATACGGTTACGTTTTTGTCTTGTTTTGACATGTATTTAAAACAATTAAAGAAGTAGACATTCACGTATGTCTCTTGTAGCTCATTGCTTGAGCCATCTGGCTCAAATTAATAATTAATTCACTTTCCTGTTCACTAGAGGTAAAATTGCCAGAATGGGTCTGATTATTTATTTACTTTTAGAGCAGCCTTGGTTCCCTCGTTGGTCGCATTGCCCGCATTTTCCCAGCAAACTTTTTTTTTTATCTTTACTAGGAAATAATTAGTCGTCATTTGCAGATGTATATTTACAGTTGTTGGTTTCTTACGGCACTTTCACTGAGGTCATGAAATGTAGAATGTAATTAATTTAATTTTATTCTTTCACAGTATGTTTCCCAGAAAGAGAGATAAATAAGGGAATAGTTGTGCAAATTAAAAATATTTAAAAGGATTGTACGTGAAAAGTAGTTAGGCTGATTAAATTTCTGTCCTTGAGGATTTTCAGGAAATTACTTTTGATCGTCAATAACACAATTAAGTAAACTACACACACATTAGCATGAATTATTGATAAGAAATTATGTATTACCACGAAGTACTGATTTAATATTTTATGATGCAACGTCCGGGTGACTCGACAACACGAGATAATGTCAGGCGTCCTGCGTGATTTTTCTGGTGCTCTGCACTGCCTACGGATTTCTTCGGCCGTTTGATAAGAAAGGTACAGAGACTAAAGTCGCAAATGCATTTTGTTTGCGGAGGACTGTGGTATATCTGAATCAATGCCAGTGAATGCGCCATATAATAAATTAATAAAATGGTCTTTGCTTTAAGAATGATGTCAGTTTGTAGCGGCCTTTCGGTTTGTAGTTTCCGAAAGTGACTTTAGAAATCTCAGCCTTACCCCCCGACTTTTTTTTGGTTACGCAGCTCCGGGACTTACAGACTTGGGGACTAAGTCCCCATCAGACCCAATCAATCGAGGTAGTTTATTCACAGACTCACCTTCTCCCTGCGATGCGAAACGGTTCGCTGTTGAAACTGCATCAAAAGGCATTTTGGGTAATAACCGCTCGCTTATTAAAACTTTCGACACACTGCGACAGCTTCATTTGAGTTCTGCTAATGTGTTTGTTTGTTCTAATGCATACTAATGTTTTAATTAAGAGTTTAGCCACTACCAAATATAAATGAGATAATGGTTAAATCACATTGGGCCAGTAATTTGTGATTTCATAAAGATGTTGTTACGATGCTGCAACTGTATATTTGGAGTTATTGATAATGCGATGTTCTTATTAACTATTTTAATCATTTTAGAGGGGCATTATTTATATTAAATTAACTGGAGGGCTGCCAAAAATTGAGCGTCTCTTTTAAGAGAAACAATAAGACATAAATACAAGTGGGATTTCCATTCTTTGCCGCATATGGGACTTTCCTCATTTGGTTGTAATTATGAAATATTGTCTGCCACAGCAGTTATGCATAAGCCCTTGAAAAGAGTCGTATGTGCAGATGCCCCGCGTAAGTTCTCATGAAGTCATCTCTAGTCGTCACTGTTTTGTAATTCCTGCATTTAAAGTAATCAATACACCAATCAATCATGCTCATCTCTGTCGGAAATTATACCAACGTAGCAGTCTTTAATGCAGTGGATAATGATGTTTACAAGCAACCCAATAACCACATGGTACTTACTCAGCACGGGGCCAGCCAGCGCCGTATCATTTTAGATTCCCATCCGAAATTGGGCCGGACCACTGCCAATACACTCTGTCTGGACCAAGTTATGAATCTTTCACGTGTTAAGGTCATCTGAAAGGGCATTATCTAGGCTACTTGAATAAATGTTTTAATCAACTTTAACTTAAATTGTCGTTCCCCAAAGTTCACTGCACTTGTGCAGCGCTGTTGAAATGATGAACCTGCTTGAAAATAATACAGAAACCAGGCTGATCTGTTAGTCACATCTCCTGGAGAATATGCAAAGGCAAAAATAGGGAACGATTGCCAAGGATGAATCAGAAACATATATTGGTCTTTACCACTAGAGGGACCCAAAGTGCAGTTCTGGGCGAAACACACCATTAGATTAAAATCTCAGCTGTTCTACAATGGGTCAGTGTAACAACTCAAAATTCTGCTATATCAAAGCTTTGTTCAGATGGAATCGACCAGCCTACTTGATTGTTTATATGGAATGTGATTTTAGTTTAATCAACTCAAAGATGTAACTTTGGGTTGAACCTTGGGGTCGCTGAGGTCTCCACCCATTGAAGGGGGTCCAGGGGGTTGTATTGGCTGATTTTGACTACAGGA
>JAODJX010000065.1:11907247-11917261 GCA_026776945.1 Isichthys henryi | reverse complement strand
TAATTAGTGAGTTGCAGCGAAAACCAGCACACACACCGGCCCTTTGCGGATAAGATTGCCCACCCCTGATCTAGACCGACCCTCCAAAGAAAGCCCAGGTACAAGTGTAAGGAGGGCTGGAGTAGGATCTGTACAACAACGTCTAACACAGTAAGAAGCTAATAAGACAATACAATGATGAGACGTGCAACATTATGAATATTTATCTTCATAATATTTCCACCAACTCTGACTATGCTACTGTATGCATCCAGATACAATCTGAGAATCAGTATTAGAGGAATGTCTCCCTTTCTGTATAATTATCAAGGTCTTTTCACTAGTTGATAAAACTGTGACCTTTAGACATGGATGCTCAAACAGACGGACATACAGATCAGACCCAGTTTCAGGCTTTTTGACTGGCCATGTACTGTGTGTGACATAGAAGCATGGGATGTGGCTTCATGTACAGATACATAGTATCTAAGCAACCCTTAGTGTCTGTGCTACAGTGAAATTACAAGGTACAAGGTGCTGGGCTCAGTTTTTGCGTATTTGGTACACAGGTCGTTTGCTCTGTATGGATGTGAAGAGTCTGACTATTTACTTTTCAGGCAGTATTGAGGTTGGTTGGTTGAAACTTAGATTTTCAGCCACAAGCTTAAGGTGAAGCAATCACAGAGGTTGAATATTTCTAATAAATACTTGGTAATTAGCTCTCCCTAGTTTGTTATCCGTTGCATGGTGTCCCACACATGTGAGGGTTTGAGAACCCAAGTGCAGACAGATATTTTAAATGAGATACTTCTGTTATACATTATAGTTGAGAGCTAACATATTTTCATACTGCAAGGACCGCTAAGTACGTTTCTTCTGAGAGGAAATCAAACGTAAGCTTCACTGAGACAGAGTGGCGAAGTGGGTAAGGTACCACATGTGGTAAAGTCTCAGCTATAGGTGCAGCCACCTCTGTGGATACTTGTGACGTCATGTGCCCTTCATGCAATCGGACCGAATCATATGAATGGAAACATGCTTGGGGGTGATGATTTGCAGAAGCCGAAAGGGAGATTTTGTGCGTGGGAGTAATATAAATAAACTCGCTGAAACTCTAGAGAAGCTCCAGGCGGGGAGCCATGCTCTCCAGTTGCTCTGGATTAAGAGACAGGCGTGGGGCATGAATGAAGTAAGAGGATTTTGATATAGAGGGAGTATGTATATTTTTGGCCGCTAGGTGGAGACGCGAGCCCCGGCAGCGCGCGAGCCCAGTCTACACTGTAACCGGCTCCTTATCTGGAATAATTCGGTTTCACCCAGGAGATGTCGGCTCAGAACTAGGTACAGAAGGTTCACGTGTAATTCATCTTCACTACAATTTTCAGCATCTACCAGCATTACAAACAGCTTAAGTAGAATGTGTTCATTATGAACGTCATAGAAAAAAAACTCTGTGACACACTAGGTAAAATACCAAGCTTTTACCGAAACATCAGTGGTGTGAATCAATCCACAAAATAAACATGCTAAACTCACGCACAAAGCCGAACGTGTAAAACGACAGCATGACTTTCTGTGTCACTGAGTAGCACGATAGTTAAAGTACCTCCTTTTTGACACGGAGTTGGAAGTTTAATTATGTCCATATATATTTAATACATGTAGGGGGGAAATGATTAAATAAAAATTTCTTTGGTTCTTTTCTTCTTGGTTATGCTTTTGCAGTTGAAATACTATTTTTTTTTTAAATAAGTCCTTAGATAAGTGTTTTTTTTCAGGGTGGTATAGAGATTAAGGTGCCAAGTGCTTAGTCTGAAAGTCTATAGCTCAAATCTGGCAGAGAAATTACTATATTCAGTGTGTTTTTTTAATTCTCTGGCTTTTAATTCCTTATAAAATGTATATAGAAAAAAACTATAAGCTGCTGCTGTGGCAGATTGGCAGGGTGGCTAGGGTACCAAGTGCTTAATATATTAATATAATTCATAAATGCTTTTTTTTTTTTTTATCGCTTAATTCCATAGGAAAGGTATATATGAGAACACACATTTAGCTGTGCCAGAGTGGACCAGCTGGTAGACCTACAGTCTTACCTGTTTAATGTGCAAGTTTAGGATTTGAGTTTGGCAAAGGAAAATTCTCAAACATTCTCTTTAAATCCCAGGTCCCATTATTCCCATGGAAAATACACCTTGAAACGGTTATGTTTTAACTTGTATTGTGGAACCATTAGTCAGGTGCAGATATTTAACCTGCAAGTGCTGGATCTGCCAATTGTGCTCCAGCTGTAGGTAAATGTACATTACCGATCAAAAGCTCTTGTTGTGCACTAAGGATTTCTACATTTGCTTGTTACTCACTTAACATTTTCTAAAAATACACTCGATATTCTTTGCCAACAAATATTTCTATGCAGTTTAACATGGAGGAAAGAGAGAAATGGCATTTATTCATAGCTATGGTAATTATTTCAGCAATATACCAGGTTGTACTGCAGCAGCAGAATACTGAATTCACTTGGAAGGCATGTCTTGAAAATGCTGTACTGGCTCAGACTTTATGAAGAAGACATGCTGCCTTCAGGCGACTGAACAGAAGAGGGGAGCTGATATTGAACCTTTTAGCTCAAACTTGCAGAGCAAGTTAGAGTCACATTCCCACCACAAACAAACTGCTCCAGAGTTAATTTGGGACCGGACTGAGACCATCTCCTCCCAAGGGTGCGAGGATCCTTCACACCTGCCTAAACATGTTGCAGCAATGGGGAAATCGAACCAAAGTCTGATTTAACCAGACTAAAAAGTACAGGTGTGAAACACCCAAATTGGCATTGTGGTGTAGAGGTAAAGTGGTTAGATGGACTGAGCACTACCAGGGGGACACTGACTGACTCACACTCATACTAAATTCATAGCGATGATGGGCTGTATGAAAGGAAAGAGACTTTTACAAGGTATGAAATAATAGGACTGTTATGCTTCTAGACAGTAAAGTGAAGTTTTTTCTACACTCCACACACACCTCACATGACTGGCAGCCCCTGAGAGACTCAGCCCCACTTGCCATTTACCAACTCAAATCTAAGAAAGACCATTTAGTACCACAGTTGAGTACCTCACATACAATTTCACCAAAGAAAGAGAGGAGAGACAAAAGGAGAACTTCACCACAGGGATGAATAAAGTATCAACTCTAACCTCCCTTTCTGAGAACCACTGTAAGTTTGCTTGTTCCTTGCACTTAGAAGCAGAGCATACAATTAGTTGCCAATATTATCTCCCATTGTCTGTCACTGTCATTTCAGCTTGCACACACTTTATATGGGATATCAAAAACATGAACCACCTTTTTACACGACAGGAAGAAACCTCACAGCTTCAAACCATTAATGAAAAAATGAACAGACTAGCAGTCTTGCACTATTGCAGCAGTCGCGGTTCATGTAGGCCTAGTGATCAGCTGTGTGCATATTAATTGCACTCTGGCTGTTGTTTGTGCTTTTTGTAATTGTTTCGGTCTAAATAGAATTAAACTTATACTAGTAATTACCACTTGTCAAAATATGCATTCCCTAGTGTCTTCCTTGTAGGTGTCAACCTACAGATGTATTTAAACATTTCTATGGTAGCATCCATGAGCCGAACATTTCAGACTGTGTTCAACGCAACCTGAATTCATTATCCATTGCAAACGTGGAACGTCCAGCACTTAGAATTCTGCTGGAATTTGTCTATCTAGTCCAAATTTACCTTACCTGAACATTAAAGCATTCAGTCAAAACATAACCTCCATACTCTCTATGACTTTTGCAACTGTAAGAGACTACATCTGCTTAAATCTGTTTAATTAAGCTGTAAGATGATGACACAGTAAAACAAATGAGAGCTTACAAAGTACTGTGTGGCAAATTAAACAATAAACAACAGACATCTATGCCTATGAGTACCATAGGTGAATTTGATACAGAAGTAAGAATAGAATAGTCTCATTAATCAAGGCTGTGGGACATTTCACTCAACAAAACTGCCATCTGGCGAGTGGATCTCTGATCAGGATCCAGGTGACACGAATACACACCAATATTCACAAAGAAATAAACTGAAAGTAAAATCACCTGTGGTCTTTTCAGCCTGCATTTTCAATCCCCGCTGAAAACCTACGGCTTAAGCTGAAGGACAAAGGCAGTGGCAGTTATCAAAGGTAGTGGAATGTCAAGTGCTGAGTGCAATAGACACGCCGTCCTGGCTATTTGCATATTTAATGGAGACAATCCATATTTCTTAATAGATTTAATTCAGGTTATGTAGGTCACCAAGGGTACAAGAACAAAAGCTTCCTTTGGCTTGAAGCACCAACTTCATACCTGAATTGTTTTCAACAGCTATATAAAGTACATAATTATGTGCATTCTGAATGTAAATGTCAGTGACATTCCTCACTCAAATCTGCAGACAGCACTGCGGCAGTGCATTTCGGAGCGCTGTGGCTTGTACCTGTCACAAGCAGACCACCACAGTTTGAAACGCTCAGGGAATTGCAATTTCAAACGAAACCCCTGTGACAAAAGTGATCAGTCTGACTCATTCTTTACTAAGACTCAAAACCGTAGGTATGCCTGAATTCTATCATATAAATTATCATCCTAATACTCTATCCATCGGAACAGCTTCATGCAGTTCTATTGCAATGCTTATGCTCTGGAGTTTAACCATTTTAAGTGGGCTTCTAACACCTAGTTCCTAGGGAATGGGCTTAGATCACAATACACCCAAATATACCCACAATTTATCGCTTCTTGACTGAGGATATCTGAAATGGAATGGTATCTTTAAGCAGAGCTAAATAAACTGCTTTGTCGAATAACTCACTTAAAACTTCAGCTACAATAAATAATAAAAATAAATCTACATTACATATAAGACATTTCTTTCCAAGTGCATGTGAATGCATGCATATTTTATTGCCAGTCATTTTAAGAAATAATTCCATCTTTGTGTATCAATAAGTCTGATATACATTCATATTGCCTCAGATTTGTGTATATACATATATACTATAACATCATTAATTTCTTTTAGTTCTCAGTCCCAAGACATCATGTACTTTCCACAGCAAAATCCTCCAGTTCACTCATCGAGATAATATTGAGTTTTCTCTGGCTGCTCTTGCTCTCAGTGTGTCTTGACTCCTGAGGTTGCTCATGTTGCATGTATACAGGTTCAATGTACATCTGTGAGTCCTGGCCAAACTCAGGGCTGTAGCCCTTCTGGACCCAGGGGTCGTTCAGCTCCAGCATCTCCTGGTCATCCGCCAGGGCGGCTGGCGCCGACATCTGGGAGGAGGACCTCAGAGGGGGCACAGACGCTACGGGCAAAGTTAGGAAGCCGGGGTACAGAAGATACGGGGGGCTCAACAACTCCACCGATGATGCTGGCGACAAGGTGCCTTCTGGCGATTGGCGGACTGACAGCTGAATGTACTTGCCTGTCTCAGGATCGAAAAAGGTTTTTGTCTTGACCGGCACTGGCACCTCAACCATAAAGTACTGACCGGAGTTTGGGTCCTGGAGGAGTTTCCTTTCGGTTAGTGGGAAGGGCTGAGCCACAAGCTTTGGGGCTGAGGGGACATAGCCAGGCTCCATGCAGTAACGTGGAGCGGCATTCGGGCTGGGTGCAAGATGCTGTGACAGCAGCTGCCCCGTAGGGGATGGTGGCTCACTGGACACCATGCGAAGGGAGGTCTGATCCAGGTGCCAAGTTCCATCAGGCCTCACTTTAGCCTCGGCCTTCTTTATTCTCCGTGTCGTTAGCTTCTGGGCGCGACGGAGGGCCTTCTCTGTCTTGGGGGGAACTACTGGTGGTTTGCCGAATGTCTTCCCTTCATTGCCACTGCAGGTTGGTTCTGGCCTCTCACTGATCCTTCTCAAGACTTCAGCCCCCTCTGTTACCCCAAGGATTCCAACCCTGTCATTTGTCACATCTGTTGTACCTGCAGCACAGCTCTCTTCTGACAAAGCACTCCCTATTGAGCAGCATTCATCCTCCTCTAGGGCATGATTCTTCCTGGAATAGCCATGTGGTTCCTTTGTGGCAGTAGAATCTGAGGGAAACGGGGCACTGCGAGGTGAATGCTCCTTTGGCTGCTGGAATCGGTTTGATAGACCTACAGCATGTTGGACGACTTTGGTTTCTTCTGAAACGGCATCATGCCAGTCCTCTCCCTTCTCAGAACTGATGGGGGAAGAGAGTTGGGGATCTTCTGGAAACGTCTTGTGGAAATATGACTTTACTGTTTTGGTTACAGGTGATATTTTGAAGGTGTTGTCTTTCACTTTGAACAATGTGGGCTTCCCCAGAGATGGTGAGGAAGTTTCAGGTCGTGGGGAAAGTGCGTGGGCTTCAGCAGGGTACGTGGTGTTGTGAATCCACCTGCCGTCATCAACCATTTTCCCAGCGTTCTCTATTTCCCTCGTCCTCAGTGCCATCTCAGTTTTTTGGGATGAGTTGAACAATGCGCCTTTAGCTTCCACTTCAGTATCATGGTTAGTAATAGCATAGTATGGCAGTCCCTCCTCTTTGTTTTCCCTCTGTTGTATGATTTCTGTGTTCCCCGGACTATTCCGTACTTTTAATTCCTGTTCCAGAGTTTGCTGGGCTTCTTGCACAGACAAATATAATTCATTTAAGGGCTTTTTTGGTGTTTCAGCGTAAATTGGTTGCTTGTCAGACACTGAATTTCCTTGCCTTCCAGTGAAATCTTCTTTGGCTTCTAATTCCTTCATTAAAATGACTTGGTCTCTCTCCATCCATGTATGCATGTCTCTCACTTTATTTATATCTTCTTTTTCAGTAAGCACACCCATTTTTGTCTTAGTATATTCTTTAGATGGGAATGTATGCTTTGATATTTGACTTTTTTCTTCTGGCACCAAGGCTGGATCATTTTTCTTTTCTAGGTGGGAATTACCTAGATGTGAAAAGTCCTTTGGCTTGGTCTCAGCACTATCTATGGTTGCATGAACCTCAAATTTAGCAGGTTCCATAGTACAATTATTTATTAGAACTCTATCTGAAGTAAAACCTTTTAGTTTTACAAGCATTTCTAGGTTTCCGGATTCTTGACACAATGGCTCTAGTTCATGGTACTCTTTTTCTACATGAACGTTTGATTTATTGCGTTCTTTTCTCAAAGGTGCCTTAGGATGTTCATTTGTTAAAGCTTCTTCTTTCAATAAAGGCACGACTGGTTTAGTGTATTCTAATGCGGGTGTGGTTTGTTCTGTTCTAACAGGAATGCCTTTTTTAGTGTGTTCTTTTGGTGCACCTGGGTTAAGGTCTGTTGTCACTGGTTCATGTGGTTTCCTGTGTTCTTGTTTTACACATATAACTGGTTTAGGATGTTCTGTGATTACTGGTACACCTGCTTTACTGTCTTCTCGCATTACATGTACACCTGGTTTGAGATGTTCTGTTGTTACAGGTATACTTGGTTTACTGCCTTCTGATTTTATACGTAAATCTGGTTTAGGATGCTCTGTTGTTACTGGCAATCCTGGTTTAGGATGGTCTTTTGTTACTGGTACATTTGGTGTGGGATGCTCTTTTGTTAGTGGTACATCTGGCTTAGGATGTTCTCTTGTTTTTGGTACAACTAGTTTAGGATGTTTTGCTGTTACTGGTAAACCTAGTTTACTGTCTTCAGGTGTTACATGCATATCTGGTTTTAAATGTTCTGTTGTTACTGGTACGTGTGGTTTAGGTTGTTCTGCTGTTATACGTGTAACTGGTTTAGGGTGTTCTGTTGTAACTGCTACACCTGTTTTACTATGTTCTGATTTTACTCGTAAACCTGGTGTAGGATGTTCTATTGTTACTGCTGCGTCTAGTTTATAATGTTGTGTTGTTACAGGAACACCTGACTTAGGATGTTCTTCTGTTAAATGTACACCTGGCTTAGGGTGTTCTGTTGTAATGGATAAACCTGCTTTACTGTGTTCTGATTTAACACGTAAACCAGGTTTAGGATGCTCTGTTCTTACTGGTATATCTAGATTAGGGTGTTCTCTTCTTATTGGAACACCTGGCTTAGAATGCTCTGTTGTTACTGGTCTATCTGGTTTAGTATGTTCTGTTGTTATTAGTTTAGGATGCTGCGTTCGTTTTGGGACGCTTGGTTTAGGATGTTCTCCTGCAATTGATAGATTTGGTTTACTATCTCCTGGCTTTACATATTTACTTGGTTCTGTTGTTACTGGCAAACCTGCTTTGTTGTCTTCTGGTTTTATATGTATATCTGGTTTTTGATGTTCTGCTGTTCTTGGTTCACCTGGTTTAGGATATTCTGTTGTAACTTGTATGCCTGTTTTACTGTGTTCTGATTTTACACATAAAACTGGTTTAGGGTGGTCTGCTGTTAAATGTACATTTGGCTTAGGGTGGTCTGTTGTTACCAGTACACCTGGTTTACTGTATTCTGATTTTGAACGTACACCTGGTTTAGGATGCTCATTTGGTACTGGTTTGCCTGGTTTAATGTTTTCTGGTTTTAAACCTTCTGGTTTTGGATGTTCCATTGTTACTGGTTTACCGTCTTCAGGTTTTACATGTTTATAATGTTCTCTCATTAGATGTGCAGCTGAGGTAATATGTTCTGTGAAGACTGCTGTATCTTTTTCTGCATGTACCTCTGGTTTAGGATGTTCTGATGTTGGTAGTTCACTTGTCTTACTATCTTCTGGTTTCACACGTACACCTGGTTGAGTGATCTCTGTTTCTACATGTACACCTGATTTGTTATGTTCTTGTACATTTGTGGGTGCAGGTTGTTTACTATCATATGTTGTTATGTGTCCCGGGCTCCCTGATTTACTAAGTTCCTTCATTTCAAATACATCTGATTTGGAGCTTTTTCTTCCACTCTCTTCAGCTGAAAAGGCGTGAGCCTGATTGTGACCATCTGACTTATGATCTTCAGCTGCAGACATTAGCACTTTCATGTGGTCCTTTGTTGCGAATGTCTGGATTTCAGTCCTGTCGTTGTGTGTATAACATAAATTCTTCTCAAGATCTTCCTTTTTTGCAAGAACTTCAGGACTCATACTAAGTTTAATTCTATCTGTGTCAAATTTAGAGTTTTCTGTTGCTGGAAGTTTTAAAAGTTTACTGGACTTTATAGTTTTAATTATCTCTAGTTCTGCAGGTTGTTCTTCAAATACCAATTGTTTATCATGTCTTGATGTAGCATACATACTGTCTTCAAGGCCTTCCACTGTAGTTGGTACTTTGGGGAACTTTTGTGGTTGTAAATCTTTTCTTGCAGGTGAATCTTCTTTCCCTAATGTCTCCAGCTGAGTATGATCTGCAGATGTCGGTGAGACTGTGCTCAGCATAGCAGGAACTTTGCATTGGATTGCTGCTTTGTTGTGTTCTCTTGCTGTGAGAACTTCTTCATTGTGATTTTTGGATGCAGGTTCACACTCATTAGTAATTCCTTTTTTAGCCTGTGTAACTGGGAATGTGTGTTCATGCTTCACTAAGGGAATTATCTTCTGTTCTTTTATTTTGAGCACCACTGGCTTAGCAATTTCTTTTGTTGCATTTCTTCCTTGTATATCATGTTCCATTGGTCTTTTTATATCTGGCTTGGAAAATTCTTCTACAGTAATAGCTTCTGATGTTGGGCAGTTTTGTTTAGTGGGTAATTCCTGTTTAACATGGTCCTTTCCTTCTCCAGCAGTTTTGACTGTTTGATTGTTAATTGCTGAAGCATTCTCAGAGCCCACTGTATAGGTGACGGCTTCCTCTTTGATCTGTTCCATTTCTTTGATTTCACACATTGCGTTGTCATCGTTGTGCTCTGATGAAGAGACTTCCCATTCAGTATCAACTTTTCTTGTAATTGCAAAAACATCAATTCTAACAAACTCGTTCTCTATTGTCCCAAGAACTTCCTTCCGGCGTTGGACATTCCTCATTGGTGTCTCTGTACTCTTGTTGTCCTTTTTATCTTGGACATTCCTCATTGGTGTCTCTGTAC
>JAODJX010000065.1:11896604-11907147 GCA_026776945.1 Isichthys henryi | reverse complement strand
GACATTCCTCATTGGTGTCTCTGTACTCTTGTTGTCCTTTTTATCTTGGACATTCCTCATTGGTGACTCTGTACTCTGTTCTTCGTTTTTAGCTTGGACTTTCCTAATTGGTGCTGCTGTACTCTTGTCTTCTTTTCCATCTTCGACCTTTTGCATTGATGCCGCTACTACAGTGCTGCATTCTTCTTTCGTGCCTAGTTCCATTCTGTCACCTTCATTGACACTTTCCTTTTCTTTCAATAGACCCTTATGCGGCTTTTCATTGGTACTGCCTATGTTTGGATGTGTACATACTTTGGCAGGATTCTCCTTTTCTGATGGGAATTTGCCCTGATCAGATGGATAATATTTATCAGTCATAGTAGCTTCATTTTGAATATGCTCTTTGTTTTTATACTGAAGGCCTTCCTGTTTAGGCTGTTTATTATTTGTAAGTCTGTCCTTGTGGGGAATATGACTTTCTTCTGTTGTTCTTGCAGGAAATTCCAGTGTAGCTTTGGGAATTCCCCCAAGCGAGGCATTTTTATTCAGAGTGTGGCCTTTCTCGTCATATGACAGAACCTTCTTGCTAATGTTGTCTTTTTGTTTGCCTGCAGGGGTAACTTCAGCTTGGCTGTTGACTGGTACAGTTTCAGCTTTCCCACTGTCAAATGACAAAAGTTCTTGTTTGTCACCGATCCTGTTTTCATGTACCTCTTTATTAGCAGGTCCTTGTTTTTTCTCACTTATGCAAGTGTCATGTTTTTGTTTTAAATCTTGTTTTGAGTAAGTTTCCTTGATAACGTGTGATGGTTTCTGAATATGTAAGTTTCCAGTTTGCAACAGCTCTTGTTGGTCATTCATCGTGTTCTTCCTTCCATGAAGTCCAGCATTTCCAGCATCTTCCTTCTTAGCAAATGGAGCTGTATGTCTCGATTCCTGACTTCCCTGGCTGGCAGGTGTCTCTTGTTTTACTTCTGTTACAGGTGCCTCATTTTCTTTGATCTTTGGCAGTGTGTCAGTTTTAGAACATTCTCTTGGGAGAGTTTCAGCTTTCATATCCCAGTTCTCACTGGCTATAGCTACCCCTTGGTTAGCTATTCCCTGCCCATCATTTACTCGTTCTCTAGAATCTTTCCAGCTAGAAAGGATCCCTTCCCGCTTAGCGTGGCCCTTTTCTTTAATGGCAATGATTTCTTTCTGAGCGTGAGCTTTGACTTTCGATGTGAGCAGTTCCTGCATTGCATGGTCTCTTTGGTTAAATGTAAATATTCTGTGTTTGACTTTATGGTTGCCTTTACTTGTTAATCCATTGTGTTTGTCACATTTTTCATCAAGCATGCATCTTGCCGGGTCATTTCCACCACTAATGTCCTCGCCATTACCCACACTATGACTCTCCATTCTTGAAAACACCTCCTCGTCAATAGCATCTGGCTGTTTGGATTTTATATGCTTATGTTCTTTCACGGTGCCATTCACTTCCCGTTCTGTTGCCGCATGCGATTCCTGATAGCTTTTCTCTCTTTCTTGAACAAAACCATCATTTTTCCTAACTGCATTCATTATAAATCTCTCTCTTTTTTCTTGTCCATCTATTTCAGGGTCATCTGAACCTTGACCTTTGCTGAGTTCATATTCTGTACCTGCGTAGATACTATTCTGTGCAAGTCTTTTCTCTCCCCTAGTTTTCCTAACACTGGGATGTGCTTTGTTTAAAATGTCCTCATTGGTCATTTGTTCACCCTGTTTAGCCCAGCAGTAGCCTTCGCTAGGATGTTCATTCATATGGCCTTGTTTTATAGCAGCAGTTGTATTGTTTTCGGGAAGTTTCAAGCCAGTAGCATGCAGGCCTGCTCTCGGTTTGGCTTGTGTATAGTTATTGTAATAATCTGATGCGCTTTCTCTGTTTGATGAGTATCTAACAGACTTCTGCCCTTGATCAGGGAGTTCCTCATTTCGTTGTGATGCAGTCTTCTCCGTAAGTCCTTTAGGTTTAGGGAGTACATCATCTGAAATGTGTTTGTTTTCTTTCACTGAATATGCGTGTTTTGTTCCTGGTTCATCATTCTGCACTGTGTGTAACCCACTTGAGGAAAGTTCATTTAGTCCTTTTGCAGGGATTGTAGCAGTCTGATCGTCAGCCGTATTCATGGTTCCTCTGCACAGATCTTGCAGATTTTGACAGTTTGCTGGCACACTATGGCTATCCGGGTCATTCGCTTGGATTTTAAGAACTCCCTGTCGTATATGGCCCTTTACTTTGATTTCATTCATTGCTATTCTGCTGTGCTCTGATTCTTTCTGGGGAAACAAACGTTGTGTAGTGTTCTGTCTTTCAGTGCTTGTATGGGATCCTGTATCTGCTTCTAATTTTCCCTTCAGTGCATGAATACCTTGGGTAGTACCACCCCATTTTTGCACCTGAAGTATTTGGCTGCTCGGCTTATTCCATACCGGTTCATCTGCTTTCAGTGAAGATCTTGTTGAATTGACATTTACATTTTCACACAAGTTAAATGCATCTGTGTTGGGGCTGTTTCGGTTTTCTTGCACCTCCTGTCCAGTGTCATGTTTTTTGAAAACCGCCAGACTTTGTGTAGTGTCCATCTTGTTGTGTAGAAGTTCATCTCTTCTGATGATGTCCTTCTCTTTCACGGAAAATGAGTTTCGTCTTTCATTAACAGGATATGTTACTGTGGTGGATCCTGAAGGTCCTCCTGTTGATGTCTGCTCTGTTGGACTTGTCTTGTACTCTTTCCAGACGGGTTGATTTGATTTGTTTCTGGATAGGATTTCATTTGATGTTGCGGGGAGTTGTTGTGAATGCCTGTATTGACTCTGTTGACTCGCAAAGAGCTGAACTCTCTGCTGTGTACTTTCCTGTGTGATTCTGTCAGAGTCACTATAATGAGGAGCTTCTTTGACAGTTGGAGGTGAGATTAATGTGAAATAGTCATCCAGTCTGTTGGCTTCAGTGTATTTTGTATGATCAGCTGCTGATGTCTTTATGGGCTGCAAGGCAGGACTATAAACTGAACATGCCTCTGCTGCTCCAGGTTGCACATATGTACTGATTCCAGGCCGAGGAGGCCCAGAACCAGATTTTTTCATTGCAAGAGCAGCATTGTCCTGCCTGGAAGGCAGATTGTCAGAGTCCGATAGCTCTGGGCCTTTGAATTTTGAGGGGCTGTATGTGCTCTTCACCCTCTTCCGATTATCTTTGAGGTTGAAGAGCAAGCTGGAGGCCATGGCTTTGTAGCTGTCCCGTAATTTGAGCTCCGGGGGAGGACGGGGCTCAACGTCTCTTAGGGCAGCAAGGTCGTCGGCAGGCGAAAGTTCATATTGTGAAACCTCAGAAGTTTCCATTTCTTGTCTGACGTTTAGGACAGGGGTGAGAAGCTGCGAGATGCTGAACGGGGTGCAGCTGCCGGCCACCTGCTCACCCACTAATGTCTCCACCTGATAGTGGACGGCGGATGGGCGGCTCCCCGAGAACGAGGCGTCGTCACGTCGCCGGGATGCGTGGCTGCAGGGAGAGGCCGTACACGGCCGGTACACCGGGAGCTGATTGCTCAACTGATTCCTGCTCTTTCTCCAAGGAGGGCACTGGGCCACCACTTCTGACTCACATCGCTTTTCCACAGCAGCAGGCTTGGGCTGAACCACTAATCTCGCGGGTTCAGAAGGTGTCCTGTCCTTGCTTGGCATCCAGTACGACTTTACATCCTCAGAGTGGGTGGTTTGGAATCTGTGGGATGCAGTCAGCTCCTTGTACAGAGGAGAATCGTACCACCTATGAAATCCACTGGGGGAGAGAGTAGGGGATGTGGCTTCCCGCTCGCAAGGAATCCTGTTGTAATCTGCCCATGTCTGGAATGGGCTGTGCTCACTGTGGAGGAAATAGTTGATGGAGCTGAGCTTCCGGAACGTGGCCTTGCTTGCTTTATTCCTCGGTGTCTTGCTGGAGGCTGAGGCAGGCCCCAAATGGGTGGCCTGAAGCGAGGCAGCGGGGGTGAAAGGGTCCCGGCAGTAAGCAGGGAAATCCGACAGTTCATTGTCGAGGCTGAGCAGTGCTGACCTCTCCCAGGTCCAGCCGTCCGGGTCACTCCGACAGCCATCCGGCGCCCCGTCCATTGTAGACCCGCCCTCGGATGAGCTGAAGGCTTTTATAAGGAATGAGACTCTTGACCCACTGCGTCTGTTTTGCCACGTGGCCTCAATGGCACCGTTGCTCTGGTGAGACACAAACCCGAGACCCTGATCCTGACTATCTACGATAGAGTGCTGGAATGTCGCAGGGAGCACTACAGTGAAGGCATCCCTTGGGGAGGAGGTGAGCTCGGGGTCAGTGTAGGCACCCTCCTCTCCGACACAGAGGCTCCTGAAGGCGCGGTCAGTGAGGCTGCTCACTTCCCGGTCCGTCTCATCCATGAAGCCATCGGCGTACTTGACCTGTCCCTGCTTGGCCGATCGGCCTCCCCGGTGTCGCCGGTCAAGAGAGTTCATCCCGAGGCGGGTCTGTGGGCTTGTTCGAGCGTGCCGGCCGCTACACTTTGGGTCACGCTGCGTGCTGCGTCTCCTACACTCTGCGGGGCTGGGCCAGCTCACCATCCAGAAGGTGATGTAGCTTGTCTTCTTTTCTGCAGTGCAAGTGAAGCAGAAGTCAGATGTCATGAAAAATTACTTGATTACTGAAGCCAAAAGACACCATGAATGGAAATCTGCTCATGACAGACAGAAAAACAGGCAGACTTTATCAACCCCTGAGGGGAAATTAAGCCAACATAGTACTATTCATTTAAAGTCCCTGCAACCCTGACCTGGATAAGCAATTAGAAGATGGACAGATGGATGGATGGATGGTTGGATAGATGAACAGACAGATGGATGGATGAATGGGTGTTTTTAAAGTACATACACTAAATTAAGACGGAGAAGGACTTTCAGAAAGAACAGAAAGATATTTATAGATGATAGCAAAAGTAGGAAACAAAAATGTGAATAGAAATAATGAATAAAAATAAGAGTAAATTACGAAGAATAAAAAGAACAAAATGAGCAAGTTTATTTGTTCAATTTCTTCATACTAGCAGAAAAAAAAGACGGTAATGAAGGCAAGGACAGGAAGGGATGGAGCAGGACGGCTCATTAACAGCCCAACCCTAATCAAACGTATCGCAGCTGAGAATACAGCTAAAATAGGACATGATGTGTGGACCAATCACAGCTGAGAATGCTGGTAAAACAGGGTATGGTCTGTGGACCAATCATAGCTAAAAATACAAGTGAACAGGGGCACAATATGTAAGCTTATCACAACAGAGAATACAGGTAATCAAGTGCAGTGTATGTAGATCCATCACAGCCGAGAGTACATGTAAAGCAGAATGCAGTGTGTGGGCCAATCACAGCTGAGAATTCAGGTGAAACATGACAGTGTGTAGACCAATCGCAGCTGAGAATTCTGGTAAAATTACATGATGTGTAAACCTATCACATCTGAGATTACTAAGACTTTGATTCGCACACTGATAATATTACTGCAGCCTTGGTTGGCTTAATTACATCCCAGAATAACACACAAGGCTGTTTTAATCCTTTGCCTTGTGTTCATAACCAAGGAGGAGGACCCTAAAACCCTTTTACTCAAGGGCAGGCATGGACAACCAAAGGCCACATATCAAAACCTGCATTGATGCTAACATCAGAAGACAATGCAGCAGCAGAACATGACAATAAAAGTAAATTATCAACACAATGGTTAAAAAACTCATTAAATCTCAAGTAGCAATATAAGAAGCTATTTACATCACCTTAAATATATAGATATGAAATTTACTGAATTGTATGTATTTGGGGGTGGCATGGTGGTGCAGTGGTTAGCACTGTCGCCTCACACCTCTGAGACCCGGGTTCGAGTCTCCGCCTGGGTCACATGTGTGCGGAGTTTGCATGTTCTCCCCATGTCGTCGTGGGGTTTCCTCCGGTTTCTCCCCACAGTCTAAAAACATGCTGAGGCTGATTGGATTTGCTAAATTGCCCAGGTGTGCATGTGTGAGTGTGCCCTGCGATGGGTGGGCCCCCCATCCTGGGTTTTTCCCTGCCTCGTGCCCATTGCTTCCGGGATAGACTCCAGACCCCCTGCGACCAAGTAGGATAAGCGGTTTGGAAAATGGATGGATGGATGTATCTGCAGGAACTCATTGCATATTCTAGAACATGTGACTCATCTAAATCTACTCTGTGGTGATCCAGAGTTTTTAAGTAGAGGCCAGTGGCAGGCTGGGAGATGACATGGTTATTTTTAACCAATGAAGAGCTGCCTGTTGCACTGAGTAACCTGACACCAAAAGGCACAAATCCGGAGGGGCCCTGTGGCAATAATTAATTAAAAGAGAAAACTTCAAAAAATAAAGTAGAGCAATACATACAGAAAAAATGGTTCCCCTGTTTCTTGAAATTGTATCTCTTTTATATATTGAAACTGGAATTTAATTGCAGAGAGGCTTGGTTTGCGTTATCAGGACAGTTGGCATTAATGAAACGGTTGTCTGTATTTTTAGATACAAATGAAAACCATCCCTAAATTGTTGCAAAAGTGTCCCAAATTGGGACTCCTCAAGATGAAAAGCAACAGTGCAGCATTCCCATGCAGACTATCCGATTCCTCGGACCCCTCACCTTATGCCTATGTGCTCCATCAGGAGCCTGCAAGGGACGCCGTGCCTCAGCTGGACCAGACTCACCAGGAAGGTGCACTGCTGGTATTGCAGTGGAGCAGCTATGGGAGAGACACACATCACAGCAGGGCTGGCCAGCTAGTCCTGTCCGGAGGAGGATGGTAAGGCAGCAGTGGTAAACCAGCACAGGCCAGGCAGAGCGGTACCATGGAAAGAAGCTTCCTGACACACGTATAGCAATAACCATGGGGTGTCGGGTGACAAGCAGATGAAATAAACAGGCCCGTCGGCTATTTTTATATTCGGAGCCCGAGACGCGCCGAAGGAGCTTTCGACACCGTAATGCTGATGAAAACCCTTGAAACCCTGGTAAATGAATCCTCACTATGCCATATGCATTGCATACCTGCCCACAGAACTTCCACAAACTTGTTTGTGCTTCTGCAAACGTGTGTCCCGGAGCAGAAATGGCTCCCCGCATCACTCAGACCCTCGTGTCAGTTCTTCTTCAGAGACGGGACAAAAATATGGTGTCAAGAAGCCGTACCAAGCCTTTCTCAGAATGGTCGGCTTACCTCAGCAGTAATTCAGCATTCTTCAGATGAAGGATATGAGAATCAAACTGAGGTTATGAAGATTCTGTTAAACAGGTACTTTCCCCCTATCATATATATATATAAAAGCATAATTACATGCAGACTCTCCTCAAACACTGCCTTTAATTTGCTTGATTTTGAAGATAGTTCTGATACTATTGTGAGGACCACTTTCTGCATCGCCATGCTTTCCTGTGCTATGCTTGTATCGTTTATAATGTAATGAATGTTCACTCAGCATTCAGGAATAGCGCTGATGTTCCAACTCAAATAACAGCTCATTCATGTAAAAAAAGAAAAAATATATACCTACGTTCATATTTCTTTTTCCTTATGGCTGGCAGAATTTTCAAAATGCTGTATGTACAAAGTAAACAGATGTTTCTGACAGGTAAATATTAATAATAAATAATGATCAGAAAAAAACGCTTCTGTTAGTACCCACGGCTGCAGAGTTGCTGTAGGTGTTAAAAACATAACACTACAGTTACTGCGGTAATTCCCTTCCCGCCCCTGCTGCAGATTTAAAAGTAGAAAGGCATCCGAGTGCACTTTTCCTTCAGTGTGCCACTTACCGTGAGGTCAGGAGGTGTGGAGAGGGTCCATGAAGCCAGCCAGAAGCTGTCAGGCCTCACGCGCTTCCCACAGTTCTGCTCCAAACACCCTGCACTATAATTGGAGATGGACACACTGGACACTCTCACAGGAGTCTGGGTTGCCCCCCTGAACACCCCCAGTGTGACGGACACCCACATATGGACCGCTCTCGCAGACTGCTGTTCACTCTGCTGCACCGCTCGCTCACTCACCCCTCATCCCCGACCCCTGACCTCCAGCCCCTTCGAGCAGCAGAGCTCATGCCTATAGAGAGAGAGAAGGAAGGAACTGGCAAAGCCTGGTGAGACGCTGGGAGGGAACGACCTGGCAGGAGTTTGCAAGGTGACCTCCAGTGTAACACTGTAACCATGGCTCAAACCAGCTGTTGCAGTGGGTTTCCATTAAAAGTTTTCTATAACGGTGCTAAAAATAAATTCATTATGTGCTGCTAAACAGCCGACCAGGCAGTACGCCTGCAGCTCCAAGCAGCAAGCTTAGGGGATCAGGTGCCAGTGTGTTACTGTGGTGACTGACATAGACTAGCGGGCAGGAACTAGGTAGTGATTGGTTTGTAGTCACATGGTAAGCAGGCCTGTGATTGGCTCAGGAAATTTAACTTCCACATGCCACAGGACTGTTGTCAGAAGTTTCCAAGAGTCTGTATGAGGAAAAATGTGGGGCTGCTAATTTGCATAGTCACTGGAAATCATCACGTTTTAGACTGCACGTTTGTGTGTCTTTAAATTGTTGGTCTCTTACCCAAAAATGGTTTAACATGACAATTTCCTCCAAAAGTTGCAACCTGTATTTACATGTCCCCTGCTGCCTAAACTTTCAAAATAAATAAATAAAGCCACAAAATCACATTATCATTTATGTCACCATTTGTCCAAGAATCATGGGAAAAAGACATGTATACTGTATGATGGAGGTAGTCAACATAGATTGAACGGCACCAAATATTAATTAAAATGTATAAATACCTACACAAGTAAACCCTTGGTGTCTCAGTAAAATACATAAACAGACAGACAGACTAAGCAAAGAAAAAGACAGTAATTCAGATGGTTGTACCTATCAAAGTGGATCAGTATGCATAATGTCCTGAAATTCATGATGTGCTACATTTTACATACTGAGCTTACATCCATGTTGTACACGTCTAATGTAAACGCTATATGAGCTGAAATATCTGTTACGCAAAAGTGGTTTTAAAAAAAAAATCTAATTGTTTCTGCTAAGTAATAAGAAAATAGATGTCTGAAGCAGTAGTTGAGTTTGCAGCTTGTTATTCTGAGAGTTCATCAGTTATTCCAGGCTTTCTGAGCCATCTGCCACCCCCCCACCCCTACGCTGGGATCAGTCAGAATGAAGGCTTGGTGTTTTCATTGCCATTCTGAAGACATGAAGCGAACTTCTCTAACATCTCTATTGACACCAAACTTAAAATGTATAAGATGCTGTACAGAATAACTCCTTGCAACACGGTGAGAGAAATGGGACAGCGCCCCCCCCAGGTCAAGTGGTGTATAAGCCTGGTGTCCTGTGACCTCTCCGAGGGTGACTGTGCGTAGTGACTTCAGTTGATGAGGCCAGCAGCCGTTGAGCGGATGCCGGGCCTACAGTGGGCAGGTCTTTTGTGCATTAAGCGGTATAATTACAAAGCCAACTGACTGAGAGTAATTAGCCTAACGAGCCAATGAGCGAAGTCAATAAACAAGCAGAGTGAGCGGATGATTTAACGTGCTGGCGCTGTCGGCTGGTCCTCCTTGCCGTTTACTGGGCCCGGGGGAGCACACATCTACAGCACATATAAAATCGCGCTCCCTTTGATTTCCCCAGATCCAGCAGCTCACAATAAATACTCCCAAGCATTCATAGAGCTCCCCCCACCCCAGCCCCAACCTACCCCCAGAAGCCTGAAAATAAGAGTGCATGGGGCCTGGGAAGCAAGCGCGGTCCCTGATCGGGGGCCACAGAGATTGGAGTAAGAGCCACGGGGCCACAGGTGTGTTTTGGGGAGGCCGGCCTTCTCGTCCTCCGCCAGGCTGCTGGAGATAATCCCTCACCCAGTTATACCTATTAATCATCTCTTGGATGAAGGAGCCATTTCGCTGCTGGAGACGACCTGCTTGTGGGAAAGGCAATTGAATGATGGAGAATCATGGCTGTCTGCCCTAAGAACATGTTGCGGATGTTCAGGACGCAGCAGAACCGCAAGCCGCACATAGAAAAGCAAGCAGATTGGTGTGCCTGATCTGTACTCTGACAACTGCTCGTGCTTCTTTCCAGGTGTGCTGTCCAGCAGCTGAAATTAAACACGGTGTTCATGGTCAATTCACCGCTGTCAGGGTTTCTCTGAGCCAGCACCAATGCCATGCAGCAATCAGAGGTAAAACCTGCCAGTTAACGTCTAATAATGTATAGCCTTCAGAAATTGTATCCACTAATCCATCCATCCATCCATTTTCCAAACCGCTTATCCTACTGGGTCGCGGGGTATTCACTAATAATGAAACAAAAAAACACAAGTTCAAGTGAGGGCGGCATGGTGGTGCAGTGGTTAGCACTGTTGCCTCACATCTCTGGGACCCAGGTTCGAATCCCCGCCTGGAGTTTGCATGTTCTCCCCATGTCGTCGTGGGGTTTCCTCCGGGTACTCTGGTTTCCCCCCACAGTCCAAAGACA
>JAODJX010000065.1:11830831-11895832 GCA_026776945.1 Isichthys henryi | reverse complement strand
TGCCCTGCCTGCTTACTGCCCGCTCACCAGCACGCACGATCGCCCATACGCCACTCGCTCTGTGCCGATCGTGACAGAATCCATATCCATATCTAAATCTATATCTATATCTATATCCATATCCATATCTGCATCTGTATCTGGCCCACATCTCCCCACGGAACCTAAACAGTAATTAAGTGATACCATTTCATTTATTATGAAAAAAATAATTTTCAACCCATGACCCTGAGCAGAATAAGCAGATGGATGGATGGATGGATGGATGGTGCATGAATGGTAGCAAACTCTGTACTGTTTTGACTGCAGCTGTGTCTTTCTACTTAACGAGATGCACATTTCAGTCAAGTGTTCTTTACGAGGGTGGGAGGTCGTCCACACACACACACACACACACACACATATACACACACAGACATATACACACACACAGACACACACAGATACACATGCGCGCACACACACAGACACAGACATACACAGACATACACAAACACACTCATACACACACAGACAAACACACACACACACACACATATACACGCACACAATAAGAATGAGTCCCAGCATCTTTTGCTGTGTAATTAGCAAGAATCCCCCCCCCAATTTCACACCCCCGACTGTGTACCTGACATAGTGACCCCCGTCACGCCAAACCCCAATGCAGTGTACTTGAGCATGTGCCCCACCCCCACCCCTAAACCAAAGCCTGTGCCCTACAGATGCCAGTGCCCCTGACTTCACTCTGTGCTCCCTACAGAGGGGCACACACAGGGCTGGACAAAGGCACACTGGGCGGCTTTGTGGTGGGGTACAAGTAACCCCACAACCAGTTTATCTTCGCTAGGCCTGGTGGCACAAAGACCCACTGCAGGACGTTCCCTGCAGCCCCAGCTGGGGGCCTGTCCCACACGCAGTTCCAGTACAGGAAATGACATTTCCTCCGCTGAGCAGGGGAGGGGTGTACGCGGAACGCAGAGGGTGTTTCTAACTGGGAACAGAGAGGCACTGTTTCATATTACACACCAAATGGGAAAAAGAAGGGAGAATAGCCCTTAGACTTGTCTCGCCCGAGCCACTGCACTGGGGTATGGAGCCTGCAGCTCGGCAAAATGAACATCTCCTCTGCGTTCTTAGTCCTCCTGACTAGGGCTCTGCTGGCAGGTAAGGTGGCTTTTGCCCTTTTTGAGCAGTTGACAGGAAACGCTCCTTTCTGCAGAGTAACGTGATCAGGCATTTGGCAAGACACTGTGGAGATAAAAGGGAGAATTGCAGGCATTTGGTGAGAAAACCTGGAGAACAAAGGCTGTTTTTTTCCAGAGAAGAATGCACGTAAATGCATGGAATGCACAGAGGTCAAGCCTAAAGCTGATTCTTACCAAGTGGTAGAACTGACAGCGATGTTTTCAGGTACCGGTCACTTGCTCAGTAACTTCAGATGTGACTGTTTGTTACACAAATTCAGTTCAGCAAAGTTATCAAGGTTTCCTCAGGGATCAGGACTGTCTGGAGTTCTCCCTCGAGTTTTCTGAAAGGTGCAGGCATGGACTAATTTGTACTCGCTCCTGCTCGAAGTGATTTCTGTACCACAAGGAGAGTCGTGCCTGGAAACATGTCCATCTAGGTCACCGACTGTCCCTGTGATGTGGCCTCGGCATGAGAGACAAAGAGCGGACTGGCGTAGGGGGGAAGCATCGTAAATAAGGAGCAAAAGTAAACGGGGACGGCGAGCTCAGCACAGATGTTTGCAATCTTCTCTGCCTTGTTGTTCAGCTTCGGCGAAGGAGCCTAAATGATTTCCACCTGCAGCTGGGCTTGTTTTCTTTGGCAGTGGTGTTGCTTTCGAGTATGGAGCATGTCCCATTTCACACACCTCCTGTAAATTGGGTCAACAGGACGACCCGTCTGCACGAGAGTAGCTCTGCATGCTGTCGCTCCATCAACATGCACCGCATGGCTTTATTTATTACTGTGACTTCAGTTTAAATCTGTGCAGCTAAGTTCTACCTACTGCTCTTCCCTGCAAAGGAGAGGAAAGTCTTTCTTGCAATTTAATCAACAACTGCATTACATCAGCTAGGACCTAATGAGAGGTGTCAATCGAAACATCAGGCAAACCCAGTAAACTTGTGTGTCTCAAGAGCGGGAAATGTGGTATCATGATTTGAGGGGGGGTGACGAGGAGTATAATAAATAATAATAATAATTAATAACAATAATTAATAATAATAGTAAAACTGAAACAAGTCAGACAGTATAGGGTAAACATGGCCACGTTCTGGAAGGTGACAAACACCCCTCCCACTTCTACAGGATCTAAAGCAGTATGTTTCTTCCCAGAGGTCTGTGAGGCCCTCAACGTGAGCGTGATCCCGGGGCCGGTGGCTGTGGTCCCGCAGGGGCACAACGCCACACTGACCTGCAGGGTGACCCAGAGGAGGAGGCCCTCCAGCCTGCTGGTGGTGCGCTGGCTCTTCTCGCTGGAGGCCGGCCAGGAGCAGCTCATCGTCAGGATGAACGTGCGCCGCGCCCAGGTCTACGGCAACTACACACGCCACTTCCACCAGCCCAAAGTCAGCTTCTTCGAGGAGAAGGAGGGCGAGACCTACAACCTGCTCATTTTCAACATCTCCGTGGAGGACCGAGGCCACTACACCTGCAAGGTCCAGGAGATCACGAAGCACCACAGTCGATGGAGGGCTTTCTCCAATGGCACCGCCACGACAGAATTAAGAGGTAAGACCATAGAAGCACTCCTTATGCTGGACCTATCTGCAGGGGTGCCGCTAGAAATATTGGTCCTCCAACCAAAACCCTTAGAATTATCCTAACATTCCCCCCTGTTTTGGTGCCCCTGCCTATCATTGCTATTATAAGACAGGGGATTCTCATATCATAACAGTCTGCGTTTACACCCTATGGTGGAGGAGGGGCGAGGTGGAGTGGTGCGGGGGGCAGGGTCACAGGGCAGCTGCTTCCCCGAGTCCACTTCATCTGAACTGTGTCCTAAAACTGTCCACAGCTCCACCCCTTGGCCGGTTTCCCAGCCAACGCCAGCGGGAACTGCGGGGGTGACGCTTAGGAACTTAGAAAGCAAGACAGGCCTCTTTAAACTGTGGCCAACTGGCCACCACAGGGCAGTGGACATGGAGGGACAGTGGAAGTAACCATGGTGACTGGGGCAATGGCTCCAGCCCTTTGAAAGAAATCCTAACTTAGCAATGGCGATTTTATATGGTATTCAATAAATACTATTATCTGTATTTATTTTTATTATTTATTTCATGTGGGGGAATTACTGTTGTACAGTTTTACTCATTTACTAGCACATATGAGCAGCAAAAACACTCACCACGACTACTCTCCATCTGCTTTCTGCCCTTTCTGCGTCATTCAGCGACCATGCTACCTTGCATGTATATTGCACAGATGTGCACATATTGCTCCTTCCATGATTCCCTGCCAGGAGAAACAGCACTCGCGGTTGACGTACGTTACGCCTGTGTGATCTGAGATGACGACAGAGGGAATCTTGGCAGAGACGCCCCAGAAAATATTGACACTGGCCTCTATCGGGCCTCCCTGCTGAATGGACAGAATCACAGCTCAGCTCTGGGCTAAATTACAGTCCCAAACATGAGATGGCATGATGTCTAATGTCTGTCTCTATGGGATCAATGATTCCTCTTCTGAAGGAGACAAAGTGAATGCTTAGCTCAGGGAGACAACATGATGCCTCATTAACAGAGGCTCCTTTCCACACCCCAAGCAACTCAACCCTGGTAGTGTACATGGTGCTAGAACAGACCTGTAATTGTATAGAATACAGGTCTATCATGGTGATCAGGCTTTGATGGCCTATTGGCCGTAGATTATGCTAGTTACTTATAAAATCAGCCAGCTAACTTTCACAGCCAAAAGCCGGTTGAGTTAATACAGCGGTGTTACTTAACTGAATTCCTAGCATCCTGGTTATAGGCAAACAGAATTCATGCTACATTTCATATTTCACAAAAATATGTTCAAACCAGTGTGATGACTTCTAAGATGAAGATAAAAATAATCTCTAGTCAGGCAAACTCTGATTAGATATGGTCTGTCTCTAACTGGACAAGAAAAACATTTCTAACATGATCTTAAAAGATATACCTAACCTTATGTTGCTTTTATTAAAGCCCAAAATTCAAAAAAAAGAAAGAAATGGGAGATGAGAGGTAGTGAAAATGTTCAGATCGGTGGTTTATTGCCTCATTAATCTAAGAGTCAGCACCTCTCTAAAACCAAAACAACCCTCGCATCACATTTTAACTGGTCTTGATCACACGGCAACTTGTTGACATGTCTGAGGTGAGGCTGTCCTCCAATCAGAAGGGGAGAAAACTGTCGCAGACAGATTGTGGGATGAATAAATTCATTCCACAAACCTGCACTGGATAATGTGACAGCTTCAAGGTGTGAACTCTGAGAGCTTGGGTCCTTCCATCTGGAAACCATGCATATTTTGACCCTATAGTAGCCCACATATAAGCACAAGCTCCGGCACCTATATTGTATTTGGAACGTGAATCACTAAATCAATCAGAATGCTCATTACATTTACATGTTTAAGCAGATGCTTTGGTCCACAGAGACAAGTGAGGCAATAGCACATTGCAGAATGAGGTTCCAATGAATGAGCAGTACTGCGGCAGGAGCAGTACAGCAACGACACAACAATGTCTAACAAAACAAGACACTAATTAGACAATTCAGTTTTCATTAGAAAGGAGAACCATAGTGCATGAACCCCTGCATTGACTTTTAAAGACTAACAGAGACTGACTGACGTCTACAAGCATCAGTAGACCTATCAACAGACCTTATCTTATTATTCCATGGTGGACTGCCATCTAACCGGGGTTATGCAAGTTCACACATAACATTAACTAAAGTTACTTCACACAGATTAAAATGTACTAATTCACATTCATGTCTTCTGATTATTTTTATGAGCTGCTCTGAATCCAAAGTGAAATTTTTGGTCAGAAAAATATCACTATTAAAATATCACTAGCATCATCTACCATTAGAAAGTATTTGGAGTCTATTTTATTAATATAAACAAATCGTTAGTGTCACAAGCAGCACATCGGAGCACATGAACACTGATCAAGACACGGAACGCATGAGAACATCAAGATCCTCACGTGATCAAACCATAAGCTCTTCATTGTCGTCCTCAAGTCAACTAGGGGACATTTTTGCTACTATCGTCTAATTTTTCATTAAATTTTTATTGTTGCTACTATTCTCTTTATAATCCCAACATGAACAAATGATGACACACATTATTGCAAAGGGTTAGGTCATGGAAATTTGCACTTAAGCTCTTTAATAGGTCCTGCCCTTGAGTTCAACCAGGGGAAACAACTTTGTTCTAATAACTGTTTATCATCTCCTTTGTGAAAGAGATTTATTAAAACCAATTCTCAGCAGTAAATACTAAGTATGGAAATTGGGTCATTTCTGTTGCTATTGAAGGCTCATTATTACTGTAGAAGCACACTCCTTCTCCAGACCAGAGCCAAATAATTTTAATGCGCCATGATGCCGATACAGTGAGGCATGTTCTCTATTTAGCTAAGTGCCCCCTAGTGTTGCCCTGGGGAAATGTCTTTCATCAGACTCCCAGAGAGCCAGACTGTGGCTCCTGACTGGGGAGACCTCAAAGTTGAGCGTGGCTATCGTCCTTTGCCAGCGGTTTGGGTATTTATAGGTTTTTCTGGACAGCACTCGGGGCGTGTGCCACCGCAAGCAAGTGATACAGGAAGCAGGATTTTTTAAAAAAGGAAAGACAGACCTCAGCTCTGTTACTCAAAACTCGTGTCTCTGCAAAACAGGCACTCGTGCTGTGTCGGACTTCTGTAGCAACAAGAAAATTTTCTCTGCCTCTTGTCTTGTAGTGCACTTCCTGTCAGAGGTGGAGAAGAGCCATGGGATATGGCGGCTGCTTCAAGGTACTGTCCATTTCTTTTTCCCAGAAAGTACAACTTCCTTGTGTCTTCTAAATGATTTTCCAATAGTTTTATGATGTGTTTAGGGCGCATCTTTCAGCCAAAGCCCACTCAGGACCACACAGCAAACATTAAAGGTCACAGCAGAAGCCTTTGGTGCCTCAGACTGTTTCTCTGTTTGGACTCAATCCATGAGAATGAGCTTGACTCTCCAAAATGTGGCCTATTGCAGCCCACATGCTGATCTTCCAACAGACTGGTTTCCAGCACAGCCCAGTTTGGTAAACCCTAGTGCCCTAGACAGTGTTAGGGCAGTGGTAGGTACCAGTGGTTTACCTGCTTACACAGGCTCCTGCAAAACTTCAGATCAGGCTGGATGGGATGGTTTGAGGAGCCTTTCTGTGTTTCAGACGTGTACCTGTGTGCTGTGCTCATCTGCTCTGCTGGGCTGATATGCATGTTCCTGTTCACGGTCATCCTCTCCTGCCAGTACCTGCGCAGGAAGCAGAGACTGAGAGGTAGGCATGCGTGTTACAGACACAGGAAGCCGGGTGTCTCTCTGGTTTTGCATGCAGGACTCTTCCCAAATCCCAGTCTACCATAGAAGAGTAGCATCGTATTAAACTGGAAAATAAATGAGTGTTCTTCACTCGCTATCTATCATTTAACATTCATTTAAGCACTTGTAAATGAATAAATGTGTGACCATTTTTTTCTGCCTCATTCCTTTGCAGGCAATTACTATTTGGTCAAGTGTCCTCAGAACAGGTAGGCCCCCCCGCCCAGCAGTGACAAAAACAATGACTCTTTAAAAAAAAAAAAAAAAAGACTGTGAAACAACCATAGAAATGATTTGTTACTGCCACGGGGAACGTTTAATTAGTTTCGGGGAGGAACGTGCACCGTGATTCGTCAAGCTGTACATTCAGTGTGATAGTTCCCATGGCAGCTGTCTGCAGCCCCCGCCCGACCTTCCCCCATGACGTGGTACCACAGGCTTGCAGTCTATAAAATGCCATGACAGCAATCTGTGAGGCTAACAGCTCACATGTGTCGAACAGGACCAGGACGTCGATAAAACGTTCCTTCATCTGCACACTCTCACACTCTCTCTCTCTCTCTCTCTTTGAGATTGGCTCGCTCGCCCAGCATGCACAGCCCGTACCCTGAAATGCAGTCACAGTGCCCTTTGTCTGCTGCATCTCACACTCAGCTGTAACCTGTCACTTCCCAGCTCGGGAGAGACAGTGACCAGCGTGCTGAGCCGCTCTCCTGGCATGGGGGAGAAGGGGAGGAGGCCGTCCGGCGAGAGGCCCAGGGGCCGTGCTGAAGCACCACCAGAAATACCAGCCAAAGGTAACAGCATCTCGGCACAGCCGAAAATGCCTCGCACCCCCGGGCGTAACTCGAGTCATATCTCCTCCTTTTGACCCCCTCTTCTGTTCTCGTTTATCAGCTCCCACTGCAGACAAACTGCGGAAACCCAAGCTTTTAAGGCCTCAGCCCAAGAAGGTAGTTCTGCACCATCTCTGTGCCACCTATCTGTTTCTCCCCAAGAGCATGTACTCGCCTTCTAACTTAAAAGGACATTGGCCACCAAATCATCAAACCAAATTAATAAAAAATTATGGTAACACTTTACTGAAGGCCATGTTTTTAGTAATTTATAAACACATTCATAACACATTATAATGCATTCATAAAGCATTATAAATACAGCTATATTTGTAAAAAGGCATAACACACTACAGCCATGTTTATTATGCATTACGAATGCTCTATGAAGCTCTCATCTATAATGCCCTATAGACACATTATAATGCATTCTAACGATCGGGATAAGCATTAAGGATGCTTTGTACTGCACTATTTATAATTTGACTGATATTAGATCATTAATTTTATTTTTCCTCATATCTCTTTCTTCATATTTCCGTTATATTATTACTGGCTGAGGGTTTTCCTGCACTATCTCTGTGTAATACTTAACGCTGCACTTTCTGCAGCCGCTACATTTTATTTTGTTTTTATTGCTTCCTCATCACTGCATTTAATTTGGTACAAACGTGTAATTAAAAAATGCCTGGCACGCTTGAGGAGCGCTGTGCCACCAATCGCAATGAGCACCACAGAATCACACGACCCCGAGCTGGTCACATGACTGGGCAAGGCCAGGCCAAGGGCCATCTGTGGCTAATAAAATGAAGCATGTGAGGCACGTGACTCGATGAAAGCTTCTGATTGAATTAGCATCACCCGGTGGAGAACTGAGGCCTTGTTGTGGGAAAAGCTTGAAAGATGGAATTAGTAAATGAAATCAAGGGATTCCTAAAAATGGTTGTGCTATTTGACATATGATCAGATGCCCCTGGGCTGTTTGAGGTTTCAGAGGGCCTCCTACCATTTTCAACAGGACGGGTGGCAACTCCAGGTTAAACAGGGTTAATTGAGGCCCCCTTGCACCCGTAGCCTCCGGGATAGGCAATGAACCCCCCACCCCCGTGGCCTTGAATAGGATAAGAGGTTACAGAAAATGGATGGATAGCTGTGGCCGCTTTTTAGTGGAGGCCCCTGGGTTTCAGCCCAGGTAAACCCATACGTTATGTGGCCCCTGCATGTGTCCCTGCCTCACAGCCACTTAGGGACAGCATTACAGGGCATACATGTCTTGAAGGGCTGACTCTTCTCCTTTCACCTTTGACCCCCCAGCCTCAGATTTTGGAGGACTCCCTGACCTACGCTGAGCTGGAGCTGGCCAAGCCGCAGCCAGAGACAAAGTCAACCTGCACGGGCACCGTCTACGCCCAGATCCTCTTTGAGGAGCAGCATCTTTAGACAGCCCCATGAGTGGGCAGTCCCTTTGTGGTGCAGCCTTCAGTGGCGCACTCAGGTCGGCTATGAAAATGCGTAATGTACTGAAGTCATGCAAATAACATCTGCGCATGTTCGTTCCCTCCTTTTAACACGCGGTCCTCGCAGAAACGCAATTAAGATGTGCTTTTTTTCTGGAATTTTCTTACTAGCGGACATTACAGGATTTCCCGTGCAGAGACTTGAATATCTCTAGGTTACACACAGTCTGTGAGCCACAGGGAAAGCCACAGATAGGCGGATTAAAAGCGTCATATATGAGGGAATGGGAAGCCCAGTAACCTCACCCTAATGGTGGAGCGTGACAGTGTCAGGCGGCCGCCCCTCGCTGGCTCTGTGAAGGTCACACTGCAGTTAAACAGGCATGAGAGCAGAGATGGCAGCAGCCCGGTCATTAGTATGAAAGCCATAGTGGAGAGTCTCTGGGTGAATCCCACGGACCGCAGCTTAGGGGTGGCATCGAGCAACCCCCAGCCCTGCCCAGCTGCTGAGGACTGCGATGAACCCGCTAATGGTTACATTTATTAAAAATTACCCTAATTGTAATCATGCTTAATAATTAGTTTTACAGTGCATTATAATTGGGTTATACTACAAGATGGTTCTGCCTAGGTGCTATAATTTATTTGATTTAATTATTTGAAGGAGCCAAACAGTCTGACATTTAATATCATAAAATCACTGGTGTATTAAAATTGAGATGGCCATTGTCTTTTAGAAGGTCATTTGCTTCTTCGTGGGACAGATATATGGTGATTATTTTCCGGTCTATTAAGCTCCTCCACTTAGCACAATTAGCGCGATGTGCAGAGGTTAGAGAGAGAGCCAGTCTCCAGGCTGTGGTCACAGCAAATATTCACGGCCAGCTGCACCTGCCCTTCCCCTCTCTGAAAGGTATACAGTGTGGGGGAGGGGTCTCTCCTGGACTGCCCCCTCCCCACCCGAAGGACAGGTCCTCCAGGAATAAACAGCAAAAGCAGCTCCAAGTCTCTCTTCTGCTCTCCCCGGAGTCCAGGCTCTTAGCATGATTTACACAATAGGCTTGGTTGTGATATCATTCTTGCAGAATTTATAGTTTAGTTCATCCTAAAACATCAGTCTTGTCTTTGGCTGTTAGTTAGAAAGCAAAAAAGAAAGGTACATACTCTCAGTGGGGGGGACAGGCAATATCACCTTCCTTGTTTCCAGGCACCTATCTGTACTGTGAGCATGACTTCAAGAGCCAGCCCCCAATCAGACAACTAAAGCCATGCCTCTATTTTACCATAATTATCTTCAAATTTACTTATTCAACTCAAAGCCTATGAGAGGAATCAGTAACAGTCAATAATATAATGCACTTCTTGTGGGCAACTTGGCCTAGTTTGTGAATTTTGTTTCCTATCTGAATCCAATAACGATGTGTGATGCTTTTATTCCTAGTCATTACTGAAGGTGCCCACGAGGTCATAGGATGTTGTGTGTGTCCAATGAATAGGAGTAATAAATAGTCTATGACATACTGTCTGTTAGCATAGCTGAACTTCCGTTGATGCCACGGACCTGGTCAGTTGCGTATGTTAAAAACACAGACGACTTCCATGCCACTAACCTAAACGTTAACCATGCTGCTAGCAGCACTGTTAGCTGTGCCATTAGCCGTACTGCTAGCTGTGCTGTTAGCTGTGCCGTTAGTCGTGCTGTTAGCCATACCACTAGCTGTGCCATTAGCTGTACTGCTAGCTGTGCTGTTAGCTGTGCCGTTAGTCGTGCTGTTAGCCATACCACTAGCTGTGCCATTAGCCGTACTGCTAGCTTTCCTGTTAGCTGTGCCATTAGTCGTGCTGTTAGCCATACCACTAGCTGTGCCATTAGCCGTACTGCTAGCTGTGCTGTTAGCTGTGCCGTTAGTCGTGCTGTTAGCCATACCACTAGCTGTGCCGATAGCTGTGCCGCTAGCAGTGCTGTTAGCTGTGCCGATAGCCGTGCTGCTAGCAGTGTTGTTAGCGGCGCCATTAGCTGTGTCCATCCTGCACTCAGTTTCACGTTGCCGTCTCCATCTCTCCACCCACCTTCCTCTTCTCACATGATTCTTACGCTTGATGGCAGCAATTAGCGAATGCAGCTCCGAAGGGTGAAAGTAGTGCCACGATTAGTGGGGCATTCATGCTGGGGGGAGGGGGGCGGGTCACATCACATCACTGATTCTTTCCCCCCAGTTTGAGAAATAACCCTTTCAAGTATGTACAGATCCTCCTAGGAGAAACAGACTGTGGTTATGCTGGGAGAGCCAGCAAACGCCCTTGGACACAAACCCAAAGCTTTATTTATGCAGACAGAAATCAGCTGTTTTCTTTGGTTCATTCCCATCATGCTCACATTCGTTTGAACGTCCCACAGTCTTCTCAGTCAAAGTTAACCTCCCATTAGCAGTGGAAAAATAATAAACACTTCTTAATGACAGAAACCCATACAGAATTTCAGGTAAAAACCACCTGATTTCTTTCATAACTTTAGATTGTATGAATGCATCTAGAAAGATTTGGTACCCAAAAAATATCAAGATAAAAACTAAGTAATATTTGACCATTAATGGCCAAATCACCACCACGATTTAAGTTTAATGAAGGACAGAACTTACACCTAACGAGTGACATCTGTGCATAATCAAGCTTCATCTTGGTCGGTAAATATAAAAAGGTTTAAAAGCCATCTACATTTGAAACCGTTTATATGCTATTTAATTACTTCTGACACGAGGAAATTAATACTCAGAGCAAAATGAACATTTTGTCTAGAGCTTTTCTTGTGGTACAATAAATGCATACTACTAATTACGACACAGTTCTAGTAGTTTCTAAGAAGGATCAAAGGGATTTATCCTTTAAACTAGTGAATATAAATACTGCATTTAAATAACCCATCAAAGCAGATAACAGCACAAAGCCACAACAAAATCAGGTGAGTCAGCTGATCTCCTTCAGCTGCACCAGCCAGGTTGCACTACTGGGATCTCGGCATGTTTACTTACTGTTTAGAGGTGATGACGGCACCACACAAAGCAGAGCCTGGCTTACAGCTCCTCCCAACGCACCCCAGAACCTCAGCAGAACATTCCATTTCATCATCCACCTCGCATTTTTGTTCCTGTAATGACGGAAATCTTACTCTGCGCTTATTCCTGTCCACCTACAGTTTTTTTGTTTCCAGAAGATATAATGCTGTGATTTTAATTATGCAATACAGTGTGGTTTGATAACAAAGAGGAAACTGCCTTGTGCACCTTCAGGTTCTCTGCCCATTAGGACTGTAGTGGAAAAAAGTTGTGGAGGCAGCCTGAGAGATACGTATGGCCTGATAGAGGAAGTCTGAAAGGCTCTGAGAGAAACTGCCTGATAGAGGCAGCCTGAGAGAAACAGTCTGATAGAGGCAGCCTGTGAGAGATGGTCTTATAGAGACAGCCTGAGAGATATGGCCTGATAGAGGCAGCCTGAGAGATATGACCTGATAAAGGAAGCCTGAGAGAAACAGCCTGATAGAGGCAGGTTGAGAGATATCGCCTGATAGAGGCAGCCTGAGAGAAGCAGCCTGATAGAGGCAGCCGGAGAGATATGGCCTGATAGAGGCAGCCTGAAAGATATGGCCTGATAGAGGCAGGCTGAGAGATATCGCCTGATAGAGGCAGCCTGAGAGAAGCAGCCTGATAGAGGCAGCTGGAGAGATATGGCCTGATAGAGGCAGTTTGAGAGGCAGCCTAGAAGACACCAAATGTGAAGCAGCCAGAGATATACAGGATATTGGAAAGTTATAAAGCTGGCATGAACCCAGCTTTTCCAATTATAAATCTCCCTCCAACTTTCCCAGTTCTGAGTCCATGTTTACAAAAGGATATGAAGACTCAATATGAAGTCAAGAAAGAGCTACATTTCTGTTTCATAAAGGAACAACATTAACTTTATTATTTACATATATGAGCCAACACTGGTGAATGTCTGGTAAAACACTGTACTTCAAGATTCATGAGGCAAAAAGTCAGATGCACATTAAAACTGCCCAGACAACAGTCGAGACTTTGCTTTCTTATTGGTGCCATCTTGAACACCTGTTCCTATTAACCAGCTGAAACCCAAGCAGTAAACATCAGCCATGTGGTATCTCCTAGTGATGAATAGATAGTCAGCTTGGTTGTATGCAATGACGGTCAGTTTCTGGGTTAATAAAGGGCACGTCCATCAAACCAAACTGCACAGTACAGCAGGCCAGTGGTGCAGCTTTGGGCATCTCTGCTGTTGACCTGGTTCCCTTAATGAGCTGGGAGAAAGACAGCACATCATTCCCAGAACATGGCACCCCTAGTGGCCTCCTCAGAAAGTGCACAGTCTGTCCGGTGAGCATGGTGGGAACAGGACTCCCCTTGTTTAAGCCTCATAAGACCAGCTGAACACCCGGCCCCAGACGTCCCCCACCAGCAAAGAGTTGTAGGTCCTGAAAAAAAGAGTGAACAAGTCAAAATCGAGGGACACATCTATCACAGCTCTGAAAGTTTAACATAGTGTTTCTGTACAAAAAACACAAATATACAAGGGTCATCTTGAGAAGCTTCAGAATATTTTCAAAAAATAAAAAGGCTACAATAAAATACAGTGCTTCAATTTTTTGTGGAGAGCAATTGACACCTTAACTTTGTAGGTATATTAAAATTATGTCATTTGTTGCTCTGATGTAATGAGTTTTTACCATTTCCCCAAAATAGGTTTTCAGATGAAATAATGCAAAACTTGATAAAAATGTTTTCAAATCTTTAAACTTTATTGCATGCACAATAAAGAATCATTTTGTATGATAATATGCATTGCTCAATTTTTTGATAGTTGTATCATTTTTTTTCTCATCTCAATAACTCTTGCCCTGGATTTGTTTATTACAAAAATAAATGGTAATATAATAAAACAGATTAACTACCCCACAGGCAAAATCGACAGTTTAGACAATGAAGTTGTATAATTTGAGTCGGTCTTCAAACAAATTTTAAAAATGAGAGAAAATTTATATGTTACAGTAATGTGTTTGTGAGAATGACCCACAAGCAGATGACAGCTTCATGACAGTTGTTACTGTGCATTGGACATCTTTTATGTAAGGTGCAGAAATTTGATGAAGTCTGAGCAAACTGCAGACAATTTTTACATTATACATAAACTTGTATATACAGATGCCAGCAGATACCTTGAATCCTGAGGTCAAAAGGCTGTATAAACAGGAAGAAACTAATGCCATCTCAAAGGAACACAGCAGAAAAAAAAATATATACATATATATATATATATATATATATATATATATTTTCTGCAATGTTGAGAAGACTGTAATATCATGCCTGGCAGGGTCACCTGTTGTATAACAGTCAGAAACTATTTATCTTTAAATCGTCTTATACGCACTGAGGATGTGTTTTAGCTAACCAAATGAATACTTTGGTTAGAAATGCTTCCATCATTTTTTTTGAGGGAGTAGTCTACAAGTCATTGTAGGTAACATTCCCTGACCAGGAGCCCCTTAAGATCTTAATATTTCTCAGCAGAGAAAGTTCCCTCAAAATGAACATGGTCCTTTGCTGAAATGTAACTTACAGTACCTGGAAAAGTCAGATGCAAAAAAGAATTACACTGTAATCTTTTACTAATGTAACCTATTCTGTTTTCTTGAACCTACAGTAGAGCTGACGTCAAAGTTTTCCATCTCCACTTCTGGATTTACTTTTCTCCCTTTTGGGATAATTATATGTATGTTACAATAATTAAACTTAATTCTGTTGTTTGGGAACCTGGAGTAGTTCTGTACTGGAATAAACATTGTATTGACAGAAACCCATGATGATGACTGGCCTGTTCTGAGATCAGTAAGAGAAGTAAAAACCTTATTGAGACAGACCCACGACAGTGATTGGCCTGTTCTGAGATCAGTGAGTTTTCTAAATATTGTACTGAGACAGAAACAGGGCTGTGAATGGCCTGTTCTGAGATCAGTGAGTAGACTGAATACTGTACTGAGAGAGGGCCAGGTAATAGAGTGGCCTGTTCTGACATCAGTGAATAAATACCGTACCGTGAGACTGCCAGGGCCGTAACAGCTGGGTTGTTTCTGTAGCGCTGGCGTGAGACTGTCTGACTCCGATTTAGCTCCTGAAAAAGGACCAGGTGTCTCTCCCAGGCCTTACCTGGAGAACAGCAAAAATTAGAAGCTGTTTTTATTTATGGTCAGCATGTTGATAAATTGAGAAAAATATATCTAATATAAGCCTTCACCGTTATAAGAGGGGTTGTCCCAATTTAATTTCTACATTGTGATAGTTATATGCGCTGACGCTGGGCTGTAACCAATGTGTGCTAAATTGGATTTGGGTATTATTGCTTTCTAAATTGCATGCCTAGTTCAGCAGAATTGCTCATCAGTGTTTACTGGCTGTATGTTTAATAACTTTCCCCATAATTCCTTGCTGCAAACCCTAATGCCCTGTGCAACTGACACGTACATTATGAACTTCTGTCCAGGCCTCGTGCAGTGAGACTTCTTTGACTTCACAGGCTGCTAAACTTCGGTGTAGGTGTAACTTGATTTATAAGGAGTATTGCTGAAGATGGCATTTTCTGTGGTGTTTCTCATATTACATGCATAACTTAAAAATATTTAGCAGCTTATATCAAATCACAAACCTAAAAACCACGACGAGCAAAGAAAACCTTTGTAAAGATTCTCTTCACAGAGCCAATTAAACAGGTTCTCTCACTACTTCCTAAATGAGCCTGTAAGGCAAGAGGACATACTTTTACAGCTGCGTTTTATTTATTTAGCAGATGCTTTCATCCAAAGTGACGTACTTTTGAGAAGGCAGAGTCAGATATTCCCTGGGGCAATTGGGGATTAGGGGCCTTGATCAAGGGGGCAATGGTGTAAGCACTCTGCTGACCCTAGGATTTGAACTGGCAACCTTCTGATCACAGGTGCAGCATTCTGTAGGTCAGGATGGAGTAACAATGTCTGAGGGATGGCGGTGTTACCAGCTTCCTGCGCAGCTGTAGGCTCAGGGGGTGACCCTGCCCCCTGGTTTGCTGGTACCCACATCCTAGAATATTCAGTCTTCCACACCTGAGATATGGCAGAGGTGAGGAAAATAAACACAAATATAATAATTGACACTTTATTGATCCCCATGGGGAAACTGTCTTCACGCCTCCCTCAACTTGTTCTTCTTAAAGAAAGTTGTTCATAAAGGGCAGCTACCTATTGGTAGGCCCAGGGAGCTGGGAGTTAAGAGCCTTGCTCAAGGACCCGCAGACGTGCTAAGGCTGGGTCACACATTTAGGAACAGATACAGCCAGCCAGATGTGCTGTGGATACCTCATTTTGAAGCTGATATGCTTAAATAAGTTCACCTGTGTCGGCTTAACTAAACATCTGCTGTTATTTATGCACTAGTGAAGCTGAACAGTGATGAAAAGAGCAGCTACTTTTAGGGGAGACAAAGGCTTGCTGGGTGTAACATCCAGAGAATGTGAATCCTCCTCCTCTCACCCGAACGATGCCGTCACTGCAGCCCGTCACCAGCACGTTGCGAGGGTCCCACTCGTGCTTCTGCGTGAAGCAGCAGCACAGGATAGTCCTGTCTGAGCCACAGCCCATGTCGATCCAGGATAGCAGCTGCCCTTTCATGGTCCACAGGTAGAGGTGGGGCCCGGTGCAGGACGCGATCTCCCCCTGGCAAAGCACCAGGTCTGTTATGAAATGACCATCCACAACAGTGACACCAAACCCATCAAGCACCCCCAAGGAGCGACTCAAATACAAACATTTTAATAGAAAAAAATATAGTGGTTGTGATTTAAAACACGCATTTAAAAAAAAAAAAAACTTTCAAAAATCTTCAATACACTCTAAATGTCATAAGTATAAATGTATTCATTCAGGGCCGGTCCAGTCCATAGGCAACAAATGCGATCGCCTAGGGTGCCAATTAATTAGGAGGCACAAAAGAGTGACTGAAAATAATCAGAATAAATACCTCTGGTTGCATTCTGTAACATTACAGTAATTTACACTAGTTTTAATATATAAGTGCTTGTGCAACAGACGCAAACTAGCTAGTTAGCAGCCAGACATCCTGTGCTACTGAAATGTTTTTAATATAAATGAATTGACAGAATTAGTTTTCTGCTGTTCTGGGGAGGGGGGGTAGTCAGCAGAATCTCACCCCAGGCACCAGAACATGCAGGGCTGGCCCTGTATTAATTACAAAAACACATACAGCTGAAATTGATCATTACGTTTTTGCTCCCCGCTGTCTTTGAAAGCTGTGTCCAAACATAAAACACTGGGTAATGGCTGAGTGGGGGTGTGTCTTTGACCTTCTTCTCCCTGATGGCCAGATTAATGCCGCAGGGAATGCGACGTGCATTCAGCACCATTCCAACATGTGGCGGCACCGCAGCTCACTGTGAGGTCATTGATGGCTAGAGCGGTCAGGCTGCCTCCGTGCCCCGGCAGCTGAGTGATGTAGCTCAGCTCCTCCAAGTCCCACAGGATACAGCTACGGTCCCGCGAGCCGCTGACAATGACGTTGTAAGCCTCGGAGGCAGCCAGGCAGGTGACAGCATCCGTGTGTCCGTACAGCACCTGAAAGGAGACCCCTCAGACACTTCACATCCCGCTCTGCTCTCCCCGACAGCCTAACTCCTCCGCCTACGTTTGCCGCTCAGGTGGCCCCCACCTGCTTGAGGCCCATGTGCTGGAGCTTGTCCTTGCTGAAGGAGACATCCCATATGCACAGCACGGTGCTGGTCCCCGCCGTGATCAGGATGCTTGGGCTCGGACAGACTGCACACAGGCACTCGCCCCACTCGCTCAGGCTCTCACAGATAGTGATGTGCTGTGGCCAGAAATACAGGGGCGGGGGGTCTTAACGTCCTCAAGCATCTCGATTGAGCTGCCCCACTGATCTCTGAGAAACAGGTTGCCGCAGTACCTTCTCTGACCCGTAGGTCCCGAAAGCACAGGTGTTGTCTGGGAAACCCCAGGCAAAGAAGATGCTCCACAGTGGAGGTATAAGAAGCCGGTTCTTCTCCACGGCGAGTAACTCCTTCTCGCCACAGATGATGCAGCCCACAGGTCCCCGGGTCAGTTCTGGGTTCATGGACAAGAAGCGCAGTCATAAACACAGCAGCAGGAGAGGTTGTTCTGTGTTCAAAAGACTACCGTGACCCTTATATATTCACTTCCAGGGACTGTGCCTGAACCCAACACTGCTGATTTATACTGTGAGAACAATAGAGCATCACGGGAATCATAACCGAGCTTATGTGCAGAACTACAGAGAAGCTCACTTTAGCAATCCTGCAGACACCATGTGGGGGAATTCTTCTGCGCTGACCCCAATACTCACCTAACAATTTATCTCTATTTATTTATTGATCAAATGACAAACTGGGACACAATATGCAGGAGCCCGCATGGCTGAGAGAAAGTCATCTAATTTCGCGGAGAGGGCCGTTTGGGACTTTCCGGTGATTAAATAAGGCTCACTCGCGGAATCATCACGCCTGGCCCCACTAATGGAGAAGACTGCTTCTTCCCCGCCCGTGAAAGCCGCCTCGCAAAAACACTACCCAGCATCTTCTCCTTCTGGCCTAGTGCTCCCCACAGAGCCGGGCGGCCTCACGCACAGCAGCTGAACACCAGGATAAAATAATAAGGTGACAAAGGATGATTAAACACCAGCCCCTGTGGGCCAGCCCACACACCACTGAAAGGAGCTTCCAGAGAGTTCCGGAGAGTGGCTGCGAGCGGGATCACAGCAGGGTACCTTTCAAAGGCTGGATGGACGGCTTCAGTTTGTTCAGCCGGTAGAAAAATGGCACGGTGATGGTGATCTCCTTGGCCACTGAGCTCTTGTGTCCGCTCCTGGGAGGATGGGGCTTGGAGAAAAGCTGAGACCAAAGCTCACACTCACTATGGTATTCAGAAAGTGGCCCAGCAGTGTACTTTATACAAATGTAGGATTTTCAGAATGTGTTGTTAACTGCATCATACCTGCTTCGGAATCTGCCCAAAATTACTAACAAAGCCAAGGACGGTGCTCTTCTTCAACGGATCTTTCATGTTGCCCAAGTCCAGCTTGTCGGCGTAAAAGTATGGGTGGAAGGTATTGACGGCGTCCACCGCGGCCGAGCCCTGCTGCTTGTGGCCAAAGATCAGGTCTATCCACAGGTGGAGGTGGGCGCTCACATAGTCACACTCTAGAGCCTGTAGGGGGCATCAGTGAGTCAGTACCGAATGTGAGTCTGCAGAAGTAACGCCGCACCAAGTAACCCAGCTTTTGCTGATTGAATTTAAAGGCTGAAGACCACCAGACCCCAAACACGGTGCATCCGGGACCAGCGACCCACAGCACTGGCAGACAAATTAGTCAGCTGCTCTCCTGGTTTGAACTGCTATTTGTGTGAGGACAAATTATGAGCCAGGAAAACTGACATCCTGTGAACCATTGCGTGCACAGAACAGGGGTAATATAATAATTTGTTAAATATATTCATATTTTACTGCTGAACTGTGCTGCTTTTACTTTTTAATTTTGCATTTTAACTTTTCCTTCCGCCATCTTTGTAAAAGAATGGACAGGACAATGCACACAGCCAAACCAATGAGATGTTTCATGAGCTTAGTGTTGCTAGATTGGGATGATTGCCACTCAATCTGGCTCAATTTGAGTGGATTGTGCAGGTTAGATCCTGGAGGCTACAGGGACAAGGCAGGGAACAACTCAGGATGGGATGCCAACCCTTTGCAGGCCACACTCTCACATGCAGACCTATGTAACTCCAATTTTTGTATCTCCAAGTAGCCTCAGCATGTCTCTGCACTTTTGGGGGAAACATGCACCATCTTACCAAGAGTTTGTGTATTAATCTTCTTAATATTTATGAATGCAGTGTTGTTCTGCATCAAGTGTGACTTAAATTTGCTGTGCTAGTTAAAGACAAGCTTTAAGGTTTTCAAAAAAAAGTTACCTTGCGATGCCTTGAAAAATAAACAGTTTACTATGATAATTTTTGCATTTACTCATTATTTTAATATTTATTCAAACGACTAACTACTACAATGACCAGATTGACCAAAAATGGGTATAATTAAGTAGTCCAAGAATTAGCTTTAATATAGACTTTAGTAAAATTTTTAGAATATTCCTAAGAGTATTGCCCTGCCCCTCTGTAAGTCTCTGCACGCCAGTTCTGGGGACACCCTCCATGATATCAGAATCTCATTTTAGTAAATGTTTGTTAGCCGTCAGTTTTTGGTATTTTATATTATGGGATCATTAAACACAAAAAAATCTGAGCTATGGAAAAGTGCTGGAAAAGGTATGGAAAAGGTAACTGGTAGGTGTCCCAGCTAACAGACACTTCAGCATCCCAGCTGCTGAAAGGAAACTTAATCTGGAGATGGTGTTTTGTGTATTGAGCTAAAAAGTGCGGGGGGTGGGACGACACACAATTCAATGTAAAAGTTCTCCACAGTCTCTTCATTTCATCTGCATATGAATAAAAAAGAGAAAGACAAAAGAGGTCACTTCCCACAAATGGGAGGCGATTACAGACGGTGCTGCGAGCTGATGATGCAGAGGCTGCAGAGAGCTGCAGGCATACAGTAGGGAGAAAGAACACATTCATCCCCATAAAGAGGCAGCGGGCTCTAATGCAGTTACGCCAGGCTCCGGGATTGTACTCCTGCTGAATCGGCCAGTTATCGCGTAATGACAATGGTGCTAAGCAGTGTAATCAGCTATTCGTGATGAACAAAACCACTACATAATGTCAGCGACACAAAGAGCAAATTTATTTAACTCTCAAAAACCAGCCCGAACCATCCGTCAGTCTTTGACTGCCCTGGTTAACGCCCTGCAGGGCCACGTGCTGGTGGCTGAAGACGGAAAAGGCCGCACTCACCTCTCTGTGCATTCGGATGAACTCCTGGGGGTCGCCCTTAGCCCATGGAGGAAGTGCCACATCACCCACGGTGGTCCCATCCTGCGTACAGCCTTCACAGCACAGCAAAGTCAAAACCCATGTTAGGATCACCATGATGACAACTCTTGACAACATGTTGTCCACTGTTACCCACCCAGCTCAAAATTGTTGGAATTGACCAGAAAGTCTGGCAGGTAGTAAAACTCTGGGATGAGCTCTCTAACGTCACTCATGTTGTCTCTAGAGGCTGATTCCCAGTCCTTCTTCATACAGTGGAACATGCGGTCTGCCACATCAAAGGAACCTCCCTGTGGGAGAGTAGAGGTCAGTGCCTCAGAGGAGCAGAGGTGGAGGTGCATACTCAGTGCGGGGGGTGTCAGTGCCTCAGATGAGCAGAGGTGGAGGTGCATACTCAGTGCTGAGAGTATCAGTGCCTCAAAGATGAAGAGGTCGAGGTGCATACTCAGTGCGGGGCTATCAGTGCTTCAGAGGAGCACACACGGAGGTGCATACTCAGTGCTGAGGGTGTCAGTGCCTCAGATGAGCAGAGGTGGAGGTGCATACTCAGTGCTGAGGGTATCAGTGCCTCAAAGATGAAGAGGTGGAGGTGCATACTCAGTGGTGAGGGTGTCAGTGCCTCAGATGAGCAGAGGTGGAGGTGCATACTCAGTGCAGAGGGTGTCAGTGCCTCAGATGAGCAGAGGTGGAGGTGCATACTTAGTGCTGAGAGTGTCAGTGCCTCAAAGATGAAGAGGTGGAGGTGCATACTCAGTGCTGAGGGTGTCAGTGCCTCAGATGGGCAGAGGTGGAGGTGCATACTCAGTGCTGAGGGTGTTAGTGCCTCAGAGGAGCAGACGTGAAGGTGCATACTCAGTGCTGAGGGTATCAGTGCTTCAGAAGAGCAGACGTGGAGGTGCATACTCAGTGCTGGGGTGTCAGTGCCTCATAGAAGTGATGGTGGAGGTGCATACTCAGTGCTGGGGGTGTCAGTGCCTCATAGAAGTGATGGTGGAGGTGCATACTTAGTGCTGGGGGTGTCAGTTTTGCTTAGGAGAGATTCCATTCACACTGTCCTGAGAGGAATTGGGCAGGTGAGGCACTAACAGGATCAGATTCACTAAATTAAAGGCAAAATCAAAATATACAAACATTTTAAGTGCAGAAGGAAAAGAAATAACATTTAGTTTTTGCCTGCTGAACGGATACACACATGATGTGTCCCTGGAAGTGGCATCATCAATAAATTAGGGCCTGATATATAATTCCTGAGCGTATTAAACCTGTTAAATTACAAATGGCTTGACTTGTCTGATGGCGACTGAAGCGTTTCACTTTTTTGCAGTTTTTAATAGTCCTGATAGAAACCTCCCGAGAAAGCCCATAATTTGCAATAAAAAGATTACCAATATTGAATGAAAATAATGTATACACAGTAAATGCTGTTAGTACAACAAATTGAGTTATAGATATTACAGCACAGAAAAATGTGATTTCACTGCAGCACAACACATTGCAGTGCAACTAATATCTTTATTGTTTTATATCTCTGTATTAAATATGCATGGCATTTTATTTTAATCAATTGGATCGCAATGTATAAATCTGATGTTTTTAAAAGACGAAACCAAATTTTTTGCATTTTTTTGCTGCTAAGATATTTATTTGCATACATATTGAAATAATGCTTTTCTGAAAAGTAAAAGTTTGCGAAGAAGGCAATGGACTGTAAGCAGTCAGGCAGTTCTTGTGCACCAGGGCTTATCAGCACTCCTCTGAGGCGTTCTCAAGCCTCAGGGTGACACACAGATGGCGAATTTACCATGTTTGTGGGAAGCAGACAGTGGGATGCGCAACTGAGGTGACACCTCTGTGGCTCAAAGTGAGGACTCCGAAGCTAGGGGGCACTGACGAGGTTTTACCTGCAGGCTCAGGAAGGTCTGAGAGAAGGGCTCCATCCGCACCAGGAAGGAAGCGACAATGATGGCGGATGAATAGTGTGTGCAGTAGTGGCACTGTGCTGAGAGGTCACCTGTGAGGCATTCAAATGGCAGAGAGGTCAGCAAATGGGCGGAGTCTAAATGGCAATTTGGTATGCTCCTGCCAGCAAATGGGTGTGGTCTAAATGGCAGCTTGGTATGCTCCCACCAGCAAATGGGCAGAGTCTAAATGACAGCTTGGTATGGTCCCGCCAGCAAATGGGCGGAGTCTAAATGGCAATTTGGTATGCTCCTGCCAGCAAATGGGCGGAGTTTAAATGGCAGCTTGGTATGCTTCCATCAGAAAATGGGCGGAGTCTATAAATGGCAGCTTGGTATGCTCCCACCAGCAAATGGGCGTGGTCTAAATGGCAGCTTGGTACATGCCTGCCAGTAAATGGGCGTGGTCTAAATGGCAGCTTGGTACATGCCTGCCAGTAAATGAGTGGGACCTGTGGTCTGGCCCATGGCCTGAAGAGGGAGACCGGTACGCTCACCGTCATTGTTCTCCACCTCGTTGTACCTCTGGATGAACCTCTCTCTCCTTTTGTCAGTCTGGGCCCCCATTGGTTTGGACAGGTCTCGGAAGGTACTTGGCGAGGACAGATCCAGTGTCTGCAAAAACAGGATAGGGATGGGGGGAGGCAGTTTTAAAGGCAGTTTTTAACTGGAGAGCTCAACAGAAAGAGGACGCAAATTCACATGACGCCTTGCCTCCGAGTCGTAGTCTGCCAGGATCCAAGGAAACACAGGGTACTGCATGAGGTCATTATAGGTGCGTCCCGCCAGGGTGTTCAGGTGCATGAGGTACTCGAAGTTAGTCATCTCTCCTTTCTGTAAGGGGTACATATGTGCTCAGCAGAATCATCCAGCTCAGCCTCTTATAAGACAATGGAATGTAAATAAATGCACCAAATAACAGTCAGCTGATGAAGGACGAACTCCACACAGGAGCTGAAGACAACACATATGAGATAACTGCTTCTCTGAGCTGCCAATTCAATGGCTGTAATTTTAAAACTACACTATTAACTAGTGTGCACCAGTTAACAACAAGTTTAGCGGACAGTCCGGGTAACCAGGAAGCTTGCTGTTTGAGCTGAACAGAAGCTGTTTTTAACTGAATGCAGATAATCACAGTGTGACATTATATGTTTTATAATCAATGGCAACTACTGTTTGTTTTTTCAACATCACCTTTAGTTTTACTGAAAAATTGCTCAGAGGTTTAACCCTACTGTGACTCGGTACCATACCTGCCATCTATGGAGTGCATTCTTATCACCACCAGAAGCCTTCCTAAAAACAATACATGCAGGATATCTTAGCGGCATTCTGCAATACACATACAAGACTATATGCATTCACATTACTCTCACTAGACTCACAGGGATTTAACAGTGTACTGCTCCCATCTGCAACTCGGAGTTAGTTACAGTCACATATCTTTGTGGTTCACCGTTTCAGAGCCGTACTTTGAATCCGTAATGGTGACTGACACAATAAGGGCTTTCAGTACCTCCATGATGGCAGAGGACCGCAGCGTTACAGCGTAAAAGAGGATTTTAAAGCTGGAAGACCCTAAGCAGCAGTATGCAGAAAAACCTCAGCTTCACTTATTACTCACCACTAAAGAAAATAAGTGCGTGATAATACAGCGTATAGCGCCCTCTGCAGACCATCTCTGAAAGACCATCTGACAGTGTTATGGAGTCTACAGGACGCATCTAAATACCGCAGAAAGCATGTCGTATACAACAGCTTACTGTATATCTGTGGAAAATATAAGTGCAATTTCAGATTCCCTTTGTCTCACGATGACAAAGATACAAATGAAGTCAGTCGTCCTATTGACTGAAATTTCAGGATTCATCATATACAGGTAATTTGCACATTTTAATCAGCATGTTTTTAACTGAAAACAATGAAACATGAATCAGTATCACTGGGGTTGTGTTCGCTCTAAATCTATTTAGGTCCTAGGGCCCATATGAGAATAAGTGGCAAGCAAGCATGGATGGATGGATGTAAAAAGGCATTTTTTACCACAGTCAGTCAGTGCCCAGCACTGGCTAAGTGTCAGCTTATTTTTTGGACAGTATAGGGGTCTGTAGAGTATGCAAAACTCTGAGCTACTTTATAATTCAGGCTAAATGATCAGTCTTGGTGGGTCTGCCTGGTGGTTCAGTGAGTGGCTATGAGGGACTCAGCACAGAACAAAAGGCCATCCTCCTTGTGTGGGTCATCGGCATAGTAACAGACAACAGGCACCAGATTTCTGTTGCCTAGTAACAAAGTCAAACAACAAAGTCCACTTTGCACGCTCCCACATGTGGGAGAGCAGCAACGTGAATTTTCTGTCTCCATTTTTAACAAACAGCTACTTTTCCCTTTTTTTAATCTGAAGACCCAATTGAATTCAAGGAGTCGGAAGGGCTCTGAAAACATCTTCTCCTTAGAGGCACATCAGGGAAGGAAAATCACAGCGGGTGAGCATTAGCACATCGTCACTAATAATACAGAATGCGGAATGTGTGCATCCCACGCTGCTTCATCCCCTGCCTTGCGAGAGAAGTCAAAGCAGTCTGTACTATCAGGCTGTGTTTTCAGTGATAATTAACAAGCAAGTGGTTGTACTCAGACTGGGATTATAGCTCATCTTGCGCTGAAGGGCTGCTTTGTTTTGACAGGAACAAAGCTCTGTGGGCTCTGGACAATCAACACAATAACGCGTCTTTAAAAAATGAACTAAACTTTTTTTTTTTTTTTTAAATCACCTTTACTCAATAATTTCAGTTTTTTTTTTTATTAATCAGTCATGTCGATATAGCCAAACCCTAGCAGTTTTTGTTCCAAACAGCACATCAAATGTTTAAATGACATGGTGTATTTCATCTAGAAAATCACTGACTTCCCACAGGATGAGCTGCTTTTTTTATGCGTTTGTTTAGCTAGCAGCTTAATGCTCCTCCGCGGTGATGTTGCCGCTGCTGCACTACTCGCCCATAATATTTCAGGTGAACGGCGGAAAACCCAATTTGTAGACGGGGCCCCGGTTCTGAAATTGTTTTTTAAGAAGCATAAATGAAGCGGCACGTGGGGCGTGCGTGTATGTGTGGGGGGGTGGGGGGTGCGGCCAGGCAAACGCTCTCGCCGCTCGTCTCCCGCTCCTGAATATGATTAATGAGCACCAAAAGGGCCGCGAGGCCTCATAACAATGACTCCCGCTTTAAGTGAGGAGGAGCACAGTGCAGGAGGCTGCTTCACTCCCCGAACCGTCATCTATCACGGCCGAGGACGCGCGGATCGATAGGCGGCCGCGCGTGTCGCCCGCGCCCATCCGTCAGAGCCGCTTGTTCCCCCAAATTACACTCATCTCCTTCTTCCCACAGTTCCTGCGTATTAACCTTAATTAGGGAGAGCATTATCTAAAGACATCCCTCCGGGCTGAGAGGGGATGAGCGAGCAGGAATGCAGACAGTACGCTTCTCCCTCATTCTCCTTCCAGGTGTACGCGACGTTGATCTTTCTCACTCGCATCATTCCTGCTTTCCGCGCCCCCCCCCCCACCCTCCTCCTCGACGAGCTGCTGGGAATGGGTGTCAGTGACCGAACGCCGTCTCTCTCCCCAGCTCCATGGCCAAAGGGAAGAAGAAGGCGGCGTCGAAGGGGAAGAAGATCACGCTCAAGATGGCCAAGAACCAGCTGAGGCTGACGGCGGACGGCAAGCGCAGGCTAGACCTGAGCAACATGAAGATTGACGCCTTCCCCAAGTGCCTGCTGAAGATGGCCGACGTCGACGAGCTGGACCTGAGCAGGAATCTACTGAGGACCATCCCTGACTACATCGACCGCTTCTGCAACCTGCGTTATCTGGACTTGCATAGCAACCGCATCGAGCAGCTGCCTGAGGCCCTGGGCCGGCTGCAGACCCTGCGGCACCTCAACCTGTGCAACAACCGGCTGACTGCCGCTGGCATTCCCTCCCAGCTGGGTCGCCTGTCCTCCCTGCGCAGTCTCAACCTGGGCATGAACCGGCTGGAAACCCTGCCGGCCTGCATTGGGGCGCTGCGAGACCTCCAGGAGCTCGGTCTCTTTGACAACCTGCTCACGTTGGTGCCGAGCGCCGTCCGCGGTCTCCCCAGCCTCCGCAAACTCAACACCCTGCGCAACCCCTTAGCGGCGAGCACCGAGGACCGGCGGGAGGGGCCCACTGACAGCGTGGAGCACCTCTACCTGGTGCGGGAGGATAGCCTGTGCAAACTCTGCCTGGGTAAGTGCAGGGAGGAGGGGCAGAAGATCAGCAAGCAGGCCCAGGTCCCCTGCAGGAGGACCGCCTTCTCTGGGCTCGTCATGCCAAACTCCACAGCCCAGGAAAACCAGGTCCTGTGGAGGTGAGCGTGGCTGCTTTGGGAGAGCGGCTCTGGCTAAGGGCCATCTGGACATGGTTGAGTGTTACATCTGTGTGATGGGACGTATTTAAGAACAGGGGCGCTATTCTGTCTTTAATATGACTTCGGCCTTCTGATTTCTGTTTTTGTGTCGGAGGTTTAACATGGCCTTTGGTCATTAGAAAGGGACAGGCTGAAGAGTACAGAAAAAGTAGCAGTGTTTCCCTAAACTGAGCACAATGCAATGCTGTCATAAAACACTAATTAAAATGTCAACACATGTTTGTTTCTGTGTCATATTTAAAAGCACATACTCACAAAGCAAACTGGCATCTTCCTGAAGCAGCCATACCAATAAAATCTGTGCAAAAATGCATCACTCACTGCCACAATGAACAGACATGGAGCAGTAAAGCACCATGCTACTGGCCCGGGGTCGCTCACAGATCCCATTACAGTGCATTTTCGTGCAAACTGACAGCGCGTGTGACGAATGGCCCCAGTGACTGGACAGTGGCATGTATTTTACAGCACAGAGGCAGTTACTTTGTGCGTCTCTGCAATGGACTGTGGAAGTGAGCCGCAGCACCTCCTGCCTGACATCACCACCGTACGTTTCCTAAATGACACGGGGCAGGAATAAGGTTATGAGGAAGACGCAGGGTCAAGGAACAGCACAGGGTTACAAAGGCCGGCGCGAATCAACTGAACGTTAGCTCTCATTGCAGGGCTGTGATGGTTAGTTCACCATAAGTGACAGAAAAAGGAGTGACAGAGAAATAATAATAATAATTGATATTTTATTAATCCTTGTGGGGAAATTCTCTTTATGCCTCCCCCAACTTGTTCTCTGTAGGTGAGAGTGAGCTGGCTATTAAGGACACCCACCCAAGGGAGCTGGGGGGCGGGGGGGGGACCCACAGAGGTGCTGAGACTGGGCTTGAAACAGCAAACTTCCGATCACAGCCACAGAAACTGCCACTGAGCGACATGCTGCCCATCAGGAGTGACACAACAGAGTGACAAAGCCAGGAATGAGAGAGAAAAGAGTGACAAAGCCAGGAGTGACAGAGAAAGGAGTGACTCGTTGGACTGTCCCTCTTCACATGTCTGCTGCCCACATGTCACAGGCCATATCCCATGGCTGCCAGTAACACAGACCTATGTGCCAGGTCTCACCTGATGTTGGTGATGGCCTCCGCAATCCCTCTCCCCTTCAGCAAGGGCACGGCAGAGCAGAACCTGGGGGGAGGGTGAGTGTCACATCACTGGGAGGGGTTGGCTCGGGGACACCACGAGGGGGTGTGTACAGGGACACCACAGAAGATGCAGGTGTACGTTTCCCCACTTACTTCTTAAAGGCCTGGACGTGGTCCTTGTTCTGGAACACTAGGAAAGCAGACTGACCATTGCGCATGAAGATTTCCAGGGCGTTATCCTATGAAAAGGTGCAAGATTGAGTAACACACCCAGACTGCAGCAGTACCCATGGCTCTCAGTGAGTGGACTGTTTTTCAGCTCTGCAGATGAAATGGCTCCACAAACAAAGGGAGAAACAACAATTCACAACAATTAAATCACACATTACATTTGGGCACCACGGTCGTTGTCTTGTTATGAAGACAGAAACTTGGTAAACGCGCAAATGGAGGAAATATTAACGTGTGTTCAGTCATTTTGAACCAAGCACTCGTGCCTCAGGGCAGGATCCCAATCGCTCTGGTCGACTCCCCCTTTATTAAGTCCTACCTGCAACAGGAAACGCATATAATGCGCCTCCTTAATGTCCTCATAAGGGTGGCGGCTGCACGTGGGGCCGCTGTCGGATTTGTCCTTGTTAAGCATGTCGCAAATGAAGGAATCCCTGAAGCTGGAAGTGAAGGCAGGAGAAAAGCAGGATTTATCACCACGCACTCCGCTGGCGAGTTTTTATGTGTGCGCAGGGTGAGAAGCTGGAAATAATTAGCTACAATAAAAAATATCTACTTTAATTGCACTGTGGCATCATCAGATTATGTACAGATATGGAGACCGAGTTCTTTTATGGAACTCAACCAAATAATATAGAAAGGAGAAAGTAAGAACAAGGACAATCACTGGAACAATCGGAAATGTGTTTAGTGTTCGTGTGTGCCAGTGCACGTTTATGTTTACATCTGTTTAGCAGATTTTGTCCAAAGTACAAAACAGAGAGCAGAGTCAGCCAGCACCAATGGTGCAGCTGCGGTGTAGAGCCTTACACTGTTGGCCATGGGATGTGAACCTTCTGAATAAGGGCCCTAACCCGCTGAACTTCACACTGCCCTGATGATGAATTATTTAAGGTGTTTCATAGACTGCAGCCTTGCCTAGTTCTTTTGGTGATATAAGCGAGAGGTCATTTCTCTCCGCCTGCTAAGTATGGCGTTGGTCTTTACCTGCTGGGATGGTGGCACGTGCAGCAGACTTCTCCAGTGGAGGACAGTGTGAAGCAGTCGCAGATATAGAAGTGGGCCAGGCCAAACATCAGCACCCCCTCTGTGAGAATGTGGCCATTGACAATCACCACGCCCAGCTTGCTCCTCACCTGACAGACCAGACGAACATCTCATCAACAGCAGAATTCATCGACAGGTGAGCGGAATACAGCCAAGCTCTGCAGAGCAGCCATAGGGCTGTGAAGGGGTGCCAGAGCTGTCATTGTATTCAATAAAACATTAATAGATACAAAAATTAAATGAAAGCCAGAAATGGCCAGTCTTCAGCTTCCTTGATCTGGGAGAACGGCTCGTCCATGTCATGATATGCGGCAGTCATCACAGAGTGCTCCTTTTGAGGGGAGATTTCTTCTTTTTCAGAGTGGAGGTATCAGGAGACTTCTAGGTACGCCATGATTGATTATTCTGAGTGCTCCATTACTGCTGACACATGGTGCACATGCACACACACACACACACACACACACAGTCCATGTCTTCCTGTCTTTATGGAGACTCTCCAATAATTTCTACAGGAAAAACCCTAATCCAACAATGACGGCCTTAATCCCTACCCAACCCTAACCATAACCATAAGTAACCAAACGAAATATAAGACGTTTGGCTATTTTAGTTTTCTGTTTGCATTAACAGATTGAGGTAATTCCTAAAAAATGTCCCCATAAGGTGAAAAGTTACAGGTCACCACAATGTAATAATTACAAGCTCACACACACACACAGACACACACACACACACGGACAGAGCAGTACAAAATGCAGTGCCGGAATAAGAATGGGCATTGGTGACACTTTCATTTGCATGACTAATTTTATTGTTCCAGTTCATTTCACAGAGCCTGACTGCACCTGGCCCCCTCCCTGCTATAGCCTTGGCCCGACCCCCCTGGGAAACCTCTTCCAAACCATATGGGGCACCAGTTAAACGCCATTAATACTGATCAATTCGGGCCCCCCGTCGCTGGTCCCAGTGACGGGATCTGGGTGGTTATTGCATGTATTAATCAATGACATGCCAGAGAAACACTGAGAGCTGAATGTGTGTCTCCCAGATCAGGGCCCACCTGGTGCTCCAGCCCTTCAGTGCCCAAACGCCGGGCACCCGCTAGCAGGCGTGCTGTTAAACCCGCGCTTTTAATGTTTTTACACTCTTCACTCTCTTTTTAATTATCTTACTGGGGACAATATCTCTGGCACCCGGTGCAGGAGGCGGTGGTGTAACCCAACTCAGAGCGAGGTGATGGAGCATATTCATACTGGCACAGCGTCAGCACTCAGTAAGACACTCATCTACAAATATTATGGGCAGCGTTTAAAAAAAAAAAAAAAAACCTTTTCTGCTCATTTGTACAAAGCAGTGCTTCTGGTTGCCAAACTGGGGCGTTTATGGGATTTAACCCTTAGAGGGGGGTTCAGCACCCAAGAAATATGGGACAAAATCACAAATTGGTTTTGAAATAATAATGTAGTGAGACAAAAAAATAAGGTGGCTGAAGCCCCCCACAAGCAGGGTCTAGAAATGTCTATGGGCCATTTCAACATGGAGGTCACTGGGCAGGCTAACAAAAAACAAAATCACCCTGGTCAGCCAGCACAACCCTTCCATGTCCTGGACTATAAAAGGTGAACAAAGGGCCACAAACTGAATAGCCACTATACCCCGGAGACCTGCCTCAGTAAATAGCCGGCCAGAGCAGTCGTAATAAGTAAGGCGCCAACGTCATGCCGGGAGGATCGCGGTGGCCTCTTCCGCCAACATCCAGCCCCCCACGCCCCCCAGCACTCATTCATTAGCGGCATGAAAAGGACACTTGAGTGAGTTGTCATCCTGCGGCCCTCTAATTATTTGCCGGCGTGGGGCGAAGCACGCAAGGCAGCGTGAACTGTGCCTGTAGATTAATGAGCATGAAAGGGACGATTCATCTGACAGGCGTCGCAGCAGGACTAAAAACCTCTAAATGAATACAAGACAGTTGATGTCACCCCCTGCCGTTTTTATTAATACTTCTGTCAGGCACACGCAGCCCGACGCAGAGGTGGAGAAGGCCCCTCCGTCCCGGGAAGAGGCGGGGGCCTCCCGTTAGCATGAAACTGGACAGCTGCTGGCTGTGCGGGCCGATATAAAGGGGGCATTCTGCCCCCTAGTGAGCTGAGAACAATTCGAAAACAGGGCTTTCCCAAGGCGACTTCCCACTGCAGTCTATCTCGCATCCACATCTGTTCTGTTGTTTCGGGACCCTCGCGGGGATATATCTCCTTTCTCGACTGTTTCTTAAGTTCGGCCATCTCTGGAGCCCTCCCATAGCCTAGCTTGAGACCCTTTGTGTACTGGGTGACAGGTTCTGCATCACTTCCAGAGCACTGACCTGCTCAGCCTCAGCCAGCTCCTGCAGCACCAGCTGTGTGGACGCGCAGAGTTCATAGGGTTCCTCGACGGGCGACGACGGCTCCTTCAGGGTGGGGAAGAAGGTGAGCCGCTCGCAGTCCCGGGTGGTCTCTTCCTCCTCCTGGACCTGGACGGCCTCATATATGGCAAAGGGTTCTGTGTCTCACACACACACACACACACACACACACACACACACACACACACACAGGGCAGCCTTAGTTTACCTACAGCACCACATGGGACTCCGAGACTGAATAAATGTAAATATGATTTTCCTCAATAAACAAAACAGCGGGGGTCCACAAACCGTTGCATCCCAAGTGGACTTACTTGCATGTAAAAGCAATTCCTGGGTGTATGAAGCTTTGTAAATGCAAAACAATCACTCTGCAAGAGAGCAAACTGTGTGTGCATGTGTGTGTGTGTGTGTGTGTTTAATGCCGACCCCACTATGATGGCAGGCCGTGTGGAGATGCCCTGACAGGGAAACTCCTGCTTTTACATCATCTGCCTGTTAAAGGAGGCTATTAATGTGTGTTATCCTGTTTCATCTGCCCACGAGTATGGCCATACATCAGGTGTGTATGTCACTGCAGGAACTGTTCCTAACAATGCTTAACCAGAGCTTGAATTGTTGCAGGTTGTTGTGGTTACGAATAAAAACATAATAACTGTAAGTCCATGCATGTGTATGTGTGTGTGTCTGTGTCAGTGTCTGTCTCCGAGTCTGTGTGTCAGTGTCTGTCTGTGCCCGCCACACCTGGCTCTGCCTCTGTGCTCTCGGGTGCTTTGCCTTCTTCCACAGGGTCCCATTTCGCTTGCAGACTCAGGCGAGATGCTGGGAACTGGAGAACGACATGACAGCTTCCTGTTCACACACGCAGAGGTTTGCGAAAGGTCACCATCGCCAGCCACCCAGCTGCCCACTTCGCCATGGAGACGCAATACCTTCTTAGAGCGGCGCAGGGCCTTCCTGCGAATCCTAGGCCTGGTGCGGCTGGGTCCCTCAGAGCCATCCTGCACCCAGCCGCGTGACACCAGCACCCCAGGCCCGGGTCCGAACAGGCCCCTCTCCCGGAGCAGATCTTCCTCCCAACTGGCCCAGCGCCGACTGACACGGGCCTCCTCACACCTCATTGCCTGCAGGGTGGGAGATGCAAAGCACCGGTATGAGTGCCAACCCATTAAGCCTGGCTCCAAAGTGGCCAGCAGGGGGTGGTGGTGAGGGGGTAGGCACCTGGGCATGGGTCTTCCGTAGGTTCTCAAACATCTCCTGAGCAGAGCTCTGTTGACTCTCCATACAGAGCAGGTACTCCTTGGAAGACCAAAGAGAGAGAGAAGGTGACGTGCATGCGGGAGTGGGACCCAGGTATGCTGCAAGATGTGGTCACATGAAACTACCATGTGACCCTGGCTGCTCACAACACTGCCTTGACTTTTGCTGCAATGCAGCTCTGCACCCAATAACTATGAATTTCCCTCGGTCTGTTTGTGCTGTTGGTTTTATCGATGCTAAATTACGTCGCGTAGCAAAATAACCTACTGGCTACAGAGCGCACAATAAAACCTGCCTCCAAATCCAATTGTTTTCACTGTGATATAATTAAGTTAAGCTATAATATGAGCACAGCATGATGGGGCTTCTGGCTGCCCCCCTGTGTCGATGTCCTGCTGATATATTGCACTGACTGGCATTAGCCTGCAGGGGGCCCAGGCACGCACTAACAGCACACTCACATGGCGCGCTCCTACAAGGTCATTAAGCCGCTAATCACAGCGGCAGGCCTGGACAGCTAGTGAGCCGCTCCGCGGGACGCCGCCATAAAGAGCAGCCTGGAAAGCCCATTCCCTCAATCTCAGAGGGCCCTGTTTAACACAACGCTGCCCCCCGCAGAATGTCTGGCTAAATTAAACACCGAGGAGGGTGTGGTATTGTAACAGGCCCGAGTGAGCGTGCCCATGACTCCGGCTACAATTGGGTCTGCCTGGATCTCTGTGTCATGTACGCTACCTTATCAAGCATCGACTGTTCTGAAACATACAGAGAGTCCCTGCAGAACCTATAGGCACACTCAGCCAGCCTCAATAAAAGCAATGCATTAACTGAAAGTTGTGAGAAGCTACACATTTCGCATATTAAAGGTTATGAAAATTGTCTCAGAGGCACTACCAAGGGAAGGGGATTCTGGGAAAGGTCATTTTAATGATGGGAATTCTGGGAAAGGTCATTCTGTCCTCTACATGAAAAATGACAGGTCAAGGCATTGTGTTGTTAGGGAAGTGCTTAATTTTAACAGCCTGCTCATAATCCAAATTGTTTATTAAAAAAACATAAGTAATATATAGCATTAATTACAATTCTTATTTAATAAGACCTCCTTTGGTTCCATAGCCACTCTACATTAAATATATAACTCTTAACAGCCCCTCTGCAATTAACATCATGCTAATTTACATTTTAATTACTTCCCAAGAAAACACTATCTTTGTTGATAGCACAACATAATGTCAACTTCACTGTGCATAGTTGGTGGATGTGTAATGAACTTAACTCGATCATTAGTGATGTTAATCATCTTTCTAATATGCTGATAAAGATGATTATGCTAATTGAGCGCTGTTTTCTGAAATAAATCCCTTTAACGTTTGGGCTAAAATGCATCGGAGGACATCTGCGATTGACTTCTACCATACAAAAGCAACATGAAACAGAGGAGACAGATTTCCCAATTTCCTTTCAAATGGAAAATTGATGAACTGTCAAAGGCACCGCTGAATTTCCGACAACTGGGAGCAGACCAGCACACACTCAAAAACACACACTGCTCTAACACAGCCCTCTGGTTTTAGGACCAGAGGTAGAAAGTTCAGGTCCAAAAAGTACAAATCCGGACCAAGATTTTGTTTCAACCAAACAGTTGACTACTCTTTGACTCTTATACTCCATTGGTTGGTTGAAACAAAATCTCGGTCCAGATTTGTACTTTCTGGACCAAAATTTTCCACCTCTGTTTAGGTAACCACATCTCGTCCAGGCTTTTGTAATCACCGGGAACATGAGGGGTAACCTTCAGCAGAAATGCCACCGTTCAGATACAGCATGATTAGACCACCCTTCAAATCATAAACACCCAGCAGTTTGGCAGAGATACACTTGAGTTTCCCAGATCTAGCAAATAGCACAAACTGTCAATACACAACAGTGAAAAATGTAGCATTTTCCTTGAGTAACTCAGGTCCTGCTCAAGTACAAATCATGAAGAAGTATTGTAACTATATAGAATACATGAACTGTTAATGCATATGGGATCAGTATGTTAATTAATACATTAAATAACAGTGTAGTACTAAATTATTTGTGCTCCATCAACTGAAATGTTACCACAAAAACTCCACAAAAATTGTGTAAGGTGTACAATGTCATTATGGATAGTGCTCAAATGTAACTTTCTGTTGTCCCTTCATAGTCATGGCTGACACCATAGGCCATGAAACCCAGGGAGGGGGGAATACCTACAAACAATTTAATGCAAACTGATGAGACTTCATTAATAAAAGCGTCAATTGTTCTGTAGTCATACACCAGTACTACATACCTGTTTCAGTGAATAATCACCCTACTTGAAATGATGCCGCCCCCCCTCCCGAGAATTTCGACAGAGGAACTGCGCTGCCCTTAAACCATAAGCCACAGGGCTTTCGTAAGTGTCAGCGGACAATCGCAGTGCGTGATGGCAACTTCCACAAAATCGAGTGAAAAATAAGCAATAATAATCATCGCTCCCTTTTCTCTCAACTCCGAGTGGGACAATTTATCAAAACAACTGATAGGCTGTCAGGAGGTGATATGATAAAGAATAACACAAAATGAATAATGCTTTCATCAGATTGGGAGTTCCTATAATTACAGTGCCGTTTGTCAGCAAGCGGAGACAGCAGTTGTGGAAACACCAATTTCATGCCCTGACGGCTGAATGAGACCGGCGCGCCTCCTTTTCCAGATGGCCACATCTTCACTGGAGGAGCTAATGATTCGCTCGTGTTTCCAGGGAAAAAACAACAAGGCGGCCGTCTTTAACCTTCAGCGGCTAACTGTATGTACTACAGAATGTTCCCAGGGAAAAATTAACAAATATCAATTACACTGCTCAGTGAGGTGTAATCGGCTGTAATAATCTAAATGAATTTAAGGGAATAATTAAACAGACCCCAGGGCACATGCCACCCCCCCCCCCCCCTTCGGGACGACACAAGGGGCCATGTGCTCACCTGTGGGGGGCAAAACGTCACACTACCGACCAACCGCTACAGCGCGATTGGTGCCAAAGACACAGTCGCACACACACACGGCACATACACAGCCAAGTGCATGCGTGTGTGTTAGTGCGCGCTCCTGATTCTGTGTTCACACGGCTCCTCCAGTCAAACACTGACAGCCTTTTCCCTGCTTGACTGAAATTACCTTATTAATGATGTATGAGCATATATCCTAGTGCCAGAAAATAGTCTTCAAATTGAGTGCCGTATCTGGGTGCATGTCTCGCTGCATGGTATTACACTGACACAATCTCCTCTCAGCCAAAACAGAACATGACCCTGTCTGAATGACTGGGACATTGTATGAATTAAATATGAGTGCTCTTTTAAGTGCCGAAAAAGGTCAGCTTACCCATACCTCGGCACTCAACAGCACCCCCTACCTTGGGCATGCAGAATGATTCCCTGGTCAGCCTCTTCTGGGCCGAACGCACCGCTGCCTTCAGGGGGCTGTGCTTGCCCTGCTGGGCCCGGTTCAGCTTCTTTTTCTGGGAGTCTGCGGGAGTACAATTCAGGAAATGGGGGGGCACAGAGCAGCAGTATGTCAAGATCACACGGCTACACGTGTGTCAGCGTGCATGCTGCGTAGTGACCTGTGTGCCCGTCATACCGATGAAGAGCTGCCACGCCTTCACGCCCGTTTCCTCCCACAAGGGGCTGATATCTGCCATGCTCAGCGCACTGTCCTTCCCGCTAGGCTTTGCAGAGATATCAATCTTGTAGGCTTCCTCCAGCATGGCTCGCCGCTCCGCCATAAGCCGCCCCCATATCGCTTCTGCCAGCGCCTGCAGCTGGGACTCTACTGCTGGGGAAACAACGGATAGTGAGCCAACTATGGGTACAAAGTGACGCAGATCACAGAAAGACAGAAAGGGAACTGAGAAGTAGGGCTTGGACCTGGAACTAGCAGAGGTAGGAACTTGAGTCACTGACTCATAACTCAATTTAGACCCAAGTCACAAATTTCATGACTTGTGACTCAACTTGACAAAATTGATGAAAAGGCTTCCCCGCGACCCAGTAGGATAAGCGGTTTGACAAATGGATGGATGGATGGATGGATGGATGGATGAAAAGACTTGGATTTGATTTGGACTTGAGGGCACATGATTTGAGATTTGACTCTGATTTGCAATGTTTTGACTAGAGACTAGACTTGCACTCTCCAAGGAATGACTTGTTCCCATCTCTGGGTATTAGTGTTACACTGTGTGTCCCCTTCTGTGTCCCAGTGGGGTCAAGGTCACTTTGTGTCCTGGTGTGACCCTGGTGACCCAGTGAACATGTCTTGACCCTGGTGACCATGTCCTGGTGCCACGCCACTAATTGTGCATCCTGGTACCATCCCACGAGCTGCAAGTCTTGTTGAGGCTCCGTTGGCTCATACAGGAAGTCCCGCCCCTTATGCTTATCACAGCCTTTCCCTGCATCTCTCACCCTCGGCGGAATCCGGGGTCTCGCACACCACGCCCGAGGAACTGTTCTTATGCGGGAAAAGATGGTGCCAGATTTTCTTCATGTGCTTCTTGTGCGTGCCGCAGCCAAAGCCATCCGTGTAACTGGAAGTGAAGGACAGAGCTGTGTCAGAATCCCCTGAGAGGTGCAGTCCTGCAGAAAGGGAGCCCAGGCAGCAGGCAGCCTCACCTGCCCGATTTTATGAGGAAGAGACAGTGCTGGAGGCAGGTGAGAAAAGCAAGGCTTCCATTGTAAGTGGCCAGGACCACATCCCACTGCTGCTGCAGCACCTCCATGGTCTGCAGGACCAGCCGCTGCTCATCCGGCGTCTGTCTTGGTCGCGACAGAAAGTACAGCAGGGCTCTGTTGATGCTGTTGTACAGGGCACTCACTGCTTCTTCCCTCTGACCTCGGGCCTTCTCAATGGCCTGACAACAGCAAGAGGGTTAACTAACTATAGGATAGGCCTTCTTAGATAGGTAAGGATTCACAGGAATCATGCAGGCCATTTATGAGCAACACTAAACACAAGTACGGATCAAGCCACTGAAACAGGTCTTGAATGGCCCATCGCAGTCCTTATGGTCGATGTCTTCCCAACCTTCTACACGCTTACCACTGCAATTTGTTCAGAAATAAACACCAGGAGCTTCTCCGGCTCCACCACAAACATCCCGGCATATAGTTTTTCCACAAGTTTCTTGCTGAAGAAGGAGACATTTTTAATCAGCGTAGTGACCTGCCCGTCTGGTCCAATGTCTGTGGAAAAATCGTCGTCAGGTCAATGTCTGTCCTGGCAACAGTGAGCGGTGAGGCAGCAAAGTGCTGACCATACAAAGTGTTTATCGACTCAATTTCAAATGACTACTTAGACTGCATAAACCGAATGTGGATATTAGATACATAAAAATCACGTGAGCTCATCATCATCGTGGGATCATGGGATTATCCTGGAAACATCATAAACAAGTATGGGATGGTACCGTCTCTGAACATATGTCCCTTAATGGCTGGAAAGTACCATTATCAGCCAAGTGCGCTGAGCATGTGTTACAAAAGGACCATACCATTTCTGGCAACATGGGTGCACTGGCCCTCCTCCTGGCAAGTCATGTGAACGATGTCCATGAGGAACTCCAGCATCTCTGTCTGGAAGCTCTGCTTCTGCTCGTGTGAGGTCACCTCGGGGGAGGACTGTGAACCGCGTCCAAGGTGACACGCAGCTGTTAACAGTGCATGGCTGACGCACAGTGCCATTCCTTAAAATTTGGCAAACAGTGGCCCCTCATGGAGAAAATAAATGGCAGTGCTACACAGAGTTGCAGATTCGCAGTTATTCTGCTTTGACCTATATAGCAATCCCAGCAGTTTTGACAATACTGTCATTATCATTCACACTCTAATGCAAATGAATCCAATTACATCATTTGTGGGTAAAAGAGCCTCTCCCTCTGGGATGTGAGACTCTTCTGACTGAACTACCGTACACCCCTCACTGAGATACCAGGTCCATTGTTGTGCGACAGACACAAACCCTAAACCCCCCCCACCCCGGCATTCACACCCCCCTCAGTGCCTCTCACCTCCAGGAGTAACATGAAGGGGTGCGGCTGGTCTTTGGCAGGGACGTTGATCAGGCTGTCCATCAAGAGGATATGGATGAAGTCACACACCTGCTTGCGAGCTGGGTGGGCTGTCTGCAGCATGCTTTCCGAAGTCAGTGTGTCCTGTGGACCAGGAAAGACTCAGCTGTGATCACTTCCTGCAGCCACACCTGAACTTCCAGTGGAAACACTCAGACTGACCTCAGAAGATTCGGGTGGGAACACGGTCCCTGCCAGTGAGTGCAGGTAGGCAGGAGATGTCCAGAGCGGATCCTTGGGGTACATGCTGTGGACCAGACAGAAGAACTGCATGACACTACCAGGGTACAGCGTCTTCCAGGAGGCCTCTTCTTCTATCAAGGGCTTCATGAAGTGCGAAAGATGAAACATCAAAACAGAAAGATTACATTTTGAGAGAGCCTGAGCTTGAGGCATGTGATGCTGCCAGGTGGGGGCAGCACTTATCTCACAGTATATCAACAGCACTTAATGAATTAAAAGGTTTCTTCTCTAATTTTCCATAGATCCTAACCTCACTAATGATGACCCTGACCAGCTCCAGGAGAACAATAGCCACGTCAGCACACAACAGCAGCCCAGTGGTCCCATTAACGCAGTCAATTGCCCCTTGTAGGACCTCGTCAATGTCCAGCTAGAGGTCAAGAAGAAGTACAGCGGTGTCTCAGGTGTCATAAATGCTTTCTTTTTGAAAATTTGTACATTTTACATTCGATGAAATAGAACACCAGCATAGATCAGGGGTCCCCAGTCACATTTTATCAGAATTTGTTCTGCGGAGATTACCTGAGATTACCAAACAGCAATGGAAATCCCCAAGATTAATGAATTCTGAGATGTCCATCTCTATGTACCATCCCTCCGCATCTGTAAGAGAACCATTTCTGGGCTATGAGGCCCATTACCTTGCCGGTGAGGTTCTCGAAGTCTGTCTTTCTCAGTAAGAGTACCGCCAATATGCCGTAGACCTGAGGAATGCTGACATGATGCAGCAGAAGCTTCTGCAGGACGTGAAAGCCGCCACATGTGCTGCTCAGAACCTCAGAAGGCCAGGCCTGAGCTTTCAGGTTATCTGCAAGATGATTAGCAAAGAAAACAATGAAACATTTTCATGCAAATGGAATTCTTCAAGCTATTAGCCATGATCCCCACCCCACCTCATTCCTCAAAAAAACATCATGTGTAGGTACAGCACACCGACACTGGCCATTCAATATACTTATGATATACAAGTACTACATGTGTACCCACATATAACAAACAGCACTGCCTTGAGTACAAAAAGTGACCCAAAGGAACCAATGAAAGACAAACGGTTCTGTGGTACCCAAGATGATGGATGACTCCCCCTGCAACCTCTGCAAGAGGGATCCGGGGGTTACACCCTTCCGGAATTTGGTCAGAAGTACCGGTGTGGACAGAAAGCAAGCGAGCAGCATGAGTCCATGTAGGACCGTGCTAGAATGAAGGTGTTCCTGCAAGAAGAGGAGGAACCAATCCGGCCCAAGGGCAAAAAACATGTCCTCCTGGTTCCTGTCAGAACACAAAGCACCCAGAGATGTCACAGCAGTTGAGCAACATCATCACACCCAAAAACACAGAAGAACAACATCTGACATGACAACTTCAGTCTGCGTCTCCCCGGGCCACTAAGGCTTTAGGCTTGGGGGTGAAAGCCAGCTAGATTAGGAATGCGTGTCTTTAGTGAACCTGGCTATATAAATGGTTAAAGACACAAACCTTGTTTTGAGCAAGAGAACAAATTCTGATAAAGAGAATAATATTTCACTCACTTCACAGGGAGCGCTCTGTCGGAGTTGGTTAAGGACAACAGCATTTCAAGCAATTGGTTCCGTATCCAGACTGATCTTGCAGGTGTTTGGCTCAAGGCTACAAAAATCAAGTTGAGGAAGTGAGTTTATATGACAGCAAGGGGGCTGGTGGCTTTCATCTTCGATGAATTTACTCATCACGCAAAGTCCAATTACATGCAGAATCGACAGGGTTTTTTTTAAAAAATGCTTCCATTTCTGAAGTACACCCACATTCAAATAAGAGTACAACAGTGGGCAGTAGTACCTGGTGATGACATGTCAGCATCAGAAAATATGACGTTTTCATGCAAGGACGGGGGAGGCAGCGTGTGAATCATAAACAGGCCGAGTCTGGCAAGATGAAGGAAAATGTTTGGAGTGACCTTTCCAACCAGGCTTTGAAAATGGTGACATGAACTCAACTCCCCCACCAGAGAAACACACATCAGTGACTGGGATGCTCAGCTCATTCCAGAGGACAAGAGGACAGAGAGCTTCTTACTAAGGCTCCTCCCCCGCCTCCCTCATGCTAATGAACGACAGGGCGGGGGGGCAAGAACGAGTCCCCCACCTGCACAAGTCCGTGGTGTTAAAATGGCCGACGAGCAGGAGCTTCACAATATTGATGATGATGGAGACCTGCTGGCACGTCACACCAGGCTCACTGAGAAGGAACAGCATCCTATTCATCACGCCAAGGGAGTGCATGACCTGAGCATTTTGCTGGCTGCAGCTAGGGGGCGACACAACAGCAGAGTAATGGTAAGGCCTGCCTGTGTGGCTGATTCAGCGCTGATGTTGACCCTATTGCATTCTGCCAGGGGTAAGAGTGGGTAAAATCCACACAGCGCGTAATGGGGGTGTGTGGCTCAGCAGGTTAAGCCTTGAAGTGCTTGAAGTGGGCCGATACTCATCAGTATAAAGTATCAGGACCTCTTTGTTTTTCATGCAGTACTGAATAACAAGGGGAGTACCAGCACCTGGTTTCCCCACTTCAAGCACCGGGGGAGGGATGTCTGTAACACTGACCTGGTGATTGTCTCCTGATCAGAACATGTGAACTGGTACCACTTCATGCTCAGGTCATTACAGGAAATACCCCACAGGAAGCATGGAAATTTTGCTCAAGTTCACTTGAATGATTTTATGTAAAACTATGTGACTGTGAGAGAGCAACAGATCAGGAGCTCAGGAACTGCTTCATAAGAATTACCTGGGAGACTTCAGAATATCGGCAAGGTGATTTAACACCAAAAAGTCAAGGCTTTCCGGAGCGTTCCTCCACACCTGTGGAGAAAAGAAAGGAAAGTAATGGTAATTACTTCAGCAGAAATTTCTATTCTAATTGCATAATTCTGTTATATGATACCATGGTCTCTGACTGCATTGAAACATCTACTAGTGTCACTCCCACTTTTTAACTGAAATCTCAAGCACTGTTACATGTAAGTAGATGTCCTGTCATTACAATTACCCATTTATTACATTTATTAAGCACACACTTTTGTCCAAAATGATGCACAACAGTGAAAACAGGGTTAGCCAGACCCAATGGTGACATCACTCTATTGACAACTGGATTTGAACCAATAAGCTTCCGATCATGGGCACAAGTGGACCCACAAAGCCACCTACTGCTCCAGGTACTGGTTTGCTTAAATTGGGTATCCAGCAGAGTAAGGTCTGCCAGCAAGTACCATAAGGAAGACAGCATCCTGTGAGCAGACTTCCTGATTAGGTGGTACCTCAAAGTCACAGAGCAGGTCCTGGAAGGCGCTGAGGTTCAGCACACTAGTCGAGCAGCCCAGTTCCATTGAGCCTGTGATGGACAGAAGCAGCTGGAAGGTCCGGTTGCTGATCAGGTGGCTCTTCATCCTTAGCAGGAAGGCCAGCATCTGGAAACAGAATATAGACTGAGCCATACGGGGGCTCACTGACCTAAAAGGACACATAGCCACACAGTAGACCTTCGCTGAGGTATGAACGAGCCACTCAGACCGTGGCAAGTCCCAGTGACCCTCCTCAGTGGCCAGTGCTCTGATACCTTGTATCCCTGGATCCTGTTCATTTCCCTCTCCATGCCAGGACTGGTACTCAGCACCGACAGCAGAACCTTAACAGCTGCATACAAGGAACTGTCATCCGACGCCATGGCGACAAAGCTAAGGACCACAGCTGGGCCGCCAATGTACTGGAAGCTGTCGGCTGCACTGTGAGACTGAAATGTCCGGACTCCTGAAAGAAGTTCCACAACAAAAGCACAATTAGACAAGTTCCCAAGTTCACCATCTGTTTTAATCATCTTTGGCAGCATGAAACTTTTAGGTACCTGGTCCAAATGACCTTACATGCCACACCAACACTACAAATCATGATGCAAACATTAATTAGAACACCTTCTGTATGAGACAAGTGCAAACTAACTATAAAACAAACAGACTCACAATGGCACCTTTATGATGATAAACATCTACCTGAATGCCCGATCAGGGTGGCTCCTATGGTGCGAGATGTTCCAAAGAGGTGCTGTGAGATGTTCTTCAGCAGGTAGACAGGAGTGCAGCTATCACGTGATGTGATGCCCATCTGAAAAGTGCGAAAACATTAAGGTCTTAACGTTCTGGGTCAAAAAGCCTATGTGGAAAGGGACAGTGTGCCTGCTAAGTACCATTTTCATGAGTTTTTCACTGACCTCTTTGGCAATAAGGCGGCAGTCGACCTCATTGTAAACTTCTCGAACCTCAGCGACTGTGGTGACTGTGGCCACTGCTGGGTTGATGCCAAACGAAATCCTTTCTTCAGCTACAATCTTGATTATGGATGTGTCATCATTTACTGGAAACAGAAAAGTGAACTCTTTAGACTCTTAGAATGGCGAGTAGAACAATGGGATCAGATCCAAAGGCCGAGGAGAGCTAAACTAATGGAAAGCTAAGGCCTGCTTTTTTATTGGACGTTCATACAGAGTTCTTTGGTATGATTGCCTCTTAAGAGCTTTGGCACACACCTAACGGGCACAGTGCCTGGTAGTTTCCGATGTACTTTGTGCCCTGGCTGTACATGACTTCTACAGCTTCATGTGTCAAGACCTCCTCAAACAAGTAGGTGGGACCAACACGCCAGATCAAGGAGGATGGCTGTTTCCATAGCAATGGCGTGCCGATGATTCCACACACATCGATGACTGCAGTGGGATCCATTGAGATGCACAGCCCAGGAAACGGCTGAATGTACTTCATCTACCAGAAAAGTCAGACAAAAGAACGTACAATGGCACACTGTGCGACACATCAGACTGTAGGTGTTCATACAAAGCTCTCCAATACAAGATGATCACCTTGGATGTTCCTATCTTGGTTCCATTTAGATAGACTGTTACCCAACAGATTTTCTTAATGTCCTTGGCAATGGTCAGGACCAGGTGGTGCCATTGAGCTGGAACCAGTTGCTTGGAGGTGTTCAAGCGAAGCGCAGCTGGTAGGGAGCTGTGTGCCTGTGAGTCTGGTTCCATCATATCTGCAAAGGACACAGACCACAGGCCATCATCACACCCACATCTTACCTTCAGGGAGATTCTGACGTGGAAGGCCAGCTAACGACTACACCACACAAATGCAGGCAACACAATTCATATACTATCTTTGTGGGGACTCTTCATTCATTTCTATGGTCATAACTCTGATCCAAACTATCACACACTACCCAACAAAATACAAGACTTTTGGTTATTTGAGTTTTTTGATTGCATTTACAGATTTTTATGAAATTGAATATTGTATTGTGGACACCAGAAAAATGTCCCCACAATCTAGTGTAACCCCCCCCTACACACACGCACACACACACACACACACACACACACACACAAATGTCTACCAACACAATGAGGGATTCCAATAGCAAAAACTTAAAAACAGAAAATTTCTGCAGGGAATAAATGCACTGTATTCTTGCACTTTTACTTCCTGTTCCTTACCGAGAAACTGAAAGGATTCTTCCTCTGTGGAGACTACCAGGCAGCGATCAGGGCAAGAGACGCTCACTGTGAGGCAGGAGTACTGCAGCTCGGCTCGGGACATGTGGCGAATCAGAGTGAGCAGCCGCACAGGGTGGGCATCACGGGCCGAGCTGAACTGGCTGATGAAGAACCAGGTAGAGAAAGAGAGCCCCGCGGCCGGTGGGAAGCCACGGCAGTCTGCACGGAAGAAAAAGAGCAACATGTCTGAGCCTGCATTTGTCTGCATGCATCTCCATTTTTGATTGCATCTGCATCAGTTTGCATGTGTGATCATCTGACTTTATGTCTGCTCACATCTGCACAAGTCTGTATCTGCGTTAGTGTTCGTGTGTCAGCAAATGTTTGCATCTGCATTCATCTGCATGTGCTCCCGTTCATCATGTTTGCATCTGGATTTGAACATGTTCCCCTGCATCTGCACAAGTCTGTGTGCCTGTAATATGTCCGCATGTGCATCTGCATTCATCTGCATGCATTTGTACACATCTATGTGCATAGATATCTGCGTCCGCATGCACTGACTTGCATCTGCACGTGTCAGGTTTCCTATCTATGCAAGTATTCAGATTGAGGCACTCAATATACCCAATTATTACCCTGATTAAAACAATTTAGCATACTCTCTGCTCTGTAGTAAATAGGAACAGAGCTTGAAAACCGTTATAACTCCAAGATTAAAGAAACATTGCTATAGATGCAAGAGTTCAAAGTCATCCTGATAAAAAGCTAAGATGCATAGGATCTGTGGTCTTACAACTAGAAAGAGTCACCTATTAACCAAAATAGTATGAATGTAATCGAAGAGAAATGGCACTTCAATCTTACCACTCCCGATGCCACCTGTCTCTATGGAGTCGGCACTGACTCCTTTCACAGTAGCTACAGATGGAAGAAAGAGGCACCTGTGTGGAGAAGATGCTGCCATTGGTCACTGTTCACAAAATCAGAAGTCAGACTTACATGCACATTTGCGATAACGATAAGACTGCCAGCCTGGAATCTCACCCATATCCGCTGAATCTCATGTCAAACTCCACAAACGACGGCATCGTGGTCACCCGGTGTGGCTGCAGGGTCCGAGGTGACGTCATGGAGATGAGGCTGACAACGCGATGGTGAGGGATGGTGCAGTTGGGGGACATAGTCAGTAAGCTGTAGCTGTGTTTCAGCTTCTTCTTGGGGGCTTTGGTTTCTTGGCTCTGTCCGAGCTCTGCTACATCTGAGTTACATCCTTATTATAGAAAACAACACAGACAAACTATATTAATAATCACGGAGATCTGAAAGGTTTTATTCACCTTAATTCCAGTGTTTTTTTCACACAACCAAAAATAAGAAATTTGCGCAGATGAAGTAAAAGATTTCATTTTTAAACGGTGATGATGAACATGGATGTATGAGAAGGTCATATTTTACCATTCTGGGCAGCAGGGTTTCTCAATTCACCAGGTGGATCCTTGACAGCACACATCAACGGCTGGCCCAGGCACAGAAACCGCCTGCGAGGCACCATGTGACACGCACGCATTTACAGCAGCATCAAGATGGGTGTTAGTCTGTGCCTCATGGGTATCTACGGCAAGGTACAGGGCACAGGCGCCCTCATACCTGAGACTGGAAGGCTCGATGGCCTGGGACGCCATCTTCTCAAAGATGCGCACCACTGGCAAGTGTAAAGGGTCATCGGTGCCGTCCAGGATGTCCTGGCAGTGGGTCAGCAATGTCTCCAGAAGGCCTGATTCACACATGATCTGCCGATTCCTCTCTAACTTCACCAGCGACTGGACGTGATGAGCCAAAGACAACTGCACCTCGACTGAGAGCTGGGAGGGAGCGAGAGTTACCACAGAACATGTCAGCAAGTATGAAGTCACTGAATATATCAATAGCAGCACTAAGACAGCATGCTTCAGAAGGAAGTCCGGGGACTTTAACAAACAGATTCATTGAGTTTTGAGGCAGAAGAAGAAGCTATTTTTGGAAAACAGCCTAAAACACATCAACTGTGCCTGTTTTAAAAACACACCTGGATGCAGTCGATGCTCATGGTAAGCACACCGGAGGTCTTTTTAAAGATGTACGAAGGATTGAAAAAGTTCAAAGAAATGAGGGAAATACCTGTGGGTCTCCAGGGCAGAATATTTTCGGAAGGAGAATCATGATAACGTGGATAGCACCAGGATGAAGTATGGTCTCATCAAAGCTAAGAAATCACGAAGATTTCACTGAGGAACACTCACTTGAGTAGCATAAACATCATAAAAAACAAAAGTTTCAAAGCTGGTTTACCATGAGTGACCAACCACCACCAGCCCTCAAAACTGGCTCATACTAGTTGCCAAAGTACCGCGGGCCTGTTAGCACAAAATGCCTATTAGATCCTAGCAACTAGAGGAGGTGGAACCAACCAATCACATGTCTTGATCCTGCCTCCTCTAGTTGCTTGGATTCACCTCTTACTGTATATAATCTGATGGGTTATCTCTTTGAACCAATCATTTTTCGTTCTGCCCTCTAAAATTGCCATGAGCCCGCTAAGCAGGTAAGGCAAAAACCCCAGGCTATTGCCTATTCAAGCACCATGTCTAGCTTATTGTAACATACCTGCTGTTGTAGCTGCTGGCTGCTGAGGATATGCTGCTCGCTGCCTTGCGGCCCTGCAGGGTGCCAGTCTCCTCCCCCGCAGCCTGGGCTGCATGTAGGGCTGTGTCCCAGAGACCCGCCCTGCCGTCGGGGTCTCCCTCAGCATCCATCCCCAAGGCAAATCGCTCCAAGAAGCCCAGCAGCCTCAGGCAGTCTTGCAGAGGTGCCGGCAAGATGGCCCTGGGGCTTGCCGCTGCTTCTCTGAGCTGCCAGAAGGTCCTCCAGGAGCTGTGGCCGTGCGCCCCTGGCCTGTGCCCCCGCGGCTTCCCTGGGAAGCAGCCCAGGTCTAGCAGGGCCTCAGCCAGCCTCTCGTAGTGGCCGGCAGCCCGGAAGCAGTGCTCGTTTAGCTGGTGCAGATGCACCGCTGTGGCCAGGGTGTGCAGCGTGAGGGAGAGCAGCTCCCGGACGCGGGCGGGCTCCAGCGAGGCCCAGCCCCCCCCTGCGGCTTCTCCCAAGGCCCCTGCCATGTCGACCACGATGGAGAGCAACCCGGTGAACCCCCCCGCCGTGCAGAAGGCGCGCCAGCTATGCGGTTCTTCCAGTACCTTCAGAATGGACTGGGAAGGGCGGAACAGAGAGCAGGAAGACATATGAGGGAGCGACTGAAAAAGAGCCCATCTGCACACCAAACCCAAGTGACAAATCTGGAAATATAATCATAGCGTTTCACTTATTACAATTTTATATTGCGGGAATGAATTCAATTACTATCACAGTACGAATTCCAGTGAATTACAGTGAAAATTAAGAACAATTCAGAATGAATATATTAAAACGGGCATTAAAAATTTCCCCAGACAAAAATGTTCTTAATCATGTGGGGCTTCAACATCCATTTAAAATTATATGTGCACGATAAAAGCCAAATATGAAGTAGCATGAAATATTTACCATCAGATATAACCCTGCAGAGCATGTATGCATATGTGTGTGTGTGTGTATGTGTGTGTGTGTGTGTGTCTGTGTGTGTGTCTGTGCATGCCTGTGTGTCTGCGTGAGAGATAAGCACAGACACAACAAACGGAGGGGGGGTACAACAGTGGCAGAGAGACGCCTCGCCGTGTCTCTAATTCACTTAACAAGGAAGGATGAGTTTTTCCCAAGTGCTTCAAAAGGGAGGGGAAATAAAGGCCAGATAGATATATAAATAACTAACGTGTTACTTCAGAGAGTGGTTCGTGGGGACTGAACAGAATCGGATTAGCCTTATTCGATTTAGCGCGATAATATATCAAATGGGTAATGTGTCATAAAGAGAGGAAATGTGATTAACACCAATAGAAGTAATCAGAATGGCTCTGACACATCGCAGCAGAGGTCATGCTGAAGGCCCCTAACCTCGTTATGCCCTCATCGCCTCTGAGTTAGCATCCCCCCTCCTTGGATCTATAAAAACCGGATGTATACAGTAACTCGATAAGTTGGTTAGACGTAATCGGATTTATTTTGCGTGGCGTGATGTGATATAGCTCATAATTTGGGTGTGTGACACGGCGGGCCGAGCACCCTAATGGGCCAGCAGCTCCGTTAGCAGCTACGCCTGTATTAGCGAATCAATCTGAATTTGTGCCTAATGCAATCAGCCTCCTGGCGGCAGGCATAATAAATTCACTGGCTTATTATGTTTTAAATGTGTTACAATTTGTTAAAATTAGACATAAAAACTGAGTTTACGCATCAATCAGAGTATGCATGCTGAACGGAGTTGGGGGGATGATGGTGTCACTAGATATCGGGGGCTGCCTGAGACCTGAATGGCCAACAATCTTATAATCAAGTCAGTCCTGTAAGTCTTTCGGATAAGCACTGAATTCATTTGAAATACATTTACAGACACGTACTTACAGACATATGGCTGGCCTGTTTTCTGTAGCAGATCACGTACATATGTACATGTACCTTAAGCAGGTCTTGCCTGAGGTCCATCTCCGCCTCTGTAGAGGAGCACAGGGCCCCGATAGTGGAGCTCATGTATTCCTCGGGATTAATTTGAGATGCCTGCTCCAGGATGGTGAGGGCAAGTCCTCGCAGATGTCCATCATTCACAAATATCTTCACGTAGGGGATCATCCCATAGTCTCTGATAAACACTATCAACAGGTATTCAGAGGTAGAGATATATTCTCAATAAATATTCTCTCAATATTCTCGTAAATAAAAAATCGTTAAAATCGTTAAAAGCACAAAGCTCATGCAGCCAGTGAGTGACCCCAGCCTGCCATGGAGATAATACTGCCAAATGCTACAGCGAGAGCGAGATGAGGTAGGGTTTTACAGGAGCAGCTGTTAGCCATGAAGCCCTACCGGTATTCCTGACCGACTTCACAGCTAGCGCTGCCACCACCTTCAGCATTTGACAGGTCAGAACCTTCTCAGGAAAATCATCACATAACCCAGCATTTTGCCCTAAAGATGGTGGAAAATTCAGCAGTGAGTTTTTCATCCTCACTGTGCTGAAGGCCAGACCCACACAGTTTGTCTGTGAGAAAGCATTCAGCGCCATGGGAGAGCAATCGGAGAGCAGTAGCCCACAATGGGCCTCTCTCAGTACAATCAAGAAAAACGTCTCATTTGCCATTAACTAATAAGACATATGTATGAACTGTTTATATGCGTAAATCCGTGTAAAGACACCAGAAGTTCAACATAGAACATACATAGCCAACAGAATAATAAACAGTTCAAGAAATGTGTTGACAGTCATGTAATCAAACATTTAAGAGATCGGAGCAGATGTTCCTCTCACAGCATATGGCGAAGCAGAATGGGCCTGCAGGACGTACCACTCACACCAGCCTTCCTCAGCACCTTGGCCTGCTTCTTCAGCTTCTCCAGCAACTGCTGCAGGAGCCCGGCATCCCTGAGCACGTCACAGAACAGTTCCGTGTGCAGGACCAGGCCGTGGAGGCAGCCCAGCGCGGCGTTGTTGAAGGGCACCGATTCGGCCCGCTCCAGAGCCCGCACGACTTCCAGCAGTGCCTCGTGTGGTATGTAGGAGAGCTGCAAGACCACCATCTCCAGCAGCTCCAAGAAGACTGTGTGCACCGCGGGTGGCTTCCTGCTAATACAGCCTGCCAGCTGGGCCAAAGACTGCAACGTCCACTCTAACAGGAAGAAGTTGGCCTTGTCCCATGTCCAGATCTTCCGGACCGTGTGCAGGATCTGGGAGCAGGTGTGGACGTTGTCGGAGCGAAGAAAAGAGGCCTGAATGATCCGGAATGCCGTGAGGTTCTTCACTGAGCAGCCTGGGGAGACGTAAGCAAGAGAAGGCATGGGTAACCTCCTAGCTGCTAGAAGACTTTAGAGACATTTTACCAACATGTTTATTTACGCGACAGTCATTCACAGTCAGGCACTGAGGGAGAAAAGCGCTCAACTGAACTGGGGTTTGCAGGTTGGAATTGACCACATTCTGGTAAATAAATGTATCAGTGGAGGCTAATACAATCCAATTTCATCCCTAATTAAAATCACATCAGAGCAAAATGAAATCAGCAGAGAAAGGCCATGCTTCATCCCCTGTGTGGCGAGGCACCCTGTTTGTGATAGATGGCTACTTTGCGTGCCGAAGCAGAGAATGAATGTGGCGCCTGCTAATCGGGTTACGGAAACGCAGCGTACTTCATCATCCCCGGCGTAATTGCCCCTGCCGGCCTGCCGCGGGTGTTCCTGCGCACCCACCTTTGGTGAGAGCCGGGTCGAACTTGAAGCCTGGAGGTTGGGGGTTGCTGATGCACAGCGCCACCTTCAGCTCCGCCCTCCCGTATAGGGTGAAAGCTGCCAGGAGATCCAGGAAGTCCTGCACAGCTTGACGGTTCTCAGCTGTCATGTCCCCCTCGCAGCTGCAACACAGAGATGGGGGCTTTGTTCTGCTTGCAGGTGGCATAATCCCGCAGCAAGGGCCTGGCCACCCTTAGGCCAGAATTCTACCGAGAACGGTTGCGCCGTGTTCCGGCTGCGATTCGGTCACTGCAGATGATCACCTCCACGCTTATCCAATGCTCATGATTCCACCAGAAGTGCCAGGGTGCGACTCAGAAGAATCCTGGAAGAGGCTCTCTGCATCACTTCCCTAAACATATGCATGGGTCTATTTTGCTGGATGTAACTTCTGGAATGCTTCTGACAGCAGCTCAACCTGCCAATCAGGTAGTGCTTTACTCATGAATAATCATGAGTTCCCCCAGCCACCCTGCAAAGAAGCAGGGTTCTGAAACGCTTCTGGTGTGTCGCAGCCAGAATGCGGCGCTACTGCTGTAGTGGAATTCTGGCATTACCGTGTCCCCACCAAACTCAGCTCACTAACGTAACACAGGGACGTCCGGAAAGTAGACTCAGGTATCTAAAGAGGAGACTCCTACACATCAGCATGTACACCTGGTCAATATTCTGCTTCTGTGGACACAGATTCACATTCTGTTATCTGACCTGTCATGGTCATGTGCTGGAACCTGAAATGCAACATGGTGGTGTGAGGGACACGTGTGAAAAGGGCTTCCTGGGTGTAACATGACCTTTTATCTCAGAGGAAGCTTGACCCGGGCCTGCCGTGTTACCATGCCACGTTGACTTACCGAGACATTATGGTCTGTAAAGCTGTGTATCCTTCGTTGTTTTCAAACTCCGCGAAGAGCGACGCATCATGAGGGTAAGAGTCCTTGACGAAGCTGAAGACGCCGACGGCCACCTCAGCCAGCAGTGGCCCAGGAACCTGATCTGGGATCTTCAGCAGGTTCTGGATACAGATCTTCATACAGTTCTTGGCTGCAGAATAAAAAAGCATAAAATGACTAAAAAACTCTCCATGTCAGTGAACAACTAGGCACTAAGAATGCTGAAATATGGCATAAGTAACACTGGTAACACTTTATTTGACGGGGCTCAAAGTTACTACTGAAGGACGAAGCATAAACAAATCATGAACAAATATGGTGGCCATTTGAGATAAAAGATGCGTCACGATTCATTAATGATGAATAAGCATGAGATCAGTATTTCACTTGTTATTCATTACTTGGTCCTTCAGTAGTGCCTTAGTACTGTAGTTCCTTCAGTAGTTCACAAAGTCTTACAGAATTAAGAGATATAGTAACAAATATAGTAACTGCTTGAGATAAAAGATGTCTCACGATTCATTTGTGATGAATTAATATGAAATCAGTATGTACCTAAGACTTATTTTGTGGTTAATTAATTAATAAGTAATAGCATAATACTATATTATTTGTGCCCCATCAAGTAAAGTGATAATCTAGTGCTACCGTAACATTCATTCTTAATATAATCCATGACAAAATCAGACATGGCAATCCAGAAATGGCGGAGGTTCTGCGCACTAATGCCCATTATATTGTGCAGAGTGAGTAGGCCATGAAGAACTGAACTGAGCCCAGGTAAACAGGTCATAATAGAAGCTGTGAAGCAGCAGAGCAAGACAGAAATGCACCAGTCAAGCTCATTGTCCTGTTATTGGGATCCAGTGGCTATTCACTCAAGACAATAGTATTTAGCATACAATGTCATTCAGAAAATACATTCTCAAAATCTAGCTCCGGGTTTATTAACAGCTGGTCAGTTAGAGGCCTGTGTAATGGTTACAGGCAGGTCAGTGTGTTACTGTTACGGGCCTGTGTAAAGGTCACAGAAAGGTCAGTATGTCACCGTTAAAGGCCTGTGTAAAGGTCACAGTAAGGTCAGTATGTCACCGTTAAAGGCCTGTGTAAAGGTCACAGAAAGGTCAGTATGTCACCATTACAGGCCTGTGTAAAGGTGACAAGGAGGTCAGTGTGTCACCGTTAAAGACCTGTGTAAAGGTCACAAGGAGGTCAGTGTGTCACCGTTACAGGCCTGTGTAAAGGTCATGGGGAGGTCAGAGTGTTACTGTTAGAGGCCTGTGTAATGTAAAGGTCACAGGGAGGTCAGTGTGTCACCATTACAGGCCTGTGTAAAGGTCACAGGAAGGTCAGTGTGTCACTGTTAGAGGCCTCTGTAAAGGTCACAGGGAGGTCAGTGTGTCACCATTACAGGCCTGTGTAAAGGTCACAGGGAGGTCAGTGTGTCACTGTTAGAGGCCTCTGTAAAAGTCACAAGGAGGTCAGTGTATCACCATTACAGGCCTGTATAAAGGTCACATCGAGGTAATTTAATCAGTATATGTATTGCAGTATAAGCTACACTCACCACGTAGAACTGGAACAACATTCCTGGTCTGGGCTGCGGACACGGCCCTCAGCACACGCGAAGCCCGCCGCCTCCACGCTGAGCTGCTGTGTTCCCACAGTGAGGTGAGAGCAATGATGAGACACTGCAGCTCTTGTGTCTCTACTAGGGTCTCAATACACTGCACCTGTCCACACAGCCGCAGAATCACCTGTGAAAGAGCCAATCAAGGCACACCATCAGCTTTAAGCTAAAACTGTACCCTCCTCAACACCCAGCCTGAAACAGATATAACACTGCAAGTTGCACACAATCCCAGGGTCCATCACTGACTAGAATTAAAAGCTGCTATGAAGGAAAAGCTGTAACCTGAGTGAATGTGTCCTGGAAGGAGCACAGGGCTCTGTCCTCTTCAGCCCTGTCCTTTCTGGGAGGTATGACCACGAACAGATACAGGCACTTGACCAAAGCAGATAGTAGCTCAGTCCCAGTAATCGTCTTCACCACTTCCTGAAAGCACCAACAGAGGGGGTCGAAGCCAGTTGACGGAGGGGCAGAATATGACATTCCTGCTAAAATTTCATTCACTCTAATAAAATGTATTTCCTGGCAAAGTATCACACAACACACTATGACAAGGGGGACTAAGAGGGTTAATTTGCAGTATCATTCATTGAGAACCTGCCTTACCGCCATTCTGTCAACACAGACGGTAATAGGAAGCCTTTCATTTACTCACAGGACTCTGAGCAGATAGCAGCGACAGTGCTTGTAACAGCAGCCAGCCCCTGCTGTCTCGCACTTCTGCTTTCTCCTCAAAGAACTGCTCCACTTCAAACCGGCCTTCCTCTGTTAGTGGAAAATAGCACCAGCCAATGAACTGCAACAACTACACAGTCCCAGCATGCACCGCATTAGATAACACATACAAATGCTTCTTGAAGTCAGTATTTTGTGAAATTAAAGACTGACATGTATTATTTTGTCCACATCATTGTAATGTAATGTATATAAGTAACATTATGGACTGTTTTAGGACACCATGTATCTGGCGTCTATAGTGCAATCCATGGTGGTGACTGAAAAATCCAAACGTAACGAGGGAGTGAAAGCGCTGCTGACATATTTAGTGTGTCGAGCACAAACACACTGCGGAAAACAAAACTAGCTCACTTCCCCTAAAAAGTACCTGGGCCTCACATGCATGGTGTCTCTCTAAGCAGATGTGAAGCAGATCAGAGTGATGGGGACTCACTGTGATCCACATCAGTCACATACCACAGCTGTATCATACTCATAAATACTGCAGTAAAGTGGCACCTACCTGCAGCATAAGACGGAACCTTCTGGAGGTCAAACACACACAAAAGCCTAGAGCGAAGTACTATAGAGAAGTGTGAGGTCTCCATACCTGCAGGCTGGCCTGGCAGTTTCTGCTGGACGTGGGAAACCACGATCTGAGCACAGCGGTATGCGAGGCCCTGGAGATCCAGGCGGTCTATGACCCCGCAGCTCTGAGAAACCTGGTGTTTGGGGGAGGGGGAAACCCTTTACCCAAGATCCCATGCTGGTTTCACTTCTCTATTATAGGACCATCACCATATCAAATGAAGCACATCAACATGCCATCCTACAGCACAAGAGGGAAAATGATAACAAGTCTGACACGCTGGGGTCTAATGGTAAAACAGGACTGCAGGCACACTAACTGGGTCACATGTGGGAAGACATGAGGCCTGTCCAGAACAATGAACTGCTCTCAGACCTAAAATTGCCTTCATTCAGCATCAGTGTTTCTGGTCAACGACAGCCGGCTTTTAATAACAGAGATAAAATATCCCCTGTGTCTTATTGTTTCTTCTTTGAGAAAAGTTTCAAGCTCTCAAAGGCTACTTGGGAAATCTGCACCTGACTGAAATACTTCAAACAACAGACACCCCTAACCCCAAATCTATTGCAACAAACTAGCACATTCATAAAAACCCCAGTGTGTCTCAAATCCAGCCACACCCTTTGTACCTGTATGAAGAGCGGCAGGATTCTGATGATCTCGTCCTCCGGCACTGAGCGCCAGCCCTGGTCTCTGTGCCCCAACTGGGCCAGCTGGTCTCTGAGGGCTGACTCTGGGTTGCTGGCATGTTGGCTGGCTCCATCCACACTGCCGCCTGGGACAGGTTTTGCCAGCTTCCATGGCTTATCTACTGCCTCCATGTTTTCTCTGCTAAGCCCCAACAAATACAAACATGTGACTGTTCCCCTCTCATTATTCATTTACTGTAAAAATAATTACTTATTACTCACAGAATGTATAAACCGAGCACAAAATCGCACAGCAAAAGGAGTCAGCCTCAAAACGTCAAAAGACTCACACCAAAGACTCACTGCACTTACACAGCCCTGACTGAAACAAGCATACTTTCAGAGGAGACTGGCAGCTGGATCTTGTGCTGCCTTCAGCTCAGGGAAAGTTTCTGGTTCCTGAATCGTTCTAAGCTATTTAGCGTCAGCTGTCTACATTAGTCCCTGATTTGATCTTGTGATGCACAGCGGCTGCTTAATTTTGCTAGAAGAAAGAGACTGAAATTCCAGAAGAATCTCTCTCTGCACATTCTGCTGGGATCCCTGTTTTTCTCCTTGTAATTCGCTACATTACTGAATCTGAGCTTATGTACAATTTACTATGGAACTTTTTCACAGTCACCTTCTGCAAATTGTGAAAGACTTTATTTCTGTCTCTACAAATGAATAACCCCTGACTATAAAACATACGTAATAGGAAGAATTCCTTCTTCCTAGAACGTATTCTTTTGTAATGGTGATCATGTGACACTAGTTAGTTCACTGCTTTACTTACACTTAAAATGGACAGTAACAGAACTCTATTTGTGAATAGTAATCCAGTGAATTGACCGGCTTTCCTCCAAAATTGCGTTCCTCTGCGAGAGTTCTCCATTTACAGGATGTTAATGCAGTCAGACTTACCTGTGGGTTCATCTGCACGTGCCTTGGCTTGTAGAGGAACAGGGCTGTTTGTCAGGAAGTACTCTGCTAATCCAGAATCACAGCATTCCAGAGACACATCTGGAGCAGAAAAGCCTGAATGTCGACCAAGTAGTTGCTCTTTCATTAGCTTACTGGTCATGTGTCTCCACTCACCAGAAAAGCAGAAGTAGAGAGCTTACATTTCCTCCACTGCTCTCCCCTCATTTTAATAAGCCATAACGATAGTTACTCATTCACTTAGCGCTCATCTGCTACTTCCTGTTTATGAACACTTGTACAGACAGCCAGTGAGCTCAAACAGCCACAGGGACTCATGGCTGTCTGAGCCTATGGTCAATGCAGAAAGCTGTTATGACTGTAACATTTAGTTCCCTGTCTCATTACAAAGGTGTACAACCACATTAAATAACACAAAGGACCTGTTAGACAGAGATGTCTTTCAAGATAATATAATCATAATACAAATATGACTATACTACAATTTATATTTCAGGTTATCAATTGGACAAATATAAAATCCATTTTTTTTTTTTTTTAAATCGACAATTCTCTAGCGACCTCTATCGGTAATGTAAGTTAACATACATATTGTTAATTTCCTTTCTCCGCTTAGGCCTGGGCAATCATTTTCTGTGGAGGGCAAATCCGAGCTTCACTATGTTAGACTGGGTCATTTTCAGAATTACAATCACAATTCTTTACTGTCATTACAAATTGTACACAAAAAGAAAAACTATTTGGGTCACTTCTGATTCAACCATGAGTAAACAATCTGTATTATTATTTTATGTACTATGAAAGCTACAATACAAAACTTATTATTCTGAGAGAGGTCGGTAAAGAAGTAGCAGTTTCAAACTCCGTACGGGTTTTCACCGTTAAACTCACCAAGCACGTACGGGAGCATGTGTGTTTAGCAAATGTATTATGGGTGTGGAACAGTCTGGTCCGTATTGATACCTGTTTTGTCTCGGTTCTGCGTCGGATACTTGAGTTAATTAAACGAGTTCCGTCAGGCTAAAGTAATAAAGGGAAAATTGCACAAACTGGATATCATGAAAAAAACGTGCAAACAAAACTATAACGCCTTGTTTTATTATTATTATTATTATGTACTTGTTAATTACACAGAATTACAGCGTTCTTGCTTCATTGTTCAAAATACATTCTGTAAACAACCCAACCCAAACCATGATCAAACCGCAAATTATCACATTGTCCACGTATCAAGGAAATAGCTTTTTTTTCTACTAACCCCGATGTACAACCCATCAAATGCGAACAAACGAGAAGAAATCGCAAATATATGTCGCTCCCACCAGGGGACACTGCAGAGTGCGCCAGGCCTCGATCGACCAACCAGCAGTAGTAACAAACTACATACAAATACCCTTAAATTACATAAACATCATGACAAAATAAATAAACGTCATAGACAAAAATAGAAGAGAGTTCACATACCTGAATAATAAAAATTGAAAAAACACATATACAGCACACCTGGGGTGACAGCTCGTCTCCATCACTTTCCTTTCCATAAGAAAATGACGGCCAACACGAAACCCTCCCTTACATAAAACTATATAAAAGCAGGACTTTAGGTGAAATTGATCATTCTGTAACACCTGTAACACTCATACACAAAGAATGAACCATTCATGCAATAATTTGGCATTAAGTACTCATCTGCTGTATGAATTCCGTAATTTTAGTATTAAATATTATTTTACATCTCGTCTATCTCTGCGTTGTGGGCCTACCCTGTACTGTTTGACATGGGTTCTAGTCTCGGACCCCCTTTGTTCAGAACAAACGGTTGTAAAATGAATATCATAATATATATGATCTTATTTTACATGAAGAGGAACAGGGCTGTTGGTCTATATAATTAACTGTTTAATGGTCTGCCAGGTACTCGAATAGGAAACCAGGGCACGCTTCGATGGTACAGGTGTCAAATTTTAATCTTCAGATCCTGGCAGCTTTGAAAACGCGGCATTTAATTATCCAGAAAGGTCACAGCAGTAGAGGTGGAAGGTTTTGTTTCAACCAACCAGTTAAGTGACTTTGACTCTTTATGCTCAACTGGTTGGCTGACCAGTTTTGTACTTTCTGAACCTTAACTTTCTACCTCTGCACAGCAGGTGCTTTATAAATAGCGTAGACGGTCTTTTGGCGTGGTTTTTCCAATAAACGGTCAAACCTACACCATACATCCATCCATCCATTATCCAAACCGCTTATCCATACTGGGTCGCGGGGGGCCCGGAGCCTATCCCGGAAGCAATGGGCACGAGGCAGGGAACAACCCTGGATGGGGGGCCAGCCCATCGCAGACCATACATAAGACATAAGATCAATGCATGCACAACCTGGCAACCCTGCACAGAAGGCGGAGTTTATGCTAATTTATTACGCCACGTGACCGCGACGTTTTCTGCGCGAGATTTTACGGAGACAGTGGCGAGTGTGAAAGGCACGTTTTCCAGTGCAAATGTACCAGCATGGGACCTAGCGGATGGACGTGAAGAAATTCCGGAAATGAGTGTCTTCATATTTCACCCAAGCAATTCCTGTTTATTGGATAAAAATACCCTTAAATCATGAAGATTTCCCCCGTCGCGGCAGGTAGCAGCGTGGAAGTCGGTGACATATTTGAAGCTATCCAGAAAGGCGACACAGAGCAGTGTGCCCGGCTTCTAAATCGTGATCGCGGAGATGTCAGGCAGACAGGTGAGGACTTCTAATGCTCAGTGCTTTCAGTTACTGGCTGCCGGCATCTATCCACCCACTACACACCCACTGTATTGCACGCTCCCTTATTATTAGTTCACTGCTTGCACTTTATTAACATTATATACTGTATTATTGTAAATCTGCGCATTCCACATAGCCACTTCATCCACATATCCACTTATTTATTAGGCCTGCTTATTCTTATATTGCACTTTTATTATCTTGTGCTGTATTGCACTGCTGTTTGTCGGATCCGCCCAATGACCCGTCCCGTTAAAGTTTGAAACTTGACGCTAATGCTGTTACGATTTAGCAGATGGGCGCTACCTCTCGTAGTTTCTGGTCTTTATTCTAAATTAACTGGTAACTGGGAGTCATGTGAATATCTGGAGGATCTTAATTACTAGTTTTCCGTTTTCTCTGTCTGTGGCATGGGCGTATATTTTGGGGAATGGGGTCGTAACTCCCCCCCAGTAATCAAAACCATCCAATACAAACCCCCTCAACCCTCTTAAATGGGTGGAGCCTTAAACCCCCCAGTGCTCAACCCAAAGTAATGTCTTTGGTATGTTTCTCTTGTGCTCTTGCTTATATATGCAATCCTACTTTCTTGAGTAGCGCCTACATACAAATACCCGATACAGCCGCGTAAAAAAATAAGAGACCACTATGTATACTTTGAAACAAATCTGCATTTTTTTAACCCTGGGTCAATTGTGGTTCTGCTGACAGAAGGCTATGCTGAGCAGCAGGTTGCTTCCAGGTTCTAAATTTCTAAGAAAGTAGTACAAAAGAACAAAGTGAAGCGGGGGAGGGGGGCTGGAAACAACTAGAAACCAGTCATGTAAAGGGCCAGAAGCGACTTCCTAATGCCAGAGATGACCGTTAACTTATCTGACAGTGACTCATGAATTGGAGGGTGACATCAAGTGACCTTCAAAGGGAATGGAAAACATTGGTGCAGGTGTGAAGTGCACTGCTAGCTTATATCAGGCTCCTAGAAGTAGGACTGAAGTCCCGTAAAGCAAGAAAGAAGCCTTTCATTGATGAGAAACAAAGAAAAGCCAGACTGTAGTTTGCAATATATATATATATAATATATTTACAGATTCATACCCAGAAATAGAGAAATTAGTGCAAAAAATTATGATGTGGTCTCTTGATTTTTTTTCATGGCTGTATCTGCGCTTTATTCTCCAGGCTAATGTACAATTCCATGTCCTTTTATATAATTGCTGTATTTTTCTTCTGATATATGAAACCATAATGATTATTTCCTAAATACACAGCTGATGAATGCCCACTGTTTTTGGATCGATAGAAGGGTCACACCACACAAAAGCCATTTCCGTTTCCCTTTCTTACATGCATCCATTATTCATTACTTTAAAAAGGTTTGAAGGTTGACTGCCATCTGAAAGTGACAGCAGTCCCCATCCATGGAGAGCCAGGGTCTGTGTTTTCAAGTCCGATTTCTGATGTTCCCCTAGATGAGGAGGTTCATTTCGATCCTGTCCCAAGAACAGCTTCACTGACCTCTGACGCAGTGAAATCCATCATAGCCTCTGGCCCAAACACAGATCAACTTCCTCACCACGCCATGTCTCACTTACCTCTTTATTTAGGGTCAGCTAAGCGTTTTTTTTTTTTTTTTTACCATGGCTGTCTGGTCTCTGTGGTCCTTAACTGCTTTAGAAGCTTTGACAGTTTTTTTGGAGCTTTCTGATTGGAGGTATCTGCTGTCTGTCTTTTGGGCCAGGCTGGGGGGGGTTCACTCCCCTGCACTTTGCCGCTCTCCAGGGGAGCAGGCTGCTGGTGAACCTCCTCCTGAGCCATGGAGCCGACTGCAATGCCACATGCGATGCAGGGCAAACGGCCTTCCACTTTGCCAGCAGGTGAGTTCTCCCCTAGGATTAGAGAGTCATCACAGCATCTGCTATATGTCAGAAAACCTCAGGGTGAAGTGAATGGCAATATGTTGCCTTTCTAGACAAGGTAATGTCCACATCATGCATCAAATGCTGCAGCATGGGGCAGACCTACGCATCACTGATCTCCAGGGAAAAACTGCCCTGCACTACGCAGTCTCTGGGGGAAACGTGTAAGTCACTCTTGGCTTGGATGAACTCGCTTCACTGTCCTCCATTTCAAATCCCACACACTTCCTTTGCCACATCCATCTGACTGTCCTTGCAGGCTGGCTGTCCAGTACCTGTGGGAAAGAGAGATGTTCAGGTTCTCCGACACTGATAATTTTAAGCTAACACCTCTGCACCTGGCAGCCTCCACAGGAAACACGGACATGGTCAAGTATTTGCTGCGGAATAATGTGAGTCCTTGGATGCCTAAGTGCTTGCTGGATCTGGCCCTTAATAATGTCAGGGTGGCACTCATTCTTGTTTCATATTAACTTAGTCGATTTATGCCATATCTGTAGATGTGCAAAGTAATCATGCTCTGTAATCTTTCAGCTTGTGGGTTCTGCATGACCTTTTGTTTGGCAGGTTGAGCCCCGAGACTGTAATGCTATGCGTACAGCAGTAAATGTCTCCGTTCTGTGGTTTGTGGGTAGCGGTGTGCTGTGGATGCTGCTGACCACCAGGGGGCGACAGCGCTGCACGTGGCTGCGGAGAGGGGGGCCATCGAGGTGAGCTGGTTGCTCTTGCAGGAAGCCGGACTGCATGTGTTACACCTGCAGGACAACAACCGGCTGACCCCTGTGGACCTGAGCAGACGGGGAGACACCTTCAGGTACATATGCCAGCACGTGCCACACAACGGAGGTAGTGAGCATGCCCACACATGCTGTGTTGATGCCCACTGTACAATGTTGTGTTCTTCTGTTTCGCCGCAGACACCAGCAGCTCACTGAACTTTTTATGAAGTTAATCAACAAGCCCCCAAGTCACAAACCCAAGGAGTCGTGTGGTAACTACCTGTTTAAAATGTAGATTTTTTCTTTCAGTTTAAAAATGGAAAAATTGCATTAGGAGAGCCTTTCAAATACTCAAAGGAAAAACAATTTGACATCTGTGGTACCTTCTGATTAACACAAGAGGGCAGAATACACCTACTTAAAGTGCCGTACTGTTTCACTTCACTGCAGTTTTTCCGGCTTCTCCTCCATGCCATGCATGAGTGCCTCATGTCTGCAGCACCCTATCCACGATAAGCACATGAGCTACTATCCAGTAACCCTGTTGTCATCTCCTGTGTTCAGGCATGTACTACTGGGCATTGCTGTTCCCAACTCTTGGTGGAGGCGCCATCTTCCTGGTAGCTGTAGCACTTGGAGTCTACGGGGGTCTTGTCTGTGTTCTGCTCTTTCCCTGGCTGGCTAAGTGCATCTTCACCCAGTATCACAGGATGAGCAGCTACCAGAGGTGAGTTACATTAAGTCCCGGCTCATATGAGCAATGCTGAAGAAAATATATGTGGATTTAAGCTGCCGGTTCAGCCTAGGGCCCTGTTCGCCATCTTGTAGTTCTGGATGGCAGGGGCCACTGCAACCCCATTCTCTGGAAAACCTGCCATCTGCTGAGCCGACTGACACAAAAGGGCAGAAACACACTGGTGCTGCTGTTGAGACTGTTTCTGCTCTATTCCAGGTCTCCTAACCCTGTCTACTTGGGTACTCTGGCAGCTGGTATGTTCCACTCACTGCTCTGCTTCTTTGGAAAGATCATGCCTAATATCCTTTGACATAACGGCCCTCATTGACCTCTTGCCTTCTTGAGTCACATGGTTCCTTGACGACATCCCACGCATCAGCTCTTCGGATCCGCTCCTCCACACATCCATCATCCAGTTCTCAGCTGTGCTGTGGCTTTTTCACAGACTCCTCATCAAGGACCCTGGCCACGTACAGCAGGCAGAGGCCGATCCCCGGTTCTCCAGGGTGACCGACCTGGTGGAGACCAATGAAAGCCTGAGCAGGTTCTGCATCCACTGTGAGGTAGGGGGGGGACAATGCAGGCGTGGGTGTCGCAGCAGACCTGATTAGTTCAGAGAGATAACCAGTCAGATTGTAGAGGAGGTGAGTCCAGGCAACTAGAGGAGATGGGATCAACCAATCAGATGTTTTGGTCCCGCCTCTTCTATCTGCTTGGATCCACCTCCTCTACAATCTGATTATCCCTCTGAACCAATCATTTTTCATTCTGCCCTCAGAACATTTTTGTATAATAAAACTCCCACGAGCCAGTGCTACCCAAGTGCAACTGTCAATGTGGCACTTTTGAAGCTATTTGGCTTAAATGCAAAAAGCCAGTACTGATTTTTTGGGATCCCCACGAGGTTCCTCATCGGCGGCTCCCGTGTCACAGATGTTCCAGCCGGATGGTTCCAAACACTGCAAGCTGTGTGGCATGTGCATCCTGGAATACGACCACCACTGCCTGTTCCTCAACCGCTGCGTGGGCAGGGACAACCGGCGCCTCTTCGTCCTCTTCCTCCTGACTATGACTGTGGCCCACACACTCTTCCTCCTTGCGGCTGCCCGTTACATCTGGCATAGGTTTACCGATGTACCGTTGGCCACGGAGGGGACTGTGGCAGGCGCAGAAATCTGGGTGCTGGCTCTGTCAGTCATGAACTTCCTCACTGGCCTGTGGGAGACCTGGCTGCTGAAGGAACAGTTACAGACCCTCTCCATGGGCACCTCTACCTATTTCAAACACCCACCACACCGACAGCACCCACCGAGGCAGCGATGGGCTTCGGTCATCTCCTTCCTGATAAGCGGGCGGCTGCATAGGTATCAGTGGCGCCTGTCCTCGGTGAACATTTAGGATGGAACTGTTCCCACCTGGTACCTGCCTATCCATCCAGGGATCAGTGACACACACGGACCGGACCACGCGCCCCAAACCTATACACACCCCATACACACACTTTACCTATATCTAGTGAATCATTTTGACATTTTAGTTGCCCAGCATTAAATTGTGTTCTTTTAAGAAATTCATTAAAAAGTGTTTAACTTAGGAAAAATTTATTATTTTTTTAACAATTGTTAGTGATTTTTAAATATTTCAAAAATATTTTAAGTATTTTGTGTATGAAACATCCATCCATCCATCCATTTTCCAAACCACTTATCCTTACTGGGTCGCGGGGGGTCCGGAGCCTATCCCGGAAGCA
>JAODJX010000065.1:11799389-11812526 GCA_026776945.1 Isichthys henryi | reverse complement strand
TATAAAATTTCCCTCAAATTCCTGCTAGGGGATAAAATACGTGCCATGATTATTTACAGTCAGAAACCCCAAAAAGTAGCCAAAGCATCCCAGAGACTGGCCAAGGGAACAGGGAGATGCAGGTGAGGAGGTCATCTGCAGCAGCCCAGCGTGCCAGCTGAGGTCTCCAGGCTGCTGTCCATGTCAGAGGCCATGGTGGGGTCGGTGGACATGGAGGACACGTCGTTCACGGAGGAGCACGAGGATGGGTTCTGGGAGCCGCCCATCACGGCTGCACCTGTGCTATGAGAAGCAGAGTGTTACATCAGAAGACCGACCCAGTGTGGAACACCATGCACACCAAATGCTGTAAATGTAAATGTAATGGTGACATGCACAACTGTCCCACATCACACCACCAGGTAGGAAAGCACTTAGCCCAGTAAGAAGTAAAAGGACTGGATTTTTACCAGAACATTCCTCTTCCACAACATCTTACAGTCTCTGAAATGCACAATGATACAGAGCCCACTCATCGCCACATCTGCACATTAATAAATATGCAGGCAGTTATAATTATGAATGACATTTTAAAAACCTTTTGACTGAGTGTGTTTGTGCAGATCCATCCTCTGAAAACATCAATATTAATGAGCCTCTGGGAGCCATAAGCCGTAAGAGAGCGTACTTGATTGGCTGTGACTGAGTGTTAACGGCCTGGGGGTCAGAGGAGCCGTGGGGGCCTGAGGAAGGAGTCCCATTAGCCAGCCCTTTTGGGGGGGTGGGGGGGGGGATCTTAAGCGCCTGATAACAGCATGGGAATCAGCAGTGCCCTGCTACATTATTCATACACACGCACGCACACACACACACAGATTCCGAGAACAAACAGCCATGCTTTCAGGTTCCAGCATCCACGTTATCACCATTCAGCATCAATACATCCCGAAGAGTCTAAACACACACACAGGCACCATCTGTCACACACTGACAAACAGGGAACAGCCCCCTTTGTAACTAACCTAGGGAAGCTGGCTGGCCACGGATCACCCCATTTTTCATCCTCTCCTCCCACTCCAGGACCTCCTTGTATATGAGCTCTAAAATGAGACAGAAGGAATAAGAAAAAGAGGTCAGCATGCACCTCACTGGTCCAGCAGTGAGAAGGGGACGATGTGGATGGTATCGGAGCCTTCGGGTGCGCCGTGACATTTGCCACGTGAGAATAAGCAATATTCATCCTTCTAATTTAAGCTCTAAAAAAAGTCAGCAGTCATTATCACGGTATAGGCCTGCGCGATGAGCTCATCTGGCTCACTGGGCGTAAGCGATATGGAGGCATGTCCGTCGCGCACACAGACTCAGCCTCGAGTTACAAGCGGCATGCCACTGGCCAGCCAGGGACAGGCTACCTTTCCATTCATCCACTGTGTGCTCCCGCTCGTCCAGCTGCTTGTCTGTGATCAGCGGCGGGGGCTATGGGAGGGACAGAGGAACAAGGGTGAGACAGGCAGCTACGGACAGCCCTCAGAAAGTGAGTGTAGGGGGAGTCACGAAAAGGAACACAGTGCCCCCACCAGACCATGTTCATGGTTCAACCCATGCTGCATGTTATCACTTACCCCTTCCACCTCAGTGGGATCGTACCACACGTTGATATAGGGGTGCTGCAGGGCCTCGTCCACAGAGATGCGCTTTGATGCATCAATCACCAGCATTTTTGATAGCAGGTCCCTGGCCTGGCTCGCTGCAAGATAAAATCAGAGGCTACCACAACCTCGCCATAAATATTTATCATTACACACATGCATATTCATACAGTCCATCTGGACGACATGATCGGTGATGTTAGTAAATGAGTATCTGGTCTCAGTGTTCCTCAGTTGTAGCCCACGTTTCATTAACAGAAACACACGGACAGGACCAGGGCACAGCAAGACCCAGATTACTTCCAGGAAAGCAGGGATCTCACCCTTCAGCTTGCTGTGTTCAGAGTCAGCCGGAAAGAGCACGTCGGGGAAGAGCTTCTCAAAGCTGTATCCGGCGTAGCGAGGCCTGTTCTCCACATAGGTGCGCACAGACTGATTCAGCTTCATTAGGAAGTCCTGTGACGGCGTCCCCAGCTGCTCGATGACCTTGTTCCACTGGTCGATGTCTGATGGGATGCATTTAAGGATGACACAGCCTTTGTGGAGCGGCCCACACAAACTCTGACACAAAGTGTGGGCAACGTGATCCATCCAGAGCCTCCGACATATATAGCTATATACAATCCTGCAGAGGGACCAACCTTACCCAGCATTCCAAGCATACCACTAATCAAACAGCAACCGGAAAAGACAATAGAAACTCTGAATGGTCTGGATGGGTCTGTATGCTGTTCAGAGAGGGGACAAGTACACTAGAGAGGCAGGCAGTATGTACAACTCTGATGATGAGGCATGACGCCAGCATGGCAAGGAGCAATGGTATCCAAGGGAACACCCAAACACACACATGATGAATGGAGTACAGGTAAGGATACGATCTGTACCAGGAAACAACACACTACCTCTGACCATTTCAGCCATGATGCAGCCAACAGACCAGACATCAACTGAAAAAATCAAGGACATAAAATTAACATGCAGAACACACAAGCGAAAATGAAAAGAACTGATAAACGGTAAGGCACCAATGGACGGCGGACAGAGAAAGGGGGGACGGGGACATGCAGGACGCAGCCAGCGAGGGCGGGAGAGCTCAGAGACCCGTCCACATTCAGAACACATGGACTGAAACAGTTAAACCTTAGAGCAAGCTGAGCTGCTTATAAAGCATTTACACAGTTATGGCATTCCATCATGTCTCGGAATGGTGGCGACTCAGGGGACAAATCCAAACAAAGACAATATTCGGACGAAGCCAGTAAGGGTACGACAAAACCACCTTTCTATGAACTGAAACCCACCTTCAAACCACCGGTCACTACTGCGGACATAGCTGAACTAAAATGACACCGAAGTTGAACATGGGCCATCTGTGTTCAGCCCATTCGGAGTGAGAAGGCGCTCTGGACAGCTGAGGCCCAGCTGATCACAGGCAGCAGCACAAGGATACAGTCCCGTCCCGGGAAGAGGATTTTGTGGCGAACCATTTCTGCCATAATGCACCCCACAGACCAAATGTCCACTAAGAGCGCGTAGCACAGACAGGAGGAGAGAACAACAGCAGAGCAGTGAGTGAGCAGGTTGGACCCAGGAAAAGCGCTGGGCAGCACCCTCACGTGTGAACGAGCGCACTGCAGGTCAGGCCAGTTTCGGGATCAGACACGGCATGCATACGTGCAGGAAAGTCTTGTGCAGAGTGAGCCAGTGTCATGAAATCAGTAAGTCACTCTGTGGAAACAGGAAGTCGCTCACCATTTGCCTGATACCCCATCCCCAGGATGACCTCGGGAGCCCGATAGTAGCGTGTCACCACGTAGGGCGTCATCAGCAGACCCGTGGCCGCCGTCCGGGCCAGACCGAAGTCCAGGATCTTCAGGGTGCAGTCGGATTTCACTACGATGTTACTTGGTTTCAGATCCTGTGGGTAGACAGGAAGAAGGTCGCAGTGAAAACCCAAGCCCCAAGTCATATTAAAAGCCTAAAAACCTATGGGGCAGTGAGTGGCTCAGTCTCTATGCCCGTGATCGGGCCGGTTTGAGCCCTGGCTTTGGCGGAACGGTCACAAATCCGTAGGACCTTGAGCAAGGCCCTTAACACTCTAGCTCCAGGGGTGCCACACGTTGGCTGACCCTGCGCTGTGACCCTCAAGCTAAGGAAGTAGGCGAAAAGAAGAATTACAGTATACCTGTATTTGAGCAAATGGCACATGAAGGATTTAACATTATTTATTAGCACAGTCTATCAAGCTCTGAACTACTTCTCCCAATTAAAGCTTTGAAAAAGAAATCTTCCTTTCATCTTGAGAAGGTAAAAAAGGTTAAATTATGGCGCAACTGAATTTCAAACATATCAAGGGGGGGCCGGTCCAGCAGGGATGTAGAGAGGAGCCCCACCCTGTGGATGATCCCAGCAGAGTGCAGGTGCTTGATCCCACACAGCATCTGGTAGAGCAGGTAGGACAGGCGCTCATGGTCCAGCTCCATCTGGATCACCTGACACAGGTTGGCGTCCATCAGCTCCATCACCAGGTACCTATGAGCAGACATGGGGAGATCAAAGGCAGTGGCTCAGCCCCTGAGGTGACCCAACACTCATGTTCTCATGTCACAATTTCATGGCGGGTCCTTCTGCTGCTTCACTGTCCAGCAAGTTCTCAAAAATGAAGAAAAAAAAAAAAAGAGAACTGAGAACTGGGCCACAGTCCCAAACCACAGAACCACTGGGGGAATTCAGCTAGCAGCTACACTAAGGCGCATTTCGAAACTGTCTGTTTGAATAATAATCTTTATATCATCAATTAAATGTCAAATCCATATTCATATTAATGTAATATACCATACGTCTTACCTTCAATGCACTGACACATTAACACAGACGACATGAGCTATGCTACTCCTAAGCAGTATAAAATCACACTCACACCACAACTACAATGAAAACTACGAAAAAACATGTTTTTAAGAACAAATACTCACACATCCTGGAATTCATCAAGTGTTTTTTGAGGAGTAAATACATTTAACAGGCCAATAATCTGTGGAGATAAGAAATAAAATATGTTATAACTTTGACCATTTACACATTTCTTAACACAACCTACAGTAAAGTGTGGAATACAGGTCACACTGACATCAAGTGGATGGATCCACAAAGTAATCACAGAAGAACATTCCTACTCCTTAAAGGCATCTATGTACTATGTAAACTATGTAAAATCGGCTGCCTACCCTGGACTGACAAAGAGAAAGGGGTGAGGTTCACCTTCCTCACTCATAGAATGACAATTTTTAGTTAATAGTAAACAGCAGGGAAGGAGCTTTGGTAAGGTGACCTCACCCCTTGCTTTAAGTGACCTATTAGCAGTTTCCATGAAATATACCACAGGACGTCCACCAGGACCTGTAGCGGTTTGAGCCACACCAGACATCCATTCATAGTGGTATTATTAACACTGAACAAAACTGAGCACTGGCCATACATGGGGACTGGCATGGATCCATGGGCCGGTCCAGCACTGTGAACTTACGTTTTTATGGTTCACGCATTTCATAAGCACCAGCTCCCTGTAAGCTCGCTTAGCATGGGTCTGGTTCTGAAAAGGCCGGCTGAGCTTCTTGATGGCCACGTTTCGCTCGAGGCAGTGGTCATAAGCGGAGCTGAAAGTGAAGTGAAACAAAGCAAAATTAGAACAAGTTTAGTGGCAGAACACTAGCCTAGGACCACAAGAACACTAGCACAGTAAAGATCACCACGAAATGCTCAACCAAGGACACCACCCAACAAACAAGCCTAACCCTGTTTCCCATTGTGTTCAGTAACTCTCAAACTGCTAAATGTGCAGCCGTTTGGAATACTAGGAGCTGCAAAAGAACCATGCATGGGCTGAAAATGACCTACTGTACTGACAGCCAACAGACTTACCAGACGATTCCCTGTGCACCCGACCCAATGGGCCTTAAGTTCTGGTAGCGCTTGAGAACGGTAAATGTGGAATCGCCAACATCCAAACTGTAGAACTCCTTCTCCCGCTTGTTTCTGTTCATGGTTCAGTCTTGGGAAGCTGAATTCTGGGCATTCAACAAAAAATTCTCTTTTCTTCAACACCTACAACTCAAGACACAAAACGTATTAGCCGTCTCACCGAAAATCATTATTACATAAAGATATTTAATGTACTCTACAAACACTGACCAATATTTCCACAAGGAGGCTCACTTTAAGCTATCAGAGACAGTCTCCACAAAGGATGTAAATCCAAAACATGCATTTGTATATGACAGCCATACCTTTACTGAGTAACAGAGGGCAAATATGGTAGAATCAGTCCTTACATTTACTTCAGTTATTCCACAGAGCAGATCAACATGAGATCTTTCCAACAGCCAAAACCATTGTTTTCTATATAAAACATTATTTTTAACAGGAGAATGCTATAGTTAAAAACATGCTGTGCCATCCACCCAATACATTTACACAGCAATATGTTCGTTGTCAAAACGAAGATAAATCAGTAAAAGATGAATTTACTAAAAAGTAAGTTTAATGCTTAGAGGTTTAATATCAATCCAGTCTCACAAGCACCCTAAAGTATAGTGCTGATGTCAGCCCTTCTTGCTAAAGGCTGATTTATACTATACTGAGTACCTGCAAACAGCCCTGAATTCAGCAGGCTCAGACAGGTACACACAGGCGCACCGCGACACATTCGCACACAAACACAGGTTTGGGGAAAACTCTAATCCCGACTTGACGACATTAACCCCTACCCAGCCCATTGCAGTCACAGATCTTTGTGGGGACCTGAAAAATGGTCCCCACAATGTCAAAATAACAGATTTTTATCACATTGTGGGGAACATTTGGTCCTGACAATGTAACATAAACATAATTCTCACACACAGATAAACGCACACCTGGACACACACCACTTTCCTTCCTCAGGAGTCCAATAACTGGACTAGAGCACAGACCACAGAGCTCTATCTATTCAGTGCCCTGCTTTCACCAGACCATTCTCTCTTGACAGTACTTGAGATTCCAAACGACACCAGACATCCAAAATGCCATTAGCACTTCTACAGCCAGAACTGAATGCCATATACAAAAAGGCAAGCTGACCGACTGCCTTGCCTGGTAATGACAAAAAAAGCCCACACTATAACAGAAGTGAGCCAGCAGTTTGGCCAGCTGGTAGCTTGGTGGGGGGTGGCGTAAACTCTCAAGGGTCCTCCTGCAAGCAGCTCCATCCTTAACAATATTCGTCTGCATTCTGCCGCATTAGCGTTGTGCCAAACTGCTGAAATACAAACCTTGTGTTCAGAGCCTAAGAAAGCAAACACCCAGCCGTCTTCAGCTCTAACCCGCTTAGCCACAGCTCAGCCACACACTTAATTCCGTGGGCTTCTTTACATGAGAAAACAATTTGCTTGCACTAAACAAGCTGGCATTCAGCAGCTGATTAATGAGCGATTTTACTCCCGACAAAATATCCCAGAGTAAATAAGCAGACTAAGCAAACGATGGTATCACAGAGAGTGACAGGCGCTCCCTGATTGGTCAATTCTTCTGACACCCCAGTTGGTCTATCTTGTGCCAAAAACTTCCCCCCAACACTGCCAGTGGAACTACCATCTCATTCCTCGAGCCTCTAAGACTTTCCAAGCATCTAAACCCAGTGGCTGCCTCAGGGAGCCATGAGGGTCCTGTAAAGCATACCACACACTGTGCCCTGAGTCCTGTTCACGGCTGCAGGAGAATGAGGTCTGCCAGAGCAAAAGATGCATAAAAGGCCAAGGTCTCCACTTTCAGGGTAGATACAGTAAGACAGGTGTCTGTCAGGAGGGGGCACTGACAGTTGCACAGGCTCAGGCTGGCACCACACACAGAAATGATGCCAGTAGCATTTATAGTCACACTAGGAAACTGTTTCAGTAGATATCAGCTTACCTGTGCCAAACGACGACCAATATGAGCCATTTTGAAGAAATCAGTGACATCGTCAATTATTCAAGAACTATAAAAGGTTTTCTGCCAAAACCTAAGGGCAGAGACACCTGACAGATTTATCTTACTTGGGTTAATTCCTTTGACCAGCATCAGAAACAGGCCTTGACTACCCATAAGTCAGTGCAATCATTTACAACAGAAATTCACAGGCTTACAGTCTGACTGCAGTTAAAATCAGAATACCTAATTCAGAATACCTAATTCATATGTTTAAGAGAAACATTCCAAAATCCAAACATTTTCCAGAGTAGATTCCTACCTAGAAACAGGGCTGCCAGACTTGGTGTGATTACTGTCATATAAACACGTCAGTGGGTACATTTTTCAACTACAAAAGAATATAATGGAAAGAAGCAAGTTGCATGGCCCAAATTTTGAAATATATCACAAAAAAGGTTAAGAAATAAAATACTAATTAAATTTTACTTTCCAATTCTAATGAACAATACATAAATTATGTAGAGCCTCTAGATAAACCGTTATTCTTACCGTTCGCTACAGCAAAAGCCACAAACACGTGGTTTGTGAAGTGATAAATACACGTCAAGCACAAGTGCTAGTTCATGTATGCACAGTTAAAGGTGTCACACTGTCTGGGTTGCTGGGTCTAGGAAGAACCGTCTGCAGAACCAAACCTATATACAGATCTGTATGACTCAAACAGCTACCATGCATAGCCAGACACATAATGACTCAGACTGCTACAATACTGACCGTATACACACAAGCATGAGACATGGAGCCAGATACAGTACTGACTGTATGTAAACAGGCACGAGACATTAAGCCAGATATAGTAGTGGCCGCATGTACACTTGCACGAGACTTGGAGCCAGATACAATACTATCACTACATAAACAGACATGTACGACTCGGCCACATTTACTGATCACAGACACACAGAAGAATATGAGCAAGATGAGCAATATGAGCAAGTACATACACTGACCGTACATACACCGTCACGCGTGTTTCAGACATCCAGAATAGTGACACCGAATAGACAGAGGTGTATGTCCAGGACGACTGCAGTGCCGACGCTACATAAACACGCAAGACACTTACCGGTATAAACCATAACGGTTCCCACAAAGTACACAATGAGTGTCGTCGGGTTTGTCACGGTCAAATGCTATTACAAATATTAGCCTCACAGCCGAGGGCCATACAGTCTAGTTAAATAACAAGTTTAGCCAGTTTCATAGCTGGCTGTTGTATCCTAAAACTAGCAGCACAGCAAACCAGCTCGAAAGGTTACCGATAGCTAGCTAGCTAACTGGCTATTATTTGCAAAGGAATCCTCGAAAATATATAAACAGCAGCTTCATAATCACCCTAGATATGCTCCGAATGTGCGGAGGCAGACAGCCGAAAAAGACGGGCTGACAATGCCTGCATGTTAAAGCGTGAACAGCAGAACCCCGTCCGTCTGTCAGAAAAGCCGGAGATACGATCCGCCGTCAGCCCGCCCTCCTACGCGACAAACAATGGCGCGTCCGCCGCGACGCCCTTACCACCGCGACGCTCCACGGTCTTCCCAGTATCCGCCACACGCGGCTTCCGCTGCAGCTTCCCAAAGCTTACAGTAGGACATGCGGCGGCGTCCCTGCGCTCCGTGCGCCGGCATCGGGCCCCACTGGCGCCACACGTCACACGCCCGCCGCGCGTCCACGGCAGCGCGCGCCCCCGACATCCGCGGCGTCTCAGGTGTCCTGCAGTACGTCGCCTGCCGTGTACCGACAATAATTCTATTTAAGCTCATGGGTCTGGATGGGAATGTAATGTTATAAATATAGTAAGATAATAATATATTATAATTCCCAGAGTTTGACGACTCCACATGACATAAACATAATATATAGTCTATTAATATATTTGTTGGTAGGTTATTAGTACCTTAATATTTGTAGTATTTGAATGCTACAATAGTAAATTTAAATTGTAAATTCTTGGAAAATGTTGCATACACATAAGCAGGTATTCACAGATGGAACTTTCCCAAAGGAGGAAGTAATAACAGTGAATGACAGGTTACCGAGAAGTAAAGAGTAAACCGATTACTTATTCATTTTAAATTTGTGTGTATTTGTTGTGTCGGGACTGTAACTGTCTAAGAAACGGGACACGAACAATGGAGAACCAGAGACAAAGTCCTGGTCTCGGGGTGATACTACGGAGATATGGCAGCAGGGGGCAGCGCTTAGATCGTTTATAATTGGCTAGTGGAGAGCTGAGATACCAGCCGGATGCACCAGAACGGGAGATTGCTGGGATAGTACTGAGATGAAGCAGCAGGGGGCAGAGTTGAGATCATTTATGACACGCCGTTGGAGAACTGAAGTACAGTAGGAGCTTGCTGCACCAGAACGAGAGTTAGCGGGATAGTGCAGAGTTATTTGTACAATTAGGCCCTAACTAAATATATACTATTGCCTTCATGCTCGGTCCTTCGTAGGTCAAGCTATTCTCTTACTTACCATCACACAAAATCTCATTTCTTGGTCATGAAATCCTTTAATGAAACAGTCCACAGTATCATTACAGTATGCTGTGCCAGTGTTTTTACTTGGATTGATAATTCAGATCAATTTTCTGGTTCCTCTTTCTGCCGTCACTGTACTTTCTGTGTTATCTTTGGAAGTATGGTCTTGTATACACAGTAATTGCAGCCGTGTTCTGCTATTTCCACATTATGTCAGTTGACACAAGAATTTCTGTTCCAGCATTAGCGATTAGCAGAAAGGTGTCCACTCAGGCCTCCTAATGCACTACGGGCTGCTCTAAAGAAACTCACATTTCAATGAAAACAAAAAGCCACTCCTTTTATATCATCACCTGCTTGTACACCCATGACTGCTCGAAAGCAGCCAGATGTTTCTTCTATTTGCCATGTCTGTGGGGAAACTGATATGTTTGATTCTATGTACACAGTTATACTAGAACACTGCACCATCCTCAAGTGAATGTGGGGCATATTTAGCCACCATACAAATATCACCAGCTAATTAATTTGGCTTCTTTATTTTATTTAATTAATTTGGCTCATTCATCCCAGCTTTCTTTTTTGGTTTTGTTTAGATTTCTTATATAAACTGTACAAATCACCTCTCGTCATTATGTGGGGGTCTTACAGTGCCTGAATCTAACAGAATTATTTCTCATTGCCTGTCAGACATGCTCTAGAAAGTGCAGTATTGCTGAGTTGTGACAGTGTGCATGTGGAAAAAAATACTCATCCCAGTGTCATTTTGGTATCCCACTGTCCATTTCAGCTTTGGAAAGAAAACTGGACATTGGTAGGCCCAGGGGGGTGGCATATTGGGTCTGTTATGTCTTAGGTGTTAGGCAAGAAGAGATTGTTTTGAATATTGTGTGTCCTTGCCTTATGGTAGCCTGCACATGGTCAGTTTCACAGGCCCTGAAGTCCTTGGAGAACTGTGACCAGCTGCCTGACTGTAACACAGATGGCAGAGGGACAGTCATTCCATCTACAACAAGCCTCCTCACATGAAACCAAGCCCTACCCTGGTCTTGCAGGATGTTCGTGTCTGGAAGAAGATGAGATGTGGTCCCTCCAGGGGGTGGGTTACAACAAAAAGGGTTAAAAAGGTTAAAGCATCAAACCTGCCTTGTTTACTTACAGAAACAAAGAGCCCCACACCACACCATTGGACAGATGGCATCATGGGGGAAAAAGTGCATGTATAACTGAAAACTTAGGACACCATTGGACAGAAGACTTTCCTTCTAAGGATTATGATGCTGTGGAATTGGCACTTTCTGCAAAACAGGAAGAGATGGGCGATTATATTGGATGTGCAGTCTTACTGCTCAGGTTGATGGAGAAACATGGTGACGTGCTTTATATGAGTGAGACTTTATGTAGCACTTAAGTTCAAAGGACTGTAGTGAGTATTAGCAGGCTCCATGTTGAGGCTAATTAAGGCAGAATTACTGCTGTGTCAAGCCTATTAATAACAATGCCCTGAATTCTGGGTTGATTAAATGTTCACCGGTGGGTAATGTTGTGTGATTTGTTGTACATTCATGTAACGTGGAGTCTAACATTGTAATATCCTGTGATTAATTTATCATGTGGAATTGAAGAGGGCTGTTGATTTTGTGAGGATGTTCATGCTGAAATTAACCTCTGAACAAATGTCACATCCCCGTTTATATCCCACAAAAAATGTCAAGTTTCTCTCTGAATCAGTAGTGCTTCTTCTTATGTGTCTCAAATCAAACATGGAAATTGAAGAACAACGCTGACTTCTGCAGCAAGAGTTGTGATTAATTTTTTTGTGCAGGAAATGGTGGTTAACCAGCTAGTTGTATATATGTGTGTATGTGTGTGTGTGTGTGTGTGTGAACGCTAGCTGGTGTGCAACTGAGTGTGTGTATGAATGTCTGTTTATGTGAGTTTATCGGTGTGTGTGTAGGAGTGTTATCTAAACGAGTGTGTGTTTGTGCATGAACCTGTTTATGATTCACTTACCTCCCCTCTTCAAACCTTTTAATTGTCAGCACGTAAAAAGCTGCTAATTTGTGTTACAAAGACCTGGAGAGCTTTTAAGATAAGCCTCTGGGTCCATTGCCCAGTCAGTAGTGAGCTATGTGAGCAATGTCTCTATATCTATTATAGACCCACCCACTGTGTCTTAAAGCTTGTGGACTCTCTAACTTGCTTTTAATGGCCTCTTGTAATTGCATGTTAATCAGTGATCAGTTCAATTAAGGCTGACATCCTGGTCCTTATGGGCCTTTGTAAGTGTTGATCTTTGGGTTCTCACTAGGATGGAAATACCATTTTATTAGGGAAATGATTTGTCCACACTGGGTCGTAGGTGTGCATACTGGCCTCAAGGGTGAGAAGTGGGTCTTCTGGCTAGATAAAAGATAATCTCAGAGCACCAAGCAGCTCAGATGCCGGGCTGACTGATCTGACTGCTCTTTGACTTTGTTGTGTTTTTGCTCCCTGGGGAGGTAACATCTGCACCGTGACCTTATCGAGATCCGGGTCCCTCCTGCTGTTTCTCTGCAGCCAGCTCACATGTAATATTTGTTGTCCATATGGCAAAGTGACCAGGTTCACCACCACCAAGATGTTGCTGGGGCGATCCATCGGCACCAGGCTGGCCACAGAGAAGATTAAGAACTCTTCTTATCAATTTAGAGTGTATAATTTATAAATGTCCCCACAGTCCAAAGACATGCTGAGGCTAATTGGAATTACTAAATTGCCTGTAGGAGTGCATATGTGAGTGAATGGTGTTACGTGCCGTAAGGTTCAGGGGAGGAGCACGTAACAATGGTGTGTGAGTGAGCCCTGCGATGGGCTGCCCCCCGTTCTGGGTTGTTCCCTGCTTCGTGCCCATTGCTTCAAACATTGCTTCAGGTATAGGCTCCGGCCCCCCGTGACCCAGCATATATATATATATATATATATATATATATCCATCCATCCATCCATTTGCCAAACCGCTTATCCTACTGGGTCACGGG
>JAODJX010000065.1:11771534-11789107 GCA_026776945.1 Isichthys henryi | reverse complement strand
GTCTGGTTCCTCACCCAGGACCTGTTTGCCTTGGGTGACCCTACCAGGGGCATAAAGCCCCAGACAACATAGCTCCTAAGATCACTGGAACACGCAAACCCCTCCACCACGATAAGGTGTCGGCTCCAGGAGAGGTACAGCGTTGTCTATGACCAATATATGTATAACTGAGGCTGATGTAGTGCAAAGCCTAGCTAAGCTCAAAATAAATAAATCGCAGGGCCCTGATGGCATCTTACCTACAGTTTTAAAGAGATGAGGGATATTATTAGCCAAACTTTAACTTTACTATTCCAGAAATCGTTATTTGCTAGTGTGGTACCTTCTGATTGGAACCATGCTAATATAACGCCCATATTCAAAAAAGGGGATAGAAGTAATCCAGCAAACTATAGGCCAATCAGTTTAACTAGCATTGCTGGAAAAATAATGGAAGCTATAACACAAGTGAAAATGGTAGATTACCTGGATTCAAATAACATTCTGAGGGATAGCCAACATGGATTTAGGAGAGATAGATCCTGTTTAACTAATTTGCTTAAGTTCTTTGAGGAAGAACGGCAATCAGCCGTCGTGACAGTAAACTGTGAGAAGATCCTGTTGGCACGTCTCTAACATAAATGGCTTTTTAAAGAAGCTTCTTCACCCTGAAGTGCTGCTCCTTTCTGTGTTTCACCAGCTGCCATGTTTTTGTGCTGAGCAATATTTTCATTCCCGGCCCGATTTCCCTGAAGGGACCGTCCATTTGACCCTCACCGCAGCTCCACCCTCCGCTTGCCCCACAGGCATCAAACTGACCGGGGGTGTCGGCAGCCGCTGGCAGGCCATCTATGTACAGGAGGTGTTGCCCCATTCCCCTGCCAGTGTGGACGGCACCATCCAGCCTTGTGAAAAGATCCTCTACATCCGTGGGAAGTGTACTATGCGAATGACGCTGGAGGACTCAGTCAGGGTCTGCGAGTCAGCCCCGTGCAAGGTCAAGCTGAAGGCCACCAGGTCCGGGCCATGTCACATGACCCAGTTCAGCGTTGCACATTGACCAACCAGCCCAGTTCGGAGGTCACATGATTAGGGACCTTAACAGTGATACTGTGTCTTGTGCAGGGATGACAAGCCGCTGGTACCCAGAGGGAAGAGGAGTGGTGAGTCGTTTGGTTTCTTTCCATCTCCATACAGAGAACAGCGTCAGTGGACATGTTGGTGATACCGTGTGATGAACTCTGGGTGGATTCCAGTATACAGTACTGTGCAAAGTTCTTAGGCAGTCAAAGGAAATCATGTTTAAACAATCTCCATACAGATGTAAAACTATGATATTATGTCTGTCAACATTTGTCAGCTTGGCCATTTCAATGCTCTCCTAAATTCACCGCAGTATGTCCAATTCACCTCTGCACTTTTTCATTTGACTGCTAGCACACCTTTAATTAATGAATGAGTGAGCTGGTGGTGAAATTCAATGAATACATGGAATGGCTGAGGTGCCCCTGAGGAGAGTTTTGAGGAGTAAAGCGGTGTTCAACTACCCGTCCAACTAGATATGGGTAACTTTTTGGAGAAAAAATTCTTGTTTTTATTGTGTTAGTGTAAAGTACCTTACTGGGAGGGAGCAAAATCATGGACTGTCTGTAGGTCCCCAAGGACAGCATTAGGAAACACTGGTCTACACCAGATTCCCTGTGTGTCTCGTTAACCTTCCCTGAGGTTACTTAAGCACTTGGGCTGTCAGAGGCATGTCTGGTGGGGGATTCAGGCGGGCAGACTATCCAGCATAAGTCAGAAGTGACAAGCATTAGATCCAGAGCTGCTCCGCTGCCTGCCATCAGCAAATGCCTGACTGACTCTCCATCGCGATGTGTCAACTCCCATTAGGGCAAGAGCGCAGGCACAGCCACATTCACTGGGCCTTAGTAGGTGAGTCAGAGCGCGGGTACATCCACTCTCACTGGGCCTTAGTAGGTGAGTCAGAGCGCGGGTACATCCACTCTCACTGGCCTTAGTAGGCGAGTCAGAACCTGGGTACATCCACTCTCACTGGCCTTAGTAGGCGAGTCAGAACCTGGGTACATCCACTCTCACGGGCCTTAGTAGGTGAGTCAGAGCGTGGACACAGCCACACTCTTGGGCCTCAGTAGGCGAGTCTGAGCACGAGCACAACCTCACTCACGGGCCTTAGTAGGTGAGTCAGTGAGTCAGAGCGTGGGCAAAGCCACAGTCACAGGCCTGAATAGGTGAACCAGAGCACAGGCAAAGCCACAGTCGTGGTCTGTGAGTCTGAGTGTGGGCACAGTCACAGGCTTTAGTTTGACCTCTCTCTCTTGTCGTGAGGCCTGTCCTCTTTGCCATTCTCAGGCCTGTTCTCTATCTGCCAGCCTGAGACCTGTCCTGGCTCTGCCATCTTGAGGCCGGTTCTCTCACTGCCATCCTAAGGCCTGTTCTGTCTCTGCCACCCTGAGGCCTGTTCTCTCGCTGCCATCCTGTGGCCTGTCCTCTCTCTGCCGTCTTGAGGCCTGTTCTCTCGCTGCCATCCTGCGGTCTATTCTCTCTCTGCTACCCTGAGGCTTGTCCTTTCTCTCATCCTGAGCTGTGTCCTCTGTCACCTATTCTGACGGCTGTTCTTAAACTGTACCCACTCCCAGGGGTGTTTCAGTGGAATAGACATGTGACACTGTTCTCCTGGTTTGAGGATCCAGGCGTTGCAGAGCAGGATGTGACCTGTGACGACAGTAAGGACACCTTGATGTCTTTCTGGCTGGGATTGGTGGGGTGTGGGGGATTAATTATTAGTGAGGCTGCAGACCCCCACTAGGGTATTACGGCACGGTGCTTCTCGCCGTGGGAGCTGTCCTGTGAACCATGTCACCGGTTGCTAGGAGACAGCTACGCTGGGGGTAAGTGTCATCAAGGGGCACACAAACTCAATCGGGAGGGACAGCAGTTCACTGTGCAGCGCTGCTCTCCAGATATGGCTACAGACCGGCGATGGCACCGTGAGTTTGGGGCTGTCACCCCTAAGGCTCTGAGCTATTCTGGGCCTTTTTTTAGAAATTCATATTAGCTTAGATGAAGTGGGCAGGTTGTGCTGTTTGTTGTGAATATTAATTGTGGGAGGCTGATTTTGTCTAAACCCAGCTGCTAAAAGCTCAGTCCTGCTCTGTTGTGAACTTGTGAACTATTTCTCAACTTTGTGAGATCAGGCCTTAACGTCAGTCTGAGCGGATCTCCAAGGAGCCACCCCTGTTTTTGTCTTCTGCAGGGAGCGCTTTTCCTGGCAGTAGGGAGAGACTCGGATGCAACCTCTCGCCAACCTCAGCGCAGCAGGTGAGCATCCCCATACCCAAATCCATGATTTCTCCCTGAACCAGGTTTGTGTTCATGTGCAAACTTTATCTGCCCTTAAGTTCGGCATGAATATTTCACCAGTCTGCGTCTGCCAGCGTAGGGACCTATGACCTGTGCTCAGGGGTGGAATCTCTCATTGAGCATTTGTTCTACCTTACAGTTCTTTGCTCTGCCCCTCCCCCCCATCGCTGTTTAGAACTGCATCTACCAACTGGAGTTCCCGAAGCCTGAGACAAGGGGGCTGGGCTTCACCCTAACGGGCGGAGTCAATGGGAGCTACCTCAGAGTGAATGACATCAGACCTGGGAGCATGGTGGCTATGGACGGCAGGCTCCGGGTGGGGGATGTGCTCCTGGAGGTACCCGGCCATCAAACCTTCCGCAGACTGCCAGAGGAACATAGCTGTGGGGGTTATGCTTCATGGTGTGGTAGGACATGTAGAGGCAGGAGTTGTTCATAAATGGAATAAAGGAGCCGAATACAAAAAATACTGTTTAACTGGAAACATATTCGACCATCATTGTGTAAATTCTGAGTGATATGTAGAAGACCATTCTTTCCACTATTATCCACCCATCCATCCATTTTCCAAACTGCTTATCCTACTGGGTCGCGGGGGGTCCGGGGTCCGGTTATAAGTGGGAAAAGGGAGCCTTATTTTAAAGTGGTACCATTATTTTTATTATTATTATTATTTTTATGATTATTATTATGTGCCTCAAAGTTGAAGCTGACTGCTTGTGTCTTTATAAATTCAAGGCACTCATGGTCTTTATTGTCATCATACATGGCAGTAGAATGAGAACTCCTGCAGAATGCCTTGTCTTGCCTTTATTCTGGCTGAGGATGGTTTGTTCTCTGCCAGGTGAACGGCATTATTGTATCGGGCCTAAGTCGCAGCAAGGTGCTGGAGATCCTGTGGGCAGCAGAGGGCACTGTGCGGCTGACCGTACACAGAGACAACTTGGCTATGGCCGGTCCGGAGTCTGAACATGGCTGCCCAGGTCAGCTACTCAAGCATTGGCGAGACTTTGGGTGAGGTCCTTCAACTGCATCCTACTGATGTGTGACTTTTTCCACAGGAATCACCTTGGAGACTGACTCAGAAGAGGAAATGACAGAAAGACGGGTTATGGGAAAATTCTTGGAAAACTCAGGAGAGGTAGAGCGGAAAGTTTCCACCCGGTGCTATAGCTGCAGCCTGTAGTGCCTGATGACATCATCTTCATCCTCATTCTCCGCACTGTTTGATGACATCATCATTACCACCATAGTTTGGTAACATTCAAAATGCTGACCTTTCACTTCTGACTTGCAGGAAAGTCCGAACAGCTCCCATCTCCCACTCTGCATGCTTGACAAGGCCCAGGAAGCCTGCGACAGGTACCACACAGCCACAGAGGCCAAATAATGATACCATAATATGCAACGTTTACATTAATTAAGGAGTTCATGGTCGGTTTTTTTCTATTGGTTGTGTGTTTTTAGTTGTTTATCTTAATTTTCATGCAGCAAATAAGAATTGCATTGTAAATAGCAACAATGAGCATGATTACCTTAACTTACAACTTCATACAGCTGCAGGACACAGGATGACTTTAATCAGCTATTAAGTTGTCCACAAGGAGGCAGCAGAGAGCCATTAATAAAATCCATCCTCCTTTTGTGTTTTCTGAGTCTCAGATAAAATCAAGTCACTGACCTGTAGTTACATATAGTTTACTTTGAGCAGCTTTTCAGTACTTTTGGTGGAAGAGGTGGCCTTGCATGACTGCCCTATGGAGGAATACCATCATTATTCCTGACTCTGCTCCACCTTGCTTCAGGAACGCATTTCTGTCACTGCAGCGAGATGCAGCCAGCAGACAACGCAAAGATCAAAGTGATGAGTGGAGCAGTGAGGATGAGGAGGGTGAGGGTGACAGTGATGAAGATTCATCATACCTTGACTGGCCTTTGACAGGTGGAGTGGATTAATGGGTCAGGGCCCGGAAGCATATCTCCAAAAAAATATGGTGACGTCTGAGTCCTTCATGGGTAGTTGGGCTGCTAATCAGTCCATTACCTGCCACTTCTTCACGAAGACTCTCTGATTGATAACAGCTGTGATTCCAGGGTGCTTCTTGCAGCTTTCTTGTAGAGTTTTCCTCAAAAGCGAGAGAGATGATTTGTGGGTGGAGCTTCTGTAAGAGCCTGCATATTTCCATGCAGATTTCTTATCCCTACAAATGACAAACAAATTTACAAAACTCACTCAGTCCTCCCTTAGTGAGTTGAAATTTAACGAACGCTCTGCCTTGGATTACGGTGAGTGAGTGTTGGTTCCAGGTACAATAACATATGATGAGGAAATCTGACTTTCATTGACTTGCATCTCAAAAACAACAAACAAATGGACTGAGTGAATTTTGGAAATTTGATTTTCAATTCTGCTTTTCTCACCATGAAGCAGAAAGCCCCATTGTTTCAGAGGAGGCCCTCAGCAACCTGGCTGTGATAAGCCCGCCTGAGAACAGCCAGTACTCCGGTGTCTGCCTCAGGGCCCTCATTCAGAACCTGCAGCACCAGCTGGATCAGCAGGATCTCATTAAAGAGTTCATGGTATGTGGCCCGATCCAACCCGGGCCTGAGTTGACACCTGGAGTTGGGTAACACTAGGAGCAGTGTACTTTTATGGCTCCCTGGCCACTTCTGTTCATCATAGCCAAGGAGAGGAATCGAGTGTCTGGGCCCTCTCACTGGCTAACAGGTGGCATGCCAGGCCTCACTCAGCTTCATTCTTCGCACGATGAACTTCCTGTTCTTCCCAAAAGGCCTTGGAGCACCTGAGACCTGCCGACAGCTGCCTGGTGGGAAATGCTGCGGAGAACCGGGAGAAAAACCGGTACCGGGACATTTTGCCCTGTGAGTTGCTGGCACGCCACTCACGGTCCCCCCTCCATTGCACTCCCCGAAATGAGAATCCAGAGAGGATATTTGGGGTTAGGCCTGTTGAAGGTCCATGTCTATTCAGTCTCCTGCACCATCAGTTAATGACTGATCCAGTGTAGGGTCCTAGGTGCACCATGCAGGGAGCGGGCCCACCCACACGCCACCCCGGTTCTCTATCAGCACATATCATGCTGCGTGTGTGTTCCGTCTGTACTGCAGGGGTCACGCGCATTGCGCATTTTGATAGCAAGGCCACTGTGGATCTGTACTGTTCACTGGCCTGCAGAGCCCTGCTGCTCGGCTTGTAAAACTCAACACCACCCAGAAGGAGAGGCTCCGCCTGCAGCCGGAGGGGCTGCAGACCACACCGAGGCACACGCACATCACCATGGAGATTTTTCTGTTGGGCCCTTCTCTGGGATTTGTCTCCAAGGGGCCTACTCTAGTAATCTGTTTCCGAGGGGGTTTCTCCAGAGGCCTGTTTCCGAGGGGCATTCTCTAGGGGCCTGTCTTCAGGAACTTGTCTCTGAGGGGCCTTCTGCAGTTTGAAAAGGTTCTTACAGTCTTTAGATAATTTCAAAGGATCTCAGCAAATCCAGTAAGAATGAGCAACATTCCCATCTCACCCCGAGGGAATTTCTGCCACGTTCCAATATGCCCATGCCTGTTTTCCTCCAGCTTTTGTGCTAGTCTGAGCTGATTCCCTGCATGATGCTCTTTGGGATGCCCCCCCTACCTCCTTGTGACCCCACAGACGATGGAACACGGGTGTCAGTGGGGGAACAGCAGGAGTACATCAACGCCAGTTACATCCGCATGAGCGTGGGGCCCGGTGAGCGGCTCTGCTACATCTGCACGCAGGGCCCGCTGCCCGGCACCCAGGCCTGCTTTTGGCAGATGGTGTGGGAGAATCGCTCAGATGTCATCGCTATGGTGACGCGGGAGGTGGAGTGCGGCCGGGTCAAGTGCCACCGGTACTGGCCCAAGAAGCTCCACGAGGTTCTGGACACTGGGCGCTACCAGCTCATCCTGGACAACTACCAGCAACAGGACAACTTCTACGTCAGGATGATCAAGATGGTGGAGAAGGAGGTGAGCATGGAGTGAGGAGGTGCAGGCGTGCAGTGCTGATGTGTCACGTGAGTAGGGAGGGAGCAGAGGATGCAGTGAGGAGATCCTCCTGGAGGTTCAGCCTCATCCGCTGTTTTAATCGCACCCCCATTCTCTTATAGAGTGGGGACATCCACCTGGTGAGGCACCTGAAGTTTGCAGCCTGGCCCGACCACGGTGTGCCACGCTCCTGCCACCAGCTGGTGTGCTTTGCCCACTACATGAGGGCTGTGCACCGTACCGGCCCCGTCATCGTGCACTGCAGCGCTGGCGTTGGCCGAGCCGGCGTCCTCATCTGCACTGACGTCATCTTGGCCCTCATCGCGAAGGACCTCAATGTGAGACGATCTCTCCCCAGCCCTTAGCTACCCGCTCCATGTCCCCCTCTCCCTCCCTAGGGGCCAGGCCCGGCTCTTCCTCTGCCAGTGAGTCTAACCACTGTGCTACTTTGCCTCTGCAGATAAACATCAGCAGCATTGTGAGGGAGATGAGGCTGCAGCGCCACGGCATGATACAGACCAAGGTGTGTTACTCTGCAGTTCAGACGCCGTCCTCTGCAGGCTAGGCTGTGCAATGACTTTCTGAGGTGCCCCTATAGAGATGGCTCTCAGCCTCTGGGTAAAGCCTTGGTCCTTAAGATGTCTCCGGAGATTTTTGATCTCTAAAGGCCACACATATGTGTCCGTGGTTCATTAATAGCTGTACTCACATCCTGGGGGCCCCTAAATGCTGGACCACATGGAGCCAGAAAACAGAACAAGCAGCTGTTCCCTGGCAAAAAGACAACGCAGATCATTTCAGAGTTCGGCCTAATTTCATTAGCTGTCCGAGGGGAGTTCTGCTTACATCAGCACAGGGCGCGTTGGGTTTCCCTTCCTCCAGACGGGCTGAGCGGAGCCCAATAAATCCAACAGTACTGCTCGGTAATGAACACGGCCTTCCCTCTGATTCCAGGAACAGTACCTCTTCTGTTACAAAGTCTGGCTGGATGTCCTTCAGAACATCCCGGTTCTCTGTGGCACCCAGTGGCTCCAGGAAAAAGCCTCCTGAACACTGCTGGTTTCCCTGGCTACCTTCTCCAGCATTCTCCCAAAGAAGACACTTTGTATGCTTTCATACACACCCACACCCGTGTATTTTTATTTTTAGTTCTACCCTCTGTAATCCTCATTTCTGCAGCCTGAACCATCGTGAACCTTGTCTGGGTTCTTCTGCAGGACATTGTCACACTGACACACTTCGGTGCAGTTTGGCATTTTAGATCTTAGATGGTCACAGTCTGTTAACCTTCAAGGGTCCATCAGAACAAAACTAAGTTGTTTTGATCACGGTGTGAATATTTTACCTGCAGTTTTCTCCTCCAGATAACAAGCTATATGCATCATGTGTATTGTGTCAGAGCTCCCAACAGATTTTAAACAGATGTGCTTTGGTGTCGTGGTTCATGAGGTATGGTTTGTATGTTTACATGAAAACTGGTCGGTAGAAGCGGTCTGTCCGTGAACGAGACATCTGTAAGTGCGGTGGGGGTGGTGGGACACAGGAAACGGGCCAGACAGAACCACAGACTCCTATTACCGCTAACAGTAATGATAGGGAGGAATGTTTAATATTAGCATTTATTATCTATCGACAAACATGGCCGTCCTCAGGGGGCCTCCGTCCTCTTAAAGCGGAAGGTGATTCAAGATCTGGACTCTGGTGTTCATCATTCCACACAGTAAATGTTTGTGTGTTTCTCCCACTCCTGTCTCTTCTCACACACTATAGGAAACGTATAGAAAATATTAACTAAGATGATGAAATGCAGAAGCACTGATTAGATTAGATTAGATTAGATTAGATTCATGATTAGATTAGATTAGATTGATACGCTGAAGTCAGGATGGAGGCATGGTTGGAGTCTTGTTTGTAGGCCACGATTGCTGGACTGAACCAGCAGTGCAGTTCTTATTGTATTACATGGTAATCTCAATTTAATCTGCTGTGGTTTTAACAAAAGCAATATAATAATGATCTATAAAATCTATATATTTATATTTATAGTTATTTCCACCCCAAAAATCCATTCAAAGAAGATGTTTTACCTTCTTCCAGTATGTCGAATCTGATTGATGATTTCCAGTTTATAAATGAGTTCTTTGTTGTATGTCTCAGATGTTCTTATATAAGCATACATGCCTTCAGAGGGGCCAAACAAAGCACTTTTCTGGGGTCTCCGTTTGCATTTCACAAGATTCAAGGTTTCATGCCATTAACATTTCATACGGAAATATAAATCTGTCTGTCGTTGAACTGCAATTGCTTGTCTGGATAATTCTTATTTATTCACTGGATACTCCCCAGTATAACTCTCTATCTTATCCTTACTTCCCATTATAAAGTGCTATATACAATAAAGTACGGAGTGGAGTGGAAGGCCAGATTTACTGGGTGGGGTCTGTAAGGGAAGGTGCCACTGTTGGATTTCAGCTTAATGTTCCCTGGCTGGGCCGTCTGTCCTACCTTATCGGTATGTTTCCCATCTAGACTGGAAGGCGAATCTCTGATGCATTAGCGGGGGAAAGTCAGTGGGTGGATCTGCACGCACCCAAACACACACACGCACACACACCATTACAGTAGGATAAACACACTGCCTCAGAGAGTTTATTGAATCAGCATGTAAAGTACCAGGAAAAGGACCCTTCCTGTGCCTCCATTCCCCTGTCATGGTTCACCGTTAGGTTCACTTCCAGCAATGGTGCTTTTAATTTACACTCGGTCTATAGGCCCCCAATCCACCCACTAAGTCCTTCTGCTGCAGTTCTCCCCACTGACACATCCTGTGAAGCCTGATCCCATTTAGTCCATATATGATTCACAAGGTGTCCCAGCCTCCTAACAACGCCCCCATGTGAACATGTGACCCAGGCGTCATGCAGGTGTCTCCTTAAGCCCATTTCCCACTCTCGAGTCTCTACAGAAGGCCCCCGTGCCCCTCTGTGGGCCAACCCAACTGCTGGGAAGGCCTGTTCATTGTCTGGCTCCCATGTCAGAGCTGCTGGTGCCCGGTGTGGGAAATGAGAGAAATGTCTGCAGCAGTGTGGAGGCCGAATCGATGAAGTTACACAAGTCTCTGCAGCAGCAGTGGTGACAGCGGCTGGCCCTGGCCCGGGCACAACGAGGAGTGACCTCACAGCCCCCTTGTAAATCCACTGGTGCCGGGTTCACGGCACAGTGTAGACCTGCCTTGTTTTAGGGGGTAGAGTGTAAAAATAACTTTCACAGAGTGCTGCCCCCATCACAGTAAAATTCCTCTCACATTTCAGGCAGGCTGGAAAAGCAGTCGTGAGCTGTTTTTTGAACAATGAATTAATATCCACCAATCTGCAGGTGTTTTCAGGCGGCTTTCCTTGAGGACTGGCCCTTTTACCCAGACTCCTGTGCTGGGATGGCAGTGCTCAGACATCTGGAAGCCCAGCACACACTGGGGCCAGGAAACCAGAGGCTTAATTACAAATAACATCAGCCTCAACCCTGCAGCCTCTCAGGTGGCCTGTAGGGGGTGCCGGTGGGCACATGAGTTCCAACAGCAGCGTGCCTGAGTGCCTACTTCTGCATCATCATAAAAAAACTCCCTAACAATAATTTACCCACCCCCCAGACCCACCTCAAAATGACTGCAGTTCATGTTTTTCAAAAGTTAACCACATTTACTTGGTATATAACTGATCTATGTCAAGTGCCGATGTAAAAACTCACCGTGTGTCCATGACATCCTAAGGGAATGTCCCCTAGTTCCACTTCGAGCTGCGGGTGTTTTTCCTTTGCTGTCAGTGATTCTGTATCTTCTTGTACAGCCTACATTTCATAGATCCATCCATTTCACTATAGGATCATCATGGGGCAGGCAGTGCAGGCAATGGCCCAGGGTCCAGGGCCCCGAGCTTGGAGGGAGACCCTGAGGTCGGCTGATTACATCCACATTACAACGACAAATCTGCTTTATATGTGTATTCTAGTGTTATGGTGTGTTTATCAAATCCTTTTTATTGAACTTATGAATTTAGACTTCAGGTCCCCATCAAACAGCTGCATTTCTATCCCAGGTGCTGTGAGACAGGCGATCAGGCCGGACAGAGGAATAGGGACACAGAAATTCCCATTCTCATCTCTGAACAGGGCCTTGGACTGAGCAAGCCTCACTAGAGTGAGGGTGGGGAGCTGGGGGGGATAATCTGGCGAATGCATTTCTGTTTATTTTTGCCGCTGTTGTCCATGTGAGGCCCCTTGGTGTCACTCTGGTGACAGCAGAGTAACAGAGAGGCTATTCATGACGATTTGAATGGAGACTGCTTATCAGCATTGGGGGCGCAGGGACGGGAGGGGGTTTAACGAGTCAAGGAAGGCCAATTATGACAAGTCCGTCCTGGAGAGCTCAGCTCTAATTAAGCTAGCTGGGAATACGCTGTTTATGGGAAACATTTCTGTGCTCCCCATACCCGTTTTTTTGGAGGGCTCTTTATTTGAAGCTGTTCCTTTTTTGCTGACATTTGTGCTGTTTTGATAGCATTGGTAACCATTGGTTACACCTTAGAAGAACAACAACAGCCCCCAGAGCTGGGGAACCCCTTGGCCCCAGTGACCATTAATGCTCACAGGCGCAAACACCGTTCCTCTGAGGGCGGACCAGGGAAAAGGCCGTTATGGCGACTTCATGCCACAGAGAAGAGGTCATTCGCTTCTCCGCAGAAGTCCAGCTTCTCCTTCCATTGTTACTAGGAGGTAAGTCGCTGCATCTGGATGGGATCTATGAGTGACATCCATCTCCCAGCTGAATGATTGATTAGGCCGCATTTGCATGATTGCAATTAGTGGAGATGATGGGCAGTAATTGGATCCTGATGGATCATAAAGCTCTCAGCTCACAGGATCAAAATCAATTTGCATTTCAGCCAATGGCCCAGTTACGGACACACAGCTCTTCTGGAGTCATATGAAGTGCAGATGGAATTCGCAGGGGTCCTCCTAGTATGTGAGGTGAGGGTTAGGTTAGTGTGGGAGGTTAACTAGCCTGTTAACCTGGTCTAACCTCTGCTCTCTCAAAACCTTGACCTCCAAGGGCAAAAAGTTGACCAGATCAGGATGACATTACAGGGAATCCCACCCTTCCCTCCACTCCCTCCACCATTAGACTCTTCTTGAATGTTTTCATCATGAAATAGAACAAGAATTGGGGCGGGGGGGGTTGATTTTGGGAGGTGAAAGCTGCTTAGTAAAATAAACAAACCTAAAACAAGCTCTTTTTCAGCATTAGGCCAAACAATTCAGGAATTTCAGATAAATGCAAAGCCAATATGCATCACCTATGCATCAAAATACATATTGACGTAACTAGTGGAATGAAAAGTGCTCATGTTTCAAAGTAGACTCATATTTCTTCCCACATTCTCCATACTCTCCCAGAAGGTCCTCTTACAAGTGAACCTTCTGAAAGACTCAGATGACCAGTTATGCATTGTGCAGGCATCTTATTCTAGGATCCATGGGGGACAATACAAGAATGTAAAAAACCGTCTTAATTCCCTCTCTTTAAACCGTGGAAGGATTGCACTGTTTTATTTGACCTTTAGCGACTCGCCTTTCATTTTATTTACACGCTGCATTCTGATAGTTGCCTCTGGGGATTCATTCCAGGTAGCGGCATAAATCACGAAGGGCTCCCCAGCTCCCTGCGGAAACGGTCATTACGGCCGTAACCCGGCACTATCCAAGCCGCTCTCTCTCATGGGGGCCTCGCTCTCGGCGCCTGTGTATTCTCTAGCGCGGTACACCGTGTGCCTCCATGACAATGGCACTCAAAATATGACACATAAATGACAAAATGCCCTGCCGCATGACATGAGTCATGTGGGGTCCCCCAGTGATGACTGGAGGAGCTCGAGCTCTGGGCCCAGGTTAGCGATGACAGCAGGCAGCACGCCGACAGTGCCTACAGAGTTAGTCAGCAGCAATGCAATTGCCCACATCCTTCTACACCACCCACTGAGCCAGATAAATGAAGCAGATTGGCACCAACTCTATATTTGCATGTTTCCGAACAACTGCACTGTCAGTCTCTGGACATGGCACAGTAAAGCAAAGGCAAGCAGCTCAACAGACCAGGTAGTTTGGACATCTTCGCCTGTCTTTCCTCCTGTTCAGTGTGCATTACTGTGTATGACCTTCGCGGGCGCTCCACTCCGTGTGATCCGAGCACGTCAGTGAGTGCTACGAACGACGAGTTAATAAGGAGCCCTGTCAGCAACTGGCATCTCAACCCCCCCACCCCGTGTCTGTCAAACCACTGTCCCGATTCGAGCAGCGGCACGAGGATGACAGAAGCAGTTTAATCTGACGGCGAGGATGGCGTTCCCTTCGTTAACTCTCCCGTCGCAAATTGGACTCCTCATCAGATGTGTAATTAGCACCTGCTCGTAATTCCGTAACCGGTGTCAGACTTAAAAAAAATGGATCGCCACATTTACGGCGGAAGATGTGCCCAAATTGGAGAGCTATTAATGCGGGAGGCGGCAGGCTAGACACAGGCGGGCGTGCGAGTCGTTTGTCTTCATCAGAGGGGACCCTAATTGAAAAATGCTGAGAAACGCGATTGTCGAGAGCGATAATAATTCATTATAAAGGGGCAGACAAGCCCAGAGAGCCATTTGTATTCATTAATGTGCATTTGCAATTAACATGTGATTTTGACAGGTTCAGGGCCTGGGCCTTAATTCACGGTCGCTCGCCTGCAGGGTGGAAAACGGCAGCCGGCTTGAGAGAGCCGCTGATTCCAGATGGTGCGGCGCATCGCTCTGTTCCGACGGGAGGCGCAGAAATAGGTCACTGCCATCACGATAACATCAAAGCGGTCCCGACTCGGGTGAACGGTCCACGCAAAGTCGCCTGTCTGACCGCTCCTGTGGACTCGAGGTTACAGATCAGCCGCTAATGCGCCCTGTCACCGCAGAAAGTGAGGAACTTTATCAGATGGGCACTGTCAGAGGTCGTTTGTCATCCCGAGTGACGGATCCCTGCCACATGACAGGATGCCGAAGAGGGGGGGAACGGACAGAAACAAAGGCTGTGGAAAAGAAAGGGGACAGCAGTAAGGTGAAAAACGACACCCAGGGTGGGATAAGATAAAGCCCAGGGTTCAAGTTGAACACCCACCTTTTGTTCTTTATACACGTATGTTTTTAATTCTGGTCAGTTCATTAAATTAATATAATGTAGCATATTTAAAGTATGTCCTGTGAAATATACTGAGTATGTTGGACCGGGACACTGCCTTACTATAGCAATGGAACCTTCTAGAATCTTCACCAAGCATAGGTCCATCCTCACCACTAACATCACACAGAGACTGAGGGTGTCACACATCTGTGAGACTCACCTATGACAGTGTCCTATGATGGGAGCCCTCTTACACAAGTCTGAGTATTGCAGACTGTTGGAATACTATGCTGTGAGCCATGGGTACAACAGCCCCCAAAGGGCCACTCTCCCCTGGCCTCACAGCACCAATTTGTATTCTTTCAGCTGGGCAGGGAAACACTCCAATCACAACATGACAACCTTAACCCCTACCCAGCCCTAACCTTAACCGTAAGTAACCAAAACAAAATACAAGACTTTCGGAATTTTTTGTTTTTTGATTGCATTCACAGATTTTATAAAACTGAGCTTCCCCTTGTAAGGACCAGTACATGCAGCCTAACAATGTATGACTTTGAACTGCAGAGATCTCAGAGAAGAGCTGCACCAGAAAGGGAGAACATGCAGACACATGGAGCTCAGGCAGCTGAGCAGACCTTCTGTTAGATTATGATCCCAGGTGATGCTAGAAGATCCAGCTCCACTGTGAGATGCGGAATTTCCAGGAGGTGGGTCTGACCAGCGTTTGATTAGGGATCTGAGTTCCTACCTTGCCCATGGATAGACCAGAGGATGCTATGCTATGCTTAACAGCAGCTTCAGGTCGGTCCTCCATGAACTGGGTGGACTTGTGTTTTTCTGACTCTGCTTGGGGGAGACCCATGTTAGTCCCTCTATAACTCAGACTCAGGCCCATTCAATAACACACGCAGTGGGACCTCAACAGCTGAGCATGTGTGCTAGCGCCCCTTAGCTCCTGTAGCTCGATAAGTGGAGCTGTGTGCTAGCAACACAAAGATCACTGGTTCAAATCCCAGGGAGTCCATATCAAAATTGTTAACCTGTACCGCGAGTTATTTTGGATAAAAGGTGTAAAATAAATGTGTAAGTGTTTCTGATTGTCCACAGTGTGTGGAGACGTAAGCTTACTAATGGGACATTTCAACGTGAGCTGTGATAACCAGCAAAAGAACACATGGCCTGTTCCTGACGGAGTCCAGAGGCCTTTGCCCTGTCGTTAACAACAGACGCTTGCTGGTGTTTGGAAAGGCGTGAGGTGTTTCAGTGTGCTGTAACTGTACCTCTCAGCCGAGGGGGGGGGGGCACCAACAGGGACAAAGTGAAAGGTACACCTCTCCCAGGGCCCCGGAAACGCACCTGGCCTTCACACCCATGTCGTTCATCATGGGCCCAATCAAAAGGCAGAGCTGTCGGCCCAGTTTCTGTACTACTTTTTCATCCAGATATCCGCCAATTATCTGGAGCGTGGAACACAAAGTGGGGCACTGAGCAGGAAGACGCTTCGAGCGTGTACGCAGTGGTGGGTGGGGGGGCCAGACGAAGGTGTGAGCATGGATATGATGGGCGTGCACCCCTACGGCTATATGGAGTTCCACGTGACGTGTGGTTGCCCCACTCCGAGGCTCCGACTCTGACCCCAGCAGACTGAATGATCCCGCAGAAAGCCCCGCTCCCAGGGAAGCCCGGCTGGCAGCCTTTTCTAGCCGGAATCCCCCGCTCCTCCGGATGCCCGGTCCGTCACATTTTCCGACCTTTTAGAGGGGTGTTGTTTTCTTAAACCCGCCATTCAAGGGGCGCCTTCAAGAACGACTGTATTTTTCTCCGCCCTCCGTTCCCTCCTTCCACGTGCTATTTTTTTTCATATGATGAGGTACCAGCTTGTGTCACTGTTTGTCTGTCCCACCCTGTCCACCCAAAGCATTACAGTAGTCCCAAATATCGCTAAAGTAGAGCCAAGCTGCCTAGAGCCATATCGCCGAGACAGAGGACACCCTTGTACAGAAGAATGGGGGCATGCTTTTCTGTGTACTTATGTGTGTGTGTTTGTGTGTGCACATTTTTTCAAATTATTTCATAGTAGGGACCAGATTTCCCCCCAGTGTAATAGAAACCTGTAGCTTTTCACCTTGTGGGGACATTTTTTGGTCCCCACAAGGATAACCTTAATCTGTGAATGCAGTACATGTGTATGTGCACGTGTGTGAGCATGCAAAGCCTCAATAACATGGATCAGACAAATCAAAGCAGGTTAATCCCTTATCTCTCAGTATTTAGTGTTGCCTGTTACACCTGCTATTGTGTCCGTAGAGGTGACGAGGGCCTTATCAAGAAGCTCCTCCCACTCTCCACCAGCTGCACATTGCTAAGTGTTCCCTCTCCTCTGGTTTAAACTAGACCTGTCCCGGCAAAGCGACGCATCTTCCCCCGTAAGGTGCTGACTTTGTGACAATGACAAGGGTTTGCGTGTCACCGGGGCTCCCTTTCACAGCATGGAGCACCGACCTGGGCCCCTCTCCAGCTACCATTTCATCCTTTTATCTGTCTGCTCGGACCAGCTACGCCTACTGGCATGAGAGAAGGTGACACTCGTCCCGCAGAGGCATGTCTTTTGGCACGTCCACATGTACGCCTTTGTTTTTGAAGCCCTTTCAAGTCTCCTGATCCTTTCAAGCTAAAGTGTCGCAGCGAAGGGCCTGTGAAATCCTAGCCCAAAAACAGGCCAACAACACAGCAACACAAGGAGAACAAAGGGATGCTTCCAGGCCTTTCATTCGCTCACCTTCAGCTTCTGTCACGAATTTATTAGCCTTCATAAACAAGGTCTATGACAGGGGTGTCAAACTCCAGTCCTGGGGGCTGGAGCCCTGCTCATTTTTGGGTTTCCCCTCATTTAACACACCTGACTCAAATCCTTGCACGTCATTTGTGGTGAAACAGGGAAATAACAAGCCCCCCCCCGCCCCCCAGGACAGTATTTTGACACCCCTGGT
>JAODJX010000065.1:11740896-11760803 GCA_026776945.1 Isichthys henryi | reverse complement strand
CCCCCGATGCCCCCCCCAAAAAAGCCAACAGCCCGCCCGTGTTGTGACCACCGCTGTGTCCTTGCAATTTAAGGATGTGAAGGAAAGCAGAAGATAAATATCAGATGTGCGACAACAAAATAAATCTGATATGGGATCTCGGGATAATAGAGAAGCATTTTACAGATGTTTAAATACGTGCCGCCGGCCTTGGAGCCACGACCTGCGGTGAGGGCTTCCCCAGACAGTAATAACCGGGTTTATCTGCCGCTCTGCTCTGTGTTTAACCCACTCAGTGACTCTGAGCAGCCCATGCTGGCAGTCAATGTGTTTTCATTGGCCGCACTCTCAAAGGAAGTTATCGAGAGACACGCAGGTAAAAAAGCAGGCAGAGAGCGGACAGGCGCCTGAGGTCAGCGTTCTGAACGTGCTTGTCGTAGTATCTAGAGCCTCTGGAGGTATCTGAGGTGTAATCCAGGAGAAGCAATATGTGCATGGATGGCACAGGATCATCAGATGTACATTGACATGGGCTATTTGAGTCACCCCCCTCCCCATAAATTTGGAGGGCAGGGTGATCATGGTAAAAGTTTTGGAATTGTGGGGGTGAGACTGTGGTGAATGGTATATGTGGTGGATCGGGGGGGGAGAGGGGAGTGAGGCCCCTTTTTAGCAGAGGCCTCTAGGCTTCAGCCTAGATAAAGCCATGCAATAAAGGGTCCTGATGCTCCTCAAATGTCGGAGCCATGCGAACTTAAATCCAGTGCCCTGGCTTGGAGGCTCCATCATCCAACTTGGCTACAAGCGGAAGCTCCTTTCACAACCAAAATGCTGCAGTTCTCCTGACGTGGGGCAGCTGAATCATACGGCCACAGCTCTCCTGGTCCTCCCTCTGGTCCTCCTGTTTACAGCACCGCTCATGTGATTGAGGCAGCAAGCTGAGGTTTCCTTTCAAGGATGGTTTGAATCCACATTCCTGCTTTCCGCAACTGTGCATGAAAAATAAATGTGTTGGCGGCTAAATGTCCCAGATACAAGCTGTCGGCATATAAATCAAACCCCCTCAGCAGTCCGGCTCATATCCATGTGACGTGTTATGAACAGGCTTCCTCTTCCACCGTATCCTTTCTGTTAAGGAAATGTTCTCAGAGTGTTTAAGCCCCAGAGCACACAACCTGACGTGGCCCAGTGGAAGACGATTCGGGCGAGTCAATGAATCGTTTCCTGGATCTGGTGATGATCTGATCTCGATTTGGTCTCAAGTGCCACCAACCTGCACACTTACACCCCTAGCCCCTCAATCTCCCCCCCCCACCCCCACCTTATTCTCCATCACGCAGCTCCATCTGCACTAGACAGGCCTAATTTTAGTGGGAAAGCCCGGTCCCCACCCTGTCACGGCCTGGATTTGTGCCACGAACTTGATTTCCAGCAGAGCCGCGATCTAAGCACAATTCCTACATGGAAATCTTTGGTTTTGCTGCCTTCTGACTTCTGCTCTCTTGCTGTTGGCTTTTAAAATAACATCACACTACTTGGCCCAGCTAACAGCAGTTACAGTGTGTGGGCACCATCATATGTGTAAAGGTGAACACAAAGATGGAAGAGGAGCCACAGAAAAAGGAACAAGTAGATCAGGGGATGCTGGGGAGGTGGGGGGTTATTATCCAGCACAGTGATGATGGGTTTTTAGGGGGGGGATTATCTGATGATTACTGACTGCTCAGAACTGCATGGAGGGACCTTCTGACTGGATTGCTGGACTGTTTCAAACTCAGAGGGAACAGGCTGATCTGCACTGAAAAAAGCTTAAAATTCGCCACTTGTTTGCAAGCAGCGACAGAGAGAGGACTCTGTTCCATTTCATGTAATTAAAGGAGCATTGACCTAAGAACAGGACTGGAAGATGAAAGAAAATGTACACAATCCTTCTGGATTTGTCTATTATTTTATGAGAATCACAGGTGTTTATGTTTTAACACAGCATGTCATTGTAGACCCAGGAAGCTAACTTCAGACAAGCTAGCTGCATTTAGCAAAATGATTTATGCAGCCAAGCTAAATCATTTCTTGGCCTAAGAGGCTGCCCAGAGATTCACTTTAGCACTTTCCATTTCATTCAAAGGCAAAAATACAGAGTAAGAAGAAGAAAAATATATGGCTGCCCAAGAAATACAAGTAGAAACTAATCCTTTAGATGGACCATTGTGTGACATATCTGTGTATCTGAGTAGCTCAATTTAAGATTAACCGGCTCTGCTACAAACATTAAACATCTCTTGAATTTTACTTAACTCCCACCTTTCTTATGAGAACAGACATAAAAGACCTTTTTTGAGGTCATACTTGTAGAAAACACAAAGAAACCTTGTTGTAGTAAAAATGAAGATATTTACTAACTGTCATTAAACACTCCGACCTCTTTATTTTACGTCAGGTTGATGTAAAGGGAAGCGTCGCACAAATATCCATTTGTTTATTGAAATTAATTTCACGGACTTCCTCTGTCACCCAGTTCCACTATCATTATCAGGCAGAGTGCATAACAAACGGCCACCTGTAACAGTGTTCTTCCATTCAGCTCAGTGTCAATCTGTAAATGTCATCAGGCAGTACGGTGGAAGGGTGATATTTCAGAATATGGTTGTGACATTGAAAATCAGCAGAATCATATACATGTAGGGTTTTCAGCTAAATTTTCAGTAACCCGAGAGATTAGTTATTGCAGATTCAAGTTCTGATAAAGCGGATGTACAAACTTCCAGACCAGATTAGCCCAATGAATACGGCAATTATTTGCCATTTATTTATTACTTGTCAATAAAGGTATCGTTTTACAAATAACACAACAGAAATAACACAGAAAATTAGTGAATGCTAATTATTTTGAAATACTATTTAAAGTGGAATTCAGTTAACCGATATAGTTTTTAAAATATTTTAAATAAGTTTACACACACTATTACCCTAATTACTCCAGCTGACAGAACGTCTCGGATTTTGTTAACTGTTCTTCCGTGGAAACGTTAAGTTGGCCTATGAATCAACGCTCAATCAGAGGTGTGAAGGAATGAAGTACAAAAACTTTGTTACTAAGTAGGTTTTTTTTGTACTTGAGTTGTTGTTGCAACTTTTATTTTAACCTTTCAATTCTTAGCCAAATGACTACTTTTTACTCTGATTCATTCTGCACGACTGTCTTGACTTACCTTATAGCGTACCTCAGTAGGGCTGTACAATTCTGGGTAAAATTATAAATCATAATTTTTTCACTCAGCATCGAGATCACAGTTTTCTTTGACAATTCTTGAGCAATATATTTCTTTATTATTACTATTTGGCATTACATATTATCTTTAAGAAGATGGAAGAAAGATACGTAGAGATGCATGATATCAGCCAATCGGTTAACATACCGAAATTGCAGGACAATATTTAAATTTTTTCAATATTCAAAGTTATAACGACTAGCTACTACTGAAACAATGGGGATTACTGCATTAGATAATCAGCAGTTTTCCCACTGGAAGACGAAGGCTTGAATCGGCTCATTCACCACTTATAAGAGGTCCAAAAGTACCGGCCTGCAAAATGTTTATACTGTTTATTAAATGTAGGCCATTGATTGATCTTTTGAATTCCAATGAATAAAAATGTCAGTCTACTAGTTTGTGCCAGCCAGCTCAGCAAGCTTTCTGCACAACAGGAAAATATGTGACTCAGTTTTGTGCTGCACTATAACTTAAATTCAAACCTGTATTGGGTGAATTTAATACAATAGGTTGTTTTTTTTTTATAAAATCAATAGATTTGAGTGTCGGCCTAGTATTTCTTACTTGCCTACTTTTAAAACATTTTTTTTTTTTTTACTTTTACTTAAGTAGTTTTTTTACTGCATGACTTTTACTTTGAAACATTTTCAGTGGTATCTGCACTTCTGTTTAAGTATGAAAAATTTCCACCACTGCGCACAGCAACATAAGACAGGCGTCCCTGCCACATTCGCAGTTACCATCGTGTCTTGAAGCCTATTCAAATAATTTTTCACTCAAATGACTGGATGAATAATTCTCAGTAAGTGCATTGGTCTTATTATTCAACTTATGAGAAATAAATTAAGCTTCCATTAGAAAGACCCACAGACGCTCTGTTCAAGTCACGCAGTGTTTCTTGTTTTTGGCAGACATCGTGTCCTGTATTTAAGGTATTTATATATTGACATCTACTGATATTACCGGGCTGTGGTAACCCATACTGGATTTCCCAGATTCCTTTGCGTTCTTTAGTGTAATACCATAATTATGTGCTGAACCCAACGAATTCCTTGACCATTGTGATTAATCAAACAGAGGATCATGGTTCCTTTTCTAATCTCAGTTCCTTCCAGGGTGCAGCCCCATGTGTTACTTTCGCTGCATAACTTCTTTAAAAACCTGAATGAACCAAAACTCAAACACACAAGCACGCACAAATCGGGTTTACACGGGCGCAGCAGCGGGCTGTTCCGTAATTCCGGACCAAAACACTGAAAGCGTGAATCCCACTGAGCTCATCTTCCCTGTCGAGCCTTGTGCTATTTATGATCATCATTATTTTGGCAAGAACTCAGCATACCGGTCACAGCGGTCAATAGCGTCCAGCGTGAACGAGATTTTTTAAAGGTACCTTAGAGATGCCATTGATTACTTCGATTCAGGAAGAAGGAATTATGTGACCCAGAGTTAATTCGAATTCCTTCCCTACATACATTCTCATCAAACAAAAAAGTGGCGTCATACGTCTTAATTACTTCGCCTGCCAGAGGACCTACAATAAAATACAGCAAGAAATCTTCCTCGGGATTGATTTACTCTTTGATTCGCTAGTAACCGTGTCAAAGTGGCGAAGTCTCGGGAGTTTTAAAGCAGATTTAAGGCAGATACAAGCATAGAGTGAAAAGGAGCCTTCGGTGGCCCCAGCTATGGGACGGTGTTTAATGGCAAAATGACCCAAGCGGCTCAGCTTGGTGCCGCCCCCACTGGAGCCGCTGGCTTTCACAGCCCCGGTATTGTGCTGCAGCACTGCAGACGGAAAACAAAAACGACCCGGCGAGGTGCGACCGTTCCCCTGGCAGAGGTCACGTACAGAGAGCCATGAATAACGTCTAACAGCCCCACAGTGAATCCTGCGATTAATGGCCCACTATATGCGAATATTTTCCACAGTGTCAGAACAGTAACGGCCTTTTGTCACACTTTGTGGAGAGATACATTTCGCGATGGTTTTTGCTAATAATATGCAAACAAGATAAATACGTTATGCACGAGTAAAGACAACTTTAGATGTGTTATTAAAACATGCATATACCGAAAGAGATGCAATAAAATCACCGAGAATGGCGCAATTAGAAGTTTTGCACATAATTGCACAAACTCTCAGGGCTACCACTATGTTCCAGAAAAGTGTATGAAAAATAACGCACTCAACTGCCTTCATATTGGACAATCGAGGTTTGGACAATAAGGGAGATCAAAAAGCTATAAGTGTTAAAGGATAATAAAATAAAATGTTGCGCGCATGATAAAATGTTATTTTCTCATAATAACTTGCGCATGATAATTATGCTATCGTTCTCAGGACTGGTGACAGAGAAGCGAAGACGATACATGCAAGTCAACACATCATGTAGAAATCCACGCGTGACCCGTGGGCTGATTCCAGCTCCAATCCATTATATAGGGATAATTTCCCCGATGCAGCTTCCAGTGAGAACTATGTGCAGCAGCGACGGATTTCGTTGGTCAAGACCAGCAGACGTCAGCATATTTCACTGCCTTAGTCTTACTTCCCGGTTTCTGGCGGTAAGAAGAAACAAGTGTATCAACGGAGTCGCATTAGGCTGCATAAAAAGAGCGCATTTATGAACAGCACCTTTATTAAGTTAATTGTGGAAAAACTTAACGCTAATCAGTACGAGCCTCGACAGTTAATGGTATGTTTTAATTAAACCCGGCACAACAGCTGATTTCTTATTTTTGTTTCTGGTGAATAATTCGGGGTTTTATAAAAACGTCTAACGGTTGTATTAGGAATGGCAGGTATAATTCTGGTGCACCTGTTATTATGTCTCATCAATTCTTACCTCGGATCTTACGCATCTGATCATCAAGACGCGAGAAGATCGTCCCAAGGCGAGACGTTCGAGTCCTCCCCTGGCAAGATCGCCTCCAGCGCATCCCGGGATATGGTTTCAGTGCACATGTTTAAACTTTACGATAAGTACAACAGGGAGCGCAACAGTCCCGGCGACGGAAACACAGTCCGAAGCTTTAAAGCAGCTCTGGGTGAGCATTCACAACTTATCTTCATTTGGGATACGTAAAATATGATGGAAGGTGGGGATATCATCCGTTAGAGTCTCCAAGTAATTTCTGCAATATGCTTACCGTCTTCTTTAAAATCCAAAAATCGTATTTTGCTGTTCAAGGCAACGCAGGTATTATGGTAACGCTAATTATGAAAGCTTTTGTAAGATCCTCCTGGCATTTTTAAATACGCTAATGTCTTATGCCATATAATATGAGTGAGATATACGGCTGGCTATAGGCCTACCGTTGTTTTTAAAATAATACTCGCATTGTCTAAGTTTTTTATGATTCAGTGCATCTTATCAGATTGACGTTTTATACTTTGATTTGTGTTTAGCATCAATTGTAGACTCTTTGAAAATCACGCCTCCACTTTCCCACGTACTTTCTACACACGTTTCATTCCTCAAATTTGTTTTTTCCTGTCATTAATACAAAAGCTTTAATCCGCTTATCTAAAAGTCACAATATTATCTCGTTATATTTAGAGGTCCGAAACGCCATGTTATAAATAAATAAATCTGGAAACAAACAAACAAATATTTTTACAAAGGTCAACTGATTGATAAATAATATATTAGTGATTAAACTGGGGAAAATTTCCTTAATCTAGTAGCTTAGCACAGTAGGCAAAAAATATTTAAATAAGAACAAATACAGTAAAACATAATAAAAACGAATAATCACTGGAATATGTAAATGATATAAAATCTTAATTGTACGCTGTCCTTCAGTTCAGGGCCAGCTTTCTGTGGGCTAAAGTATTCCAGGCAGGGATCTTCTTAATACGACTCAGCCCGACGCAGCTGCCGCACTGAAAAACGAGGAGGTTACAGGACACTGGCGCTCGGGTGCGCGAAGCTGGCGGGGCACCCTGGAGGATCAACAGAGACGCTCTCAGCAGACTTTTATTGCTGGATGGTGTTTTTGAAAGGCTAATCCCAGAGCCACGAAGTCAGCTTCTGTAATATACTGGCTTTCACATAATACTTCGTCATTGTTCCATAATTGCAGAAAAAACATGATCATAAGAAATATCACTTTGAAGTTTCCGCAAAAGTCCAAAGTACACTAAACCGCTTGATTAGGTCCTATTAATGCTATCAGACATTTTAAAATGTACAGAAATCATCAGGGGCCAACTGTAAGCAGTTCCATATGCCCAGCTCCAAACAGGAGCTATTCATAGGTATACAATCACTAGAAATCTGATGCACAGAACAGTTGCCTTGATATTTTAGCCCTGAAGTTGGAGCATTATTGTAATAATGTATAACTGATTTTGGTGTGATTTTCATAGACATTGTGGAAGAGAGGGTGTTGTACCAGTTCAACCTAACGTCCATCCAGGAATCAGAGGTGGTGCTGTCTTCAACGTTCCACTTCTTCTTCAGCAAGCGCCTGAGGCAGAGGGCGTGGCCATGCAAACGTTCCAGGGGCCCCTACTGTGGCCCCCAGCACCTCCTGCCCCCTGTCCAGCTGCTGCTCTGGAGCGTCCTTCAGGACGGAGGCCCTGGGGCCCTGTTGACAAACTTCACGCTGGTCCTGCAGCGGAGAGGGGCATGGCACGTTAAGGACATCTCACATGTCCTGAAAGAAGTCCAAAACATCAATGAGCGTTTCATCATGGCCGAGTTTGACCTCGGCGAACACTACCGAGCATATGGGGAGCTGGCATCCTCCACCAACCTGCCGTACATTCTGGTGTATGCCAACGACCTCTCCATTTCGGAGCCCAACAGTGTAGCGAAGACCCTCCAGAGATATGACCCTTTCTTGACTGTCGGAGAGCCCATTGAGCCTCCTAACTCCTTTCCTGATGCTCGGGTCAAGAGGGACACCTACTTTCAGGGCCCCATAGACAATAACGAGCTGCCAGAGGTCGAGTACGAGGCTCCGATGAAACTCGACCTATGGGAGGGATCCTACTTGGCGTTGAAGCCAAAGCCGACCAAGAAGACCGGCAAGAGAAAGAGCCAGGAGGAGAGCAATGGACGCAGCCAGTCACTGGTGCTCAGCTTTGACGAGAAGACCATGAAGAAGGCCCGGCGGAGGCAGTGGGATGAGCCCCGTAGCTGCTTCCGACGCTATCTGAAGGTGGACTTCGCCGACATAGGCTGGAGCGAGTGGATCCTGTCTCCGAAATCGTTTGACGCTTACTACTGCTCTGGAACCTGCCAGTTCCCTATGTCTAAGGTCAGCCTTTAGACCGTTTACGTGAGTCCAAATGCTCAGTCCAGGCAGGGGTATGTTTCCTAGCCGAAATTTATATGGAATAAGCCTTTAGGACTGGCTACTGGAGTCTACTACTGTGTGCTACTTTACAATAGGCTGCTCTCAATGTGCTGTAGGATTATTGCCAGTTAAACTATGACTTTGCTCCGTTGAACAGCTATAATATATATGTATGAAGTCATGTGAAGTGCAAGTCTATTAATTCTGTATGCCATCCAGAATAATGTAATTTATTAAAATGGATTTTCAGTGCAGGATATTTAAAATGGAATATATCATGCGAAAGGAAGCTGTATAAGTTATATAGCAGACATATCAAACTGATGGATTTCCCTACAGCCAGAGTAAAAAGGCCATAAACTGTAAATGAAGCTTCACATTTAGGGCGCATGAGGAGCAGGAGCAGGTCACGCTAATACCGTGCCCCCCCTCCCTCCCGCAGGTGGTGCGGCCTTCCAACCACGCCACCATCCAGAGCATCGTCAAGGCGGTGGGCATCACCTCGGGGATCCCGGAGCCCTGTTGCGTGCCGGATAAGATGAAGCCCCTGAGTGTGCTCTTCCTGGATGAGGGCCACAACGTCGTTCTGAAGGTCTACCCCAGCATGTCTGTGGAGACGTGTGCTTGCAGATAGAGAGGCCTGGGAGAAACCATTCCCAAGCCCCCTGGGGGCAGACCTTGGGCAGAATGGAGTTCTGCTTTCCAGTGATTGGAAAAATGAGGCTTTGATTATCACGTGTTGTCAGTCACTGTCTGGTTTGATCTACTCGCTTCATGGATTTCCAGCCAGTGACTGGCAGTGCGGCGTAATCCCACCCAATGTAGGTTTAGAAGCTTAATTTCTCCCATCGTTGCTGCTTTCTGGGCCAGGTGGCTATGGTCCATGGCTGTCGCCCACCACCTGGCGTTTTCTGTCCCGCATTTTACAGTCCTCTTTGGGGCAGACTGCTAATAGGTATGTTATCTGCAGTCATCCACAGGCCGATCTGTATCTGCTCATTTGGATATACAGAATAGAAAGTAAAGACTATCATAATATGATATTTATAATGTAGATGAATAAGTGAATAAGCATTTGTTTAAAGCTTAAGACGTATATGAATGCAAAACAGTGGAAATCGGAGAGTTTGAGAAGGTTGCGATTAGTAACAATGCTGCTTGTCAGGTAACAGTGCTGTAAGGTATGACAGTTAAATGAGGACTCTGGTCACTTCTTTCTGTAGGGCGACAGCTCTGCAGCCCTCTGATAGCTACATCTCTGCATTCAGACTGTCCATATTGGCTCTTCATGACCTTCAGGCAAGATATAATCACATGAGAGCACGCCACCTTCTGGTGATGTCAAACAGCCAGCCGTATGACATATTTTTTACAGGTTGCAAATTCAGTCATCTTGAATAATTTAAGTTACATATACTTGTGTTTATTCTGCACTGTACATACTAAATACCCTTTTTGACGGTATTATTTTGTAAAAAGTTATATACTATTTCACTACTAAAATTATTCTCAAAATTCCCTAATTATTTCAGCTTTTTGAACTTTTTAAAAGATATTTTGTGCCAGCTAAAAACGGCATTCCGTGAAAAGCTATTTTTCTATGTATTTTGAGTATATGTATTTTTTTTTTTCTTAATTAGCAAAAATATTTTAGCAGCTCTTTGTGTGTTTTAAATTATGAGGAAAGTAGTTATCAGAAATAATAAATAAAAACTAAAGCAATGATACAGAATTGCACGTAATTTGCTTTCTTGTTGAACTTGATAAATGATCGACGCATGAATGTGTTCACATGCTCACAGTCGTATAGTCAGCTTTTGCATGATAGCTTCACATGTCAGCAGAAAAGGGAGCATAGAAAGGAAAACTCTAAACAACAGGAGACTGTTGGAAGAACTGAAGTTGTTACAGTTATTTATATGGAGTGCAGCAACAAATGGGGTTTGCATATTGTTTACATGTATTCCAGTCCAAATTTGACTGAAAACAGAAGCGCGAGACCATCTGAAGCTGTGACACTCTTCCTAAACACATACTTGCTGGAAGGTGAAGACCTTCAGCTGAATTTCGCGGGGTTTGAGCTGCAGATCTGTTCATTCTGTGCCTGCTGGGGCTGTGACCCATGCTGGCAGAACATGAGAGGAATGGGGACATCTGCCCACTGTCCATCTGGGCACCAAGAGATCATAAAGAGGGCAGGTTCTTTGTAGTTGGGTTCCTGTGATGAAAGACGGCAACATTATTATATTTTGCACCCACACATGCTCACATATGCATGTATATAGTTTCAGGACAGGAATGTAAATATTCTACTACCAAAAATATATTATTGCATATGGTCTTAATTGGCATACACAAATGAACAGATTCATGCAGTGTTAAAATGACATGCAGGCTTGCAAATGGATTTTTTTTCATTGCCACATATGCCCATGATGTAAAAGTCAGCCTTCACACAGCTGGGTGAAATAAACCTCTGCTGCATTTTGGACATACAGACCCACGCTGGTTGGCCTGTCATTCTTCCCTGAAAAAAAAAAAAAAATCACTGAATTGCCCACCAGGGGGAGCTCCAGCACAAGATGTAATACTGTTCGAAAGTTTACCCATGTTACCTCGCCAGCTCTGGTCCAGCTCCAGTGGGCAGCCTCATGCCGTTAATGTTGGAGGCAATCATCCGTGAGGAGGAAAATGCCCCGCAGCTGCCCTGCGGCCGCCAAGGGAATCGCTCTGACATGTATAGGCAATGAATCAGCCCCCTCCCACCGCACCAAGCACAATATTTAGTTTTCCAAATTAGGGCTGATCAATTAATGGCTTGCAAATCTTATGAACACAATCAAACACTGTAGACCTCTGTGCATTTCTAAAAAGCTCAGGTGACTCACCTTACCGAGCTGGATTCATGACCTTCAGGCAAGATATAATCACATCAGCTCCGGTGTTTAAATAACGTCTGTTTTGGCTCAAATTAATAACAGAATGCTCGGTGTAGATACTAGCAGCAATTTGCCGAGGTTAAGGTTTCCTGATTCTGGTAGGTTTATAGGCTTTGCAATTAATCAAAATGGCTCCAACTTTACACAGAGAACTGTTAACAGAAATATCCGTATAGTGATCAATGAGCAACATTTAAAGCTTTAGTTTTAAAAACGATGTGTTATCTTCTGACATTCTGGTATAAATGTCATAAATACGTCCATTCATCCATCTCTGAGATGCTTATCCAGGACATGGCTGAGTGTTGTAGTAAATATGTAATTACTGTAATTATGGTTTTCATGCTGGTTGACTTCCCTGTGGTAAAAACAACCTTTCACACAAAGTGTTTGACCACACATCCCCAACTTGATTTTCCCCCCAGACTCCAGTGAATCGTGTGTATACAGCGCCCTCTATATGTATTAGTGAGCAATGTACCTGCTCTCCTTCACTGTGCCAGAGAAATAGTGCTGTCTTCGGTATTACTAATAATGCCTGTAAAGATGTTATCTGAGATTGCTGCTTATATAGGGGAACATGATATGATCCGTGATATTAATAAAAAATTATAGATCTCTGCAGGAGTGGTGATAATTCAAAGAAATTGCAGTTTCATGAAATCACATGAAAAACACATCATTAACTTTCTATAAAGTAGAACAAGTCCCAATCCATGCTTTTAGGGCAATTGCCGACGAGATCATTAGTGAAATTGGTGGGGCCTTCAGATGACCTGCACTACATTTTAATGGGAAGCAGTCTGCTGATTAGAGTGGAGAAAGTGGATGTCCTAGGAATATGTTAGTACCTGTTTCTGGGCAAGTTAAGCCTCGGTCGTCAATGGATTTATGTTCATAAGCCTACATGTACTTATATATGCTATATACAGCAGAGGCATCGTTAGAGATTAATGGATGGGGGGGGGGGGTTGATGTCAAACTTATATATAATATAAAAAGCTATTCATGACTTTAACCAATAAATACATGTTATTTGCGGAGCTAAGAAACATTTAAAGGGGGCTAAACCCCCCTAAATTAGGCCTAACGACACCCCTGTGTTACGGTCTCAGCATGCTGGCCACATACGCAGGGAAGCCATTATTTGCAGTTCATATGAATGCCAGATGGCATGCAGATCACTTTCAAGGACACCTTTGGCTCAGTTTTGGATCACTGCAGTTACTAAACCTTACTGAGATCTTTTCCATTTAATCTGCATGCCGCAGGACTTGCCTGATGTACCAGACACCTGTATGGTGTACAGAAACACTCACTCCTTTTCAGCTTTTCATTGCAGCACAATCTCGGCATGCCTGACTTCTGTCTGACCTTTGGCTTTATTCATTTAAAGCCATGTCACTCTTTTATATTCAGTGACCCATATTTAAGCCCAGTAACCTTAACTAAAAGGAATGATTTAGACTTTTCCTTTCCAGACATGATTTGTATTAAGCATTCGGTGTAATGACTGGTCTGTGTGACCCTACGCTGGACAAGTGGCATGCAAGATAAAATAAGGATGTAAAGGCAGATGGCTTAACACACAGCAAGGTTCAGCACAGGGGGCTGTTTTAGTGGTACTACAAATACTGCTTAGAATTGTACTTCCAGATGTCAGACACAACATTAGCAATATCTTTAAAAGATTAACAAAAAAATCTTTGTTTCCTGCCATATACTGTGTGCTTCCAAGGAAAACGTCAGATCACTAAGGCCTTGACTAAGGAGCTATATAATGCAGGGAATTTTAGTCATATTATTCCTCCATTTTCTGTAACTGCTTGTCCTATTCAGGGTGACGGGGGTCCGGAGCCAAACCTGGAGGCTACAGGCGCAAAGCAGAGAATAACTTCTTGAATGAATCTGTTGCTATCAGACACCAAGCACCATCTGCAAAAGGTTGGTAAAATAAAGATAGACAGATGGGAAAATCTGGTTTAATATCTTTAATTGTATAGATAGAGTTACTACTGTTGACCCAACTATCTGAAAAGAGAACACAAAAGATAAAAAGACTCTGGGCGTGTAAATAGCAGTAGTCGTTCAGTTCTGCTCTACATTTCCGTGGATACCAAATTGTAGTGAGACAGTGGAGGTCAAGTTGAAAATCATTACTCGTGAAAATATGATTACAAATAATCTTCACCGTAAGAAATTCACGTGCTATGAATAACATTCATTAAAAATGCGATGCAGCATGAACAGTAAATTGAAAAAAAAAAAAGATTTTCCAGTATGCGCTATACGCCAAACGCTTAACCCTGAGTTTCTTAAGGCACTAGGAAGAGTTCTGAGGGGCATGTAGTCTCCAGCATGACCGGCAAACTCACACAACACACCAGTACATACAGATACTGCGGACAAAGGCCAACTAAATGTACCTCTACTGCCATCTAACGGACGCACTAGCCCAGTAAGAAATCCCTTATATGGTATTTAAAATATCCCGCTGTGTAAAAAGTTACACTTCGTTGTTAGGACTTAGAAGGACATATTTAATCGTAGATAAAAATGCACACATCATGTGGACTAAGTGTTTTATTCCGGTATATACATAGCGGTATTCAGTAAACTAGGACTGACTTATGAAGAATGCATGTGGGAATACTGAATTCAAGATGCAAAAATGTCGTATTTACGGACATTCTTGGGCAAATGCGCAGCACTCGTTTCTCGTTAGCGTCCTAACTGTGAGATGTCATATGACGAGACAGGTGATGGCGTTCTCGGAAGTACTCATGACATATGGGGCAAGACAGCTTCTCTTCCCTTCGCCTCATCTGCGACTCTGCGGCGAAGTCCTTCTTGTGGTGGGACCGCATGTGAAACACCAAGTCTGAAGTCATTCGGAAAGACAGGTTGCATTTCGCGCACCAGTTCTGCACGGAAACACCGAAGGAGGTGAGCGTCGGCGGCAGCAGTGTAAGGGACGCGGTCTGTAGATGCACTCCAGCGGCCCGGGGCCATGCCTCCGGTGTGCATGCGAAATGACTGCTGGATACTGACTGCGCACCAGCGAGTTCTCCGTTTAACAAAGCTGTACCCATCAGACTGCTGTATCCCAATACAGTCTTGGAGGTAATCGTCTCTGACATGTCCTCCGGCCGCTCTGAGGAACCACTTAGTGTATGGGACGCGTGCGCTGTCGAGTCGTTTACTGTCCTTTTGTCAGGTTTACAGAAAGCGCTCTTCTGCTCCTCTCGGATACCCTTCGGCAAAACGAATGAAAAAGCGCTTCCTGATGACTGTAAACTCGAATCTATCCCGACGCGGCTCTGTCCACTTCTGTTGTGCACCATATCATTAACTGTATCCGTTGCCTTTTCATTCTTAATCTTCTCCTTCATCCTCTTAACCTCGGTAAAAGCACTCTGTTTGTATCCTGCCAGGTCCTTTTTAAATGGACATCGGTCTGCATTGAGCTTCATAAGAGAAACAGCGAACTCTGGAACAGCAGAAATATCCCTGGTTAAATGTGTAATGTTACTGGCATTAGAAATGTTGTTTTTTTCCAGTAAGACCGATTTCTTCGCCCGAGAGCTCTCGCTTTCTTCATACTTCCTTTTTCTAAGTTGCACCGCGTTGGTGGTGTCCTCATTGGTGCTGGATTTTTTGTGTTCCAGGTCTCTGGCAATATTATGGAAGTCGGTTACGCGGTGCTGCAACTGCTGCTTTACTTCCAGAGTCTTTTGATGGGGAAATTCGTTTTTCATTTGCGCACAGAGGAATCGACAGTGCGCAAGATACGGATACTCGTTCTTGAAGGTCTGGCTGCAATTGATGCACTTGAATCCTGTACAATAAATAAACCATATTACTGTATGTTTCAGAATAACTGAATTACTGAAATAGATAAATATACAGACATGTACGTCGCTATACTTTATTTATAGTACTTCATTCCAAGTGAAACTCACTGGATTAACTATTCTGATATAGGTCTATCACGTCAGTTGAAAAATTATATACAGTTATAGGAAGATGATTAAGGATCATTGCTTACCGTTATTGGGATTCGTGGTTTTTAGGTCGGTAAATCCTAACAAGTGGGAGAGTTCATCGCCATACCACACCAGCAACTCTTCGTTTTTTCGAATGCTCCGCAGGGACCGAAAATACAACTGTCCGTTTTTGAGATACGCTTCCATGTTTTGCTCATCCTTGTTGCAAGCGGCTTGCACAAACCGTAACCAGGATAACGCCAGAGGTGAATTGTTCATTGTTTCCGTATCCACCTGTTTAAATGCCAATGCTAAAGTCGTTATTACAATACATGATTAACTTTGGCTTCAAGTTAGTGGTAGTCATTGCAAAATGACACAGGCTCTGACAAGTAAATACTAATATATCCGTCATGCTAGTGTTTTAATGTAAAAAAAAATATGTACATATGCCTAACAAGTAATTTCTCACATTGTGTTGCCCAAAATAACACGTAGGCTAAGTAGAAGCGTAGCTGTACATCATTTCATTCATAAACAAAGGTCGCATCGCTCATCTATCAGATTGGATTGAACTTACCCGAAAAACGTGTGATCTGTTTCTTTTGTCGCAGGATTTCAAGGCAATAAAAGCGATGGTGTCATAGAAGGTGTTCTGCAGGACGAAGGGACCGAAAGCTGCGCCGAGCGGAAGGTCTCGCGTCACATGGACGCTCGTCAGGACATCCGCCAGGTGGTGTTGCTGAAATTTGTTGTCATTATCCCAGAAAACGCAAGGGAGGAAACTGAGCTCCATGCTTATCCTGTGAAAGCAAGGAACATGCTGACGCGAAAATATTCTATAGTTTGCGTGTAGGTCGTGTTTCATTTAGACGTATCCAAACATTGTGCTTTCTCTGTGTTCATGCATGCAGTAGTTATCGTGCCGCAGCACGACATAAGTAATATATATTGGAATTAATGCATAACCATAGTAACTTGTTACTTATTTCTATAATAATAAAAAACAGTCGTGCAAACGTTTTTAAGATATAGTAATGCATTTAAATTATACTGCACTTTGCGCAATTAATCGATTCCACTCTTTTGAGTTCATTCAGTTGTTTCCACTGTTTTCAAATATTCCATCAGCATTTAAAACGTATAGGCTACTAGTATTATTCATCAAAAATTATATCCATATATGACGACAAAGCTTTATAAAACCATGTTTCTTTGTCGGTACTTAAAATTTAAATAAATTGAGACTATAACTTAGGAAAAGTTGTAGACTAGATTTTTCTATTTTTTGCTTTATGTTAAATTATATAAAACGAATTCGTTGTGATCTTGACATTTAAAATGTGTGTTTTACTCGAATACGCTAAGGTATTGATGACACAGTGAACAAACTAAAGCAACCTACCCTGTGTATGTGGCTTCTTTTCAGATCGCGAGCGCTGGATGCTGCTTTGTGAGGGAGGTGCAGATCTGGCCCAGTGCCGGCGGTCCACGGCGGAACGAGAACGCGCAGCGCGATGTCTGGTCCCGACTGCCACTTGCGCTGCTGTGTCAGACACTTATCCACGTCTGCCTGGGAGAGCAGCCATGCGTGACGGCCTCTGTTCCCCCCTCACCCCCGGGTGTCGTTTTGATTGGCGCTTCCCTCCTGTTACAGACGCCTTAATTATACCAGAAAGGAACCCGTTCACGGTTGAAATTGATTTTTAAAATGCAGAACGACTGAGCGTATTTCATTACATATTGAACCATATTGCCCAAAAGTATACATTCCAATCCATTATTTGCAAACCATGCGCGTATTGTATTATATTAATAACGTAACTTCATAAATGTTGACTGTCTGTTGTTGCCTGTTCCAGTGATGGTAGAATAACTTTGTGATGTGATGTTTAAGTGTATCACACAAAAGAAAATGAACGTGATATGTCCATATAGTTTTCTAATATTCTTATATAATATATTATTTAACATTTTGTGTTCCAGTGAGGAATAATAGCTTTTATTTTTGTTCAAATTTAAACATCCAAAGTGTAGCCTACTATAAATGTTAAAGAATGATTATCTGCAGTTCTGAGGAAGACTTTCCTCCGGAATATTCGCAGTGATTTTCTTGGTTAGCTTCGATTTTGTTAATATTTTTGTCAGTTTTTATTTACAAAAATTAATAGTCATTGCATTCAATCCCGATCTTATCAAAGGTTTTACTAACTTCACTAAATGAATATTTTTGAATAAATGTGACATTTTAGCTATTGTTATGAATCATACAATACCTGGGATTTGGTAAATCATTGGGATTGCATCGCAAGTAAGATCAAAACTACCTAAATTATATAAACCTGCGAAGTGAAGTTATAGTGCGGGGGGAAGAATTGTCGTTAATAGTTAAAAGAATTCAGTTTATTCAGACTGATATATTGCATAGCAATGCTACGCTGACAATTTTGAACAATTAATCACACATTTATTTGTATTTTAACTGTGTATCTGCCTAAAAACTAAATCGGAGCAAACGTGAGAATGTCTCGTGTAATGGTTAATTTTGGTTAAGCTTGTATACCTGATACAAAACCCTGGGTCTGTTAGGCCTATGTTTCAAAAATAAAAAGATATCTGAAAAACGGAAGGCATTCGGGTAATTTACTTGCACTCGAAATTACTTTTCGCCGTGTCCATAGTCTGCACAATACGTATTTTTTCCATATGCCATGCATACCGTATTTCATGCATAGGCTACCATGCACAAAGAAAGAACAATTATCGTTTTCCTATACGTCTTCCTTATTTGAAGTTTTTTTTCTGTTTGCACCGGTGAGTAAGCGCGTCGTCAGTGCGACTTTGTTCGCGCAAAAAGTTTATCGAGATCCTTCTTTATAGCTTCCAGAGTATGACCATGCAGAACATGTAAGATGCAAGACTTTGGTCTGCAGCCTGGCCCGATATGGTCAGCTGCGTTTCTTCTTATCCGTTAACACTGGAGTACGGTGAAAAAAGGAAGCTTCCCTATAGAGCAACAGTGCACCGCAAGACGCAAATCAAAGCCCCGAATGCGTGGACATTTTAAATAACTGTTTCCAATTTAAGGCTTGTACTATTGAGCAGATGCTACTTTCTGTTCACTCTCCTAGTGTGTGAAAAGGCCATGCGTAAATCATTCGTCATATCGACCAAGAAAGCGAAGCTTCTTCTTTTTCTTTGTATTTAATAAATTCGAAAACGGTTCAGGTTATCTGGCACATGGCAGTGATGATGCTGTAATTATAGGCTACCGCTAACATACATTTTGGTTATTGATCAAATTTGCCTGGCAACCCCTGGGAAATGTGATGTATTCGTTTATGCTACCGGATTTGTTTTTGATTATGTAAATTTCTGAGGGGAGAGGGGGTTTTGGATGTATATGGTTTTACCGTACTTTTGAAGGAATTCAAAGATGTAGACAATTCCCTTGTTACTGTATAACCCAAAGGCGAAGATGGAGGAAAGTCTTGTCAAGGTGGCTTCGACTTGTGCCTCGTCTTCCATGAATCATATGTATGTCTTATGTATGGACTCATTTCATTGCTTATAGACTTTCGCATCTGGGAATATTAATTATTGGTGTGTTTTACAAGCAAAGACACCAATAAAGCCATATTTATATAATGGGGAGCAAATTTTATTTCAATACATTAATATATTAATATTATAACGAATAAAGAGATTTTCTTGATGCTTTTTCTAATCAGTTTTATCGAGTCGGGTCACGAATTACCGCCCATCATGGATCTATGAGTTTAGGCTTTCAGGTCAGTTTGGAGCTACTTGTTACAAAGGTTTGCAGTGAATAGATCCAGACCCGTATTCCCAGGCGCAGTGATAATCGCAATCCTGATTTTAAACAATTTATGAAACAAAACATGATTGTTTACTCTTAGGCGTGACCTATATTAGCATGGTTTCACATGAATTTAACCTGAGCACAACATGGTATAGCCGATCATTTTCCTACGCTCCAAATATTCTTTTTAAACTGCACGTATTGGCGACGCATAGGCCTATAGTGAAAGCATTTTGCTTTGAACTTCAATTTCTAAAAGTAAAATCTACACGTAAATTCAATAGATAAATATGTGGAGTTTTCGCTGAGTGTTTACACAGTTAGCGTTTAATGTCGGAGTATTTGTACTATTTTGCAAATTACTTAAAATCCGTATAGTTTTAAAAAATAGTTTATTGTAATTTCTGGCCTCCATCCATCCATCCATTTTCCAAACCACTTATCCTACTGGGTCGCGGGGGGTCCGGAGCCTACCCCGGAAGCATTGGGCACGAGGCAGGGAACAACCCAGGATGGGGGGTTAGCCCATCGCAGGGCACACTCACACACCATTCACTCACACATGCACACCTACGGGCAATTTAGCAACTCCAATTAG
>JAODJX010000065.1:11707362-11726182 GCA_026776945.1 Isichthys henryi | reverse complement strand
ATAAACAGATACTGCACTTACATTTCACGAAAAAAATAAAGCACAGATTGCACTAAGAAATCAAAAGATGCATGTGCTAGCAAACAGTGGGAGCTGAGGAAGAAGCAGTGGTGAGATACTTTATTGTACAGTACAGTAAGTTTCTTTTTATATAATGAAATAGCATACAGATTAAGCACCTGTACTGTGCTATCTGCTTATAGTAGCTGTCTATTGTATATAAATCACTGTATGCAAATTGTATTAAGAGCTAGATAAGGACAGTGGGTCCTTAAATGGCTTGCAGTCCTACTCATTTTCCTGCACCCGTTACACTAAATGATACACCCACTAATGTCCTCTTTCATCCACTTTCGGGCATCTCTTGATCAGTGTATATTATTTACTATGGACCTTGGACATACATGCGATTGGACACACACACACACACACACACACACACACAATTACCTAATCAACCATCCTGTGCAAGCAGGTAAACACTTACCATCTATGTAAGTATTGCACATTGCGTAGAGTGTCCAATCTATATTAAATGTGACTCAAAAAGTCAGACTTCAGTAGAGACTGTAAATTGGCAGCCGTAACATAAGTCGTAAATAATAACCAAATGAGTCATCCCCTTTCAGAAACATTTATTGACATTCTTTCATAACACACAAAAAATATAAGTAACATGCAGCTGCAGCTCACACACAAAACACAGTCCACAGCATCCAGAAAAAGGTCAGGCCTTTTTCTTCTTCTTCAGCTGACTCCGCCCAGACCGTGCCCCTTTCTGGGCCCCTCGCACTATGCCTTTGAACTGGCCCTGCAGCTTGGCCCGTTTCCTGTCAAGAAGACCTCTGTCAATATGAGCACACAAGACCCACCCAGCCATAGAAAACCACCAACCACAACCCCCAAAGGCACCTTGGATGGCAAGTGAAGCCTGCTGGAAGAATTATAGGGATGAGCAAATAGCTTCATGAACTACTTGCTGTATTTTATGACCCCACTAGATGGTGCTCTTGGTTTGCTTTGACCCGTTTATGAACACAGAGCACCATCTAGTGGGGTGAAACAATACAGCAAATGGTTCATGAAGCTTCATTTACCCATCACTAGAGAATTACATTTTTAACATCACTAAGTTGCACCTAAACCAAAGACTACAGACAAATTGCCTGCAAAAGCTCAGAAACACAATATTCTCCATGTCCTCCCACAACAGTCAGAAACAATTTCAACACCTTCGATTCATAGCATAACTGAAAGCTGCCAATCAACAGTTCAAAGTTTATTCATTTACTTTATTGAAACCAGAAAATCCTTAAACGTCGAGCCCAACATGGACAGGCGTCCATCATACCTGCGGTTCAGCTGGGCCTTTTTCAGGGGGATGTACGCATAAGGGTCACACTTGCCCTTCTTCGTGACGTCGCCTTTAGCTTTCTGAAACACGCCAAACACAAACTGTAAGATAAACGCAAGGGACACTGCTGTCCAGTGATAACACTGAAGCTACCATCCAGGACCAGCAAATGGGGTTAGAGGACAGCAAACACCTCCAGTCTCACCTTGGCTTTGTACTCCCTGCCAAAGTCGTCCTTCCCAGATAAAGGTCGATGGATCCCTGAGCCACCAGCTAAAAATGACACCATAAAACAAATAAGAGTCGAGCACAATGGACGCAAAAGAAACACTGACCAGGAACTAACAGAGGAAGAGAGCGGCCAGAATGAACTGGTAGCTGCCAGCTCGGTGGCTCTGTGTTTACCTTTATACTTCAGCTGTGGTTCCATTTCCTCATCAACATCACCACTGCGAAACATCCTTTTCTGAGTCTTTTTCTGAAAAGAGTGAAGGACACGAACCTGAATACTGTCAGGGGCCATTAGCACCATTCTGGACTCTGCACCACACCTCCAAACAGCCCTTAAAAGGGCTAACAAGATATGTACTAACAAGAAATTGGGTGTACAACTCAATTATCCATCATTACATATTTTTTGGCTTGAAAGTGGATTTTGGTGTCTCAGTGGTTTGCCGACTTACAGTCTTGACCCCAGCTTCCTCCAGAATGTCCTCCATTTCTCCATCATCACCTGCGGATGTGCATTTCACAGTCTGATCAACTCACAAACATGGCCGCCGTGTCTTTGCCATTGTTTACAGATTTACTTATAGAATCATGCAGTTACCTTTCTTTTTCTCACCATCATCCTCCTCTTCCTGGATGATCAGTCGTCCGTCTGATGTCGTTTTGAAGTCATGTTTGATCTTAGGAACTTTCTGCAAATCTGGGTTTGTAGCTAAAGCAAAAATGTAAGAGGCACAATCAGACAACAGGTTTCAGATCACAATAAAAACAACAGTGTAAATGCCAAAAACATCTGTCAAAGGGTCTTAAATGTAAGCTCTGATTATTTGGTCTCCCCCTGATCTGTAGGTAAAAGCTAGACTAGATGGAGCTCTGTGTTCATAACAGGGCTCAAAGCACATCCCAAAGCAAACAAAGAGCTCCATCTAGTGGGGTCAAAAAATATAGCAAACGGTTCATGAAGCTTCATTTGCCCATCACTAGTAAAGGCTACCTCACAACAGTGCTGCTGTTTTGTAAACAGGGATTATGCCCGCTAGTGACTGCCCTAGGCATACATACCCAGCACTCTCTGGGAGACTTTGGGGTCCAGGAAGTTGAGGGGTTCGTCACCCTCGCCCTCCTTCAGCCAGGCCTGGCCCTTCTGCCTGACATTCTTTTTCTGTCCCTTCTTGGGCTTCCCATCCTCAGAATCCTCAGAGTCCGACTCCGCGAGAATGTCTTCAATGCTGAAGACGACATTAAGGCAGCATCCAGGTCAGACGACAGCCCCGCCAATCAGAGGGACAGCCCTGCCTCCATCATATAGAGGTTCCGCCCCATTTTGAACCAACCTCTCCCCTTTAGCCTGGGGTGTGTCCTCCTCACTATCTGACCCCTCCTCCTCAGCCTTCAGCAGCAGTCGCCTCCTCTTAACCCGAGCCTCCGCCTTGCGTATGTTGGCCAGCACCTTGTGGTGCTCCACAGGCAGCATGTTCTTCACCAGCTCGTACCTGAGCACAAAAGCACACACAGCATCAGAAACCCCGCGGCATGCAGTGGTACTAGTCACAGCATAGAACTTTCCAGACCAGTAAGACTAAAGAGCGGCAGTCGTGTAGGATGCCAGCAAGGTCATGGCTACCTGTCTGCTATTCAGAACAGTCTTTTTCTACAGCATCAGATGATGTGTGCTGTAATTTTACCCAAACTTGCGGATGAATTTCGTGAAAATATTCTTTAGCTTCGTCCGGAAATGACGCCTGGTGTCGTTTTTGATGTTCCCAATTGCCTCCATCTGATAAGGTTGGAGAAGAAACACCATGAGCCTGGAGGACCAGGCACTGTGTGTGTATAAGTGTCTCTCTGCCAGAGGGAGTGTCTTACCATAGTGGGCACGTGGCTGGCCAGGACCTTGACATCCATGATGAAGAGGACGACCTTGATGAAGCCCAGCGCTGCCTTCACTATCTCCCGGGTCCTGGAAGCGAGCAGTAGGCAGATGTTGTGAAGCAGCCCCTCCATGACAGATACCTCCATGTTATCTGTGGAGCAGAGAACAGCCGTTACACAGGATCTGGGCAGACGAGGACAAACAGAGAGGACATGGGCCGGCAGAGACAGACAGGCAGGCAGAGAGACAGGACACAGGCAGGCAGAGAGACAGGACACTGGCAGGCAGAGACAGACAGACAGACAGGTCACTGGCAGGCAGAGACAGACAGACAGACAGGACACTGGCAGGCAGAGACAGACAGACAGGACACTGGCACAGACAGGCCGACAAAAGTGTCCCCCCTCCCTGCCTACAAAGCTACCCCACACTGTGTCCCCCTTACCTTTAAACTCAAACACCAGTCGGGTCAGTGCCAGGACTGTGCAGCTGATCATGGTGACTGAGCCTGTCAGGCCAGCATAGACCAGACCCAGGTACTGCTGTATGGCCTCTGGGAGGGAAGCAGGCAGTGCATAGAAACACATGTCACATGACCTCATTTCAGCCAATACACATTTCAGCCTCACTGAGATGAGCCAGCACCATGCTGTTGTACCTTTAGAAGTATCGCAGTACTTAATGAAGAGCCGGCCGATCTCCACCAGCAGGGTGTAAGCATTCCTACGGGCCCCAACTGATACCTCCTTGGTACAGATGATGACCTGAATGAAGGATGACAGAGTGGTGACTGACGTAGCTGATATTACCGGGCACGAGTCAAACATCTATGCTGTAACGATTCTGCGTCCGAACCTCGGGCAGGAGGGCAGCGATGAAGTCGCAATGCTCTGCACTCAGCTGCTTCACTACGTGGATCAGGCACTTGAGTCTGGGCTGCAGGGGATTAAAGAGCCAGCTCACAAACAAAGACAACCCCATCCGTCCTCCTCCAAAGAGTCCTCCTCTCTCTTTACAGGCTTACCCTCTTGGCGGGCGAGGCTGCGCTCTTCAGAGAATCCAACAGCGCCCTCTGCAGTTGTTCTAGGTTGGCCAGCACAAAGTTGCGGCAGACCACGCTGCTGCCCCCACACATCTCCTCCAGGACACGGTACGCCTTCTTCTGCATCCCTGCCTCCTTACTCTGTGTGTGAAGAGGCAGACACATACATAGACAAATGCCCCCACTACAAAGAACACTACAAAAAACACTCAGAATGTCCTACCTCCAAATAGGGCCTGATGAGCTCATATGTGTTGCTCATTGTAGACTCGTCAACATAAGGCGCCATGACCACTACCAGGTCCATCACAGACAGCCTGAAGAAAGTACAGGTTTCCTTCACAGACAGTAGCAGCTTGGATTGTGCTAAAGTTCTACACTCCGACCTCCTGTCCATCACCCCAGAAACTCCCATTACCTGGTATATTCGGTGCTATCAGGGTTGACGACCTTCTCGCTGGCTTTCTGCAGAAATGTGCACACCATCTGCTGGCAGAAAGTGGCATTATGGCAGGGAGAGACGTTCCAGTGTACAACTAGCCAAAAAGATGGCAAGCAGAAATAAATGGCCAGAAGCAATAAATCAATGTGGACAGAGATGCTCACGGGCTGGTCAGTGATGGTCAGGAAGACCTTGATGGTCTCCAGGACAGCCATGCGAGGGGGTGCTGTCTCGCCTGGGCTAGGCTGTTGGCTGTACACGTTGAATAGAATTGGCAGGAAGTTCTTTGCAAAATGACCAACTTCGGCCTTTTCTTCCTCTGTAGGGAAAAAGACCTCTGTTAAACGTCACCATGAAGCTAGCAATCTACCATCTGTGACCAGCAGGGGGCAGAGAGGTTAAGAACAAGGACTGTAAACACCACAGTTCTATGAATGTTAAACCAAGCATACCTGGATGAATGAAGACCGTACCCCCCCTCACCTGTGTGGCAGCTCTTGCTGATGAGGGTCCGCAGTGCCTGACATATGGTAGGCCGGATGTCGGGCCTCTCGTTGATAGCCATGCCCAGTGCCCTCGCCATGCCTCTGAAGGAGGGGACCAGGTCTGTGGGCTCTGTACAGAACCCAGGCAGCATGGTCCAAATCTACGACAGTGGAGTGGTCACATGACTACTGCGGCCAGGCACAGAGCTCAGAACTCAAAACTGGACATGTGATTGTCTTGTGATCACTGAACGGTGATTCTCACTGGATGAGCGTCCGGGAGGAGGTCCCAGACCTTACCTGCAGCTGCAGAGTCTGGTAGACTTTGGCCTCCAGTTTGTGGTTGGCCTGTTCAAGCTCCTCAGCTTAAAAAAATTAAAAAAAAAGGGTATTGAGACACAGGCGCTAACATGGCTAACGGCATATAACCATCACGGCGTTGGCCAGCCCACCTCTCTGTCTGAGTGTGGCGGCCAGAGGCATGAAATAGGAGCTGAAGTAGGACAGCTGGGACCCTTTCACATGGTCACGGATCACAGGCACCAGCCAGCTCCGGGGAAAGTCCATGTCGTCACTGAAACATCGCAGAGGTAGGAAAAGAGCATTTTCATTCAAAAAACACATGCATTAAAACTTCACATGACCAAAGAGTTCCCAGAAATGTGCTGTGGATGCAGCCCTCTGATGCAGGCGACCCAGACTCACTCAGTGCCTGTGATCTGCAGGGGCACCGCCCTGAGCACCACCTCTGGCCCCATACTCTCCACAGCACCCCCTACAGCCAGGTCCAGCTCCCCGCAATAAGGGAAGCGAGGTGTGACCCGCAACTCACTCAGGGACTGCAGGCTCTGGTGAATGAGACACGGGCATGAGAGTGTATGAATATATGTGCGCGTGCACGCACACACACACACACACACACACACACACACACACACACACACACACACACACACACAGACACACACATACACGAGAAAGAGAGAGATTGGGCTGGGTAATTACCTTTGTCATGATGGGATGTGCCTGTTTCCCAGCAACCCTGTAGAAGCAGCCAAGGATCTGGAGAACAAACGGCCAGGAGGCATGGAAACGATAGCTGAGGCCCTCCTCCATCACGCTGAGGAGAAAAAGAGGCAATAAGCATGAGTGGGGGGTCACAACACGACCCTCCATTCATAATGAAGCAAACAGACTTTAAGCAGTGGGCTGATATAAAATACAGTATAGTTCCTCATGTTCAATGTGGTTCTGGAGCCGGTGACAAATTTTATCCCCAATCCGGAACTGGTTCCACGCATTTCCACCATTATTTTTTGAAACCGGTGGAAACGCAGGTAAGGTTATCAAAAGGCACCAAGTAAGAACCAGACCAACAGCACTGGCTCTGTGTTGATGGAAATGAGGCACTGGATTCTTCAAGATGGAAGTCCAAATAATTAAACTGGAAGTTAAACCTACCAAAAGCCTGGAGTGGAGGTGCAAATTTAGCATCCCTTAGAGCAGTGTTTCCCAATCCAGTCCTCAGGGAATCCCGGACAGTCCACATTTTGCTCCCTCCCAGCCAATCGGCAACACCGAATACCTGATACAGGTTCGCTGGGAGCTGATAGGAAGCAAAAACGTGAACTGTCGGGGGTTCTCCGAGGACAGGGTTGGGAAACACTGCCTTAGAGAACTTACCGGAACATCTTGCAGATGTAGGAGGCGTCGCCGGTGGCAGAGGCAGACATAACCGAGCCAATATCCTCCATATATGGAGCAACACATTCCATCAGCAGGGTCTATGGACGAAGGACAAGACCATGTCAGAAGGTCACCCAAAGCACAGGCGGCACCAAACAGGGGGTAACTGAGCGTGCGCTGACCTTCAACATCTGCGTTGCCGTAGAGATGACCTGCGAATGAGGTGACAGGAGACAGGACATGGCCGTGGAGAAGAGGCGGGGCAAGTGGCCTAAACACAGCTGGTTTTGCAAACTTCACAACAGAGAGAGAGACAGTTAACATTAAGATACGGAAATATAGACAGACCATTTTACACCTGAACTTAAAGGTCACGGTGGACAGTCCACTCACCTGCACAGGTGGACGTGGGCCTTTTCCATAACAGCCAACCAGGCCAGGAGAGGCTGGAGGTCATTCTCACTGGGAAGGTAATCATACAGGGCCTGGCAAAACACAGAAGATGCTAACTAGGTACTAGAATGCTTAACTGGTTAACCACAAAAACAGCACAGAAAAAAACCATTAAAAGTGTAAGAGTGTATCCCGAAAGCACTAGTCTGATGATGCAGCGCTCACCGTGATGATCTGCCCGTTGAGCTCTGCGGTCATCGTTGAGGGGCGGGGTTTCCCGCTGAAGAGGCTGTGGAAGGTCTGCATCGCTGCCGCTGTCACCAGCTTGAACAGAGAGAGGTTACAGGAAAGGGTAAATGACATGTGGGCGAAGGAGCAGGGGCGCAGTAGGGGCAGGGATATCCTGGCAGATTTACAGGGACCCTTGAATGTGTAAAATTATAAGGGGTGCAGGGGGTCTTAGTGTGGACACAAAAGGCACTTTCACACTGAAGTTCCCGAACCTGGTCCCGGTTTCCCAGTCCCTGGGCCGTCTCGACCGTGAACTTTGTAGCTTGTGGCCACTTTCATGTGTTGCTTTCACATCACATAACAGGAACTGGGACCATTATGCTAAATAAGCATGGAAAATGCAAACAGCTTGTAGGTTAAATTTCACGTGTAATTTTATACGAAACTACACTTCCACACCAGAAAAAATGAGAGGATAAATAACTTGTTTTGTTAGTTGTTTTGCAGATTGATCTTTTGTTTTCCACAGAATAAAAAAATGATGCAACTTTATCCTGCTAATAAGCGCCGGCAAGATTCAGCACCAGTACCAGCAATATCAGACAAAAATAAATTAGTAATCGGACCAATTTTCATATACAGAAATATTAAGATGCAAGCAAAAAAAAAATAGTATTACTTGAAGCATTAAATGTAAATGAGGAACAGAAATAATTCCATCTGCTCAATTTTTGCTATGCTACTTCTCTTTTACTGCACTTCCAAGATAGCATCAACCAATCAGCAAGTTATCACTGTAAGCACCTCCTAGTAGTTTGCGTTTTAATGAAAAGTATCGAGTCTGGAGCAGGTACTAAAAAAGGGTTCCAGAACTGCCTCCGAGTAACTACAGTTGGGCCGAGTTCCTGTGGTGTGAAGATGTCAAAAGTTCCTGGTTCCTGAAAAAGGTTGTGGTTCCAGGAAAAAGTTCCTATGGTGTGAAAGGCCTAGTCCTTCTGAGTACCAATGATAGATAGAAGAAGAATACAGAATAAAAATAATGAAAATAAAATTAAAAAAAAGTCCAAAAAAGTGACAGATGGCCAGGAGATGGCGGTGTAGGACCACTCACCACATGACTGAGCGTCATTACACGAAGCAGCGTTTCACAGCACTGCTTCACAGCAATGACCGGAAACCCAGTCACAATGTCCTTGAGCAGGCCCAGCACGTGCAGTGTGGTGGTGTCCTCTTTACTGCCTGATAAGACGACAAGACTCGGCATAAGGCTGCAGCCCAAACATAAAGCACAAACAGACTCTGAGCCCAACTCCCAGCACATTGCCCACCTCCTGCCTCCTCTATCTCTTTAACGCAGAACTTGGCCGTGTTCACGGCCGCAGGGTGATGCGAGGGGGCGGAGTCTTTGAACAGGAAGTCACTCCCCTTCAGGATGACGCACACACCGTGCTGAGCAGCTTTACGCACCTGCACAAGGGAGAGGAGGCTCATTCTAGACAGAAGTATCATTCTTGATGCTGTGCTTAGAATCTGCACGGTTCACTGACACTATGTTAAAAGTACCACACTGGAGCATTATGGGAAATATGGGGACACTGGCCTTAGGTTTGGAGTGCACAGTGAAGCTCAGTAAACCATGGTAGATCTGCATGGTGGAAGGATAAGCCCAGACGGAGAGGTCCTGTTTCCGCAGCAAGGTGGCCATACAGGACAGGATCTAAATACGGACACACACAAGCAGATGCATCAGTACACCCGGGTCTCAGCAAGCCGACCTTTCACATGAATCACCACGCTAACCCCACCCAGGGACACGTACCCAGCGCAGGGCTGAGGACGAATCTGCATTAGCCTGGGAAGATATCACGTTCATGAAGACCTTGGCTGTATCGGAAAACCTCTTCATCAGCACTGGACTCGGCACTCTGGGGAAGGTGTCAGGTGGACAGACACGAGAAATTGGCATGAACTCCTAATGATTCTCAAATCCCTGTGGCAACACCACTCCAGTGACAGGAATTTCACAAAGCTCGTGAGGACGCTCACCTTTTCAGGACCATGTTCAGCAGGTACGACACTGCAGCCAGAGACTCACTGGTCTCCACAGCCTCCATGGTGGTCATCTGGTAGCACAGAGAGGCGAAAGGCTTGTTGCACCACTGTAAAGCCTGAATTAAACTTCTCTGTCGAGTCCACGCTGTGACCTATACAAGTGGCTTATGCCATCACGAGCATACTTAAGCGCCGGTGTGTCTGTGTTGCTCAGGAATTACACAACCAAAACGCTAGCTGATATATATTTTTGGAAGATGCATTTATTGTCTTCCCTTCCTGCTATATATTTAATTGTTGAATTATGTAACTGGAACAGGAAAAAAAAAAATAATTTATAGAGTTCTGGTTACATTTCTAATGCTCCGAACTTCCTGTAGACAAATACGTAAAAATAATGAACCGCTACAAAGTCACTTTTTCGCATCTTCTAAAGTTAGTATCTATACTATTTTTTATTTTATTTTTTTGTCTTGTAAAGTTCAAATAAACTTAATGGAGGTAAGTGAAATTGATGCTGCCACCCTGTTGCTACGATGCCTGGGGCAGGTTATTTAATGCTATACAAATTATGCTTTTTATTTAATATAAGAACATAAGAACTATACAAACGAGAGGAGGCCATTCGGCCCATCAAGCTCGCTTGGGGAGAACTACACTAATAGCTCAGAGTTGTTAAAATCTTATCTAACTCTGATTTAAAGGAACCCAATGATTCAGCTTGCACTACATTATCAGGAAGACTATTCCATACTCTAACTACGTATGGAATACACAGATCTATGGGGACCAGGGGTTGCCCGAAAGAGAATTCAGCAAATAAAACTTACTTTATATTAGCACAAATGTCTCAGTGACACACTTAATAACAAATACATCTAAAATAATGGTGGAACACGAGACATATTACGTTTTGTTTTTCTGTGTTCCTTAGAAGAAACACTCAAAGACGTCGCGGTAAACTTTATTAATACGTTTCTTGATGAACGTAAATATTTTCAAAGCTTGTTATATACTTATTTCATGCTATTTAATATTTAATGCTATACATTTCATGCTACATAAATATAATGCTATATAAATAACACTTCAGTTTCAATCAGCGATATAAGTACACCTGGGATGCACGCTTTCTTCGATCTCATAAAATAACAAACAATACTAAGCTGACCAATTACAGTTCTTGCAGTCTGCATCACTGCTTTGGTGTAGAGTACACAGCTATGCTGTACTTACCGCGTCGATTCACCACATAGGTATAAATCAACCTTAAGGCTCCACCGGACCCTGGGTGCTGTACCATCAGAGGCAGTACCCACAGAACATAGATGGAAAATCGGCGGGTACAAAAGCACTCACCAGAGCAGCAAAATACTCTGTCTCCGTTTCCTTCCCGCCCTGGGAACGGATAACCTCGGTGACTGCTGCCAGAACCGCACAAATCTGGGAGCCACAAGACAGACACAAAGCCCAGCTGTTATGAGGGTCCCGTTGCGCTCAGCTAGTGCTGATTTTCACTCAAGCAGCCACAGACCTCCTTATGGGCCGCAGAGTTGGACTCCCAGAAACGTTGGACCTTGTGGAAGGTGAGGTTGGAACAGTCAGACAGGCCACTCAGGAAGGTCCCAGAGGTGCGCTCTGACAAAGCTGGTTCTTCTATGGAACAGGCGTCTCCCAAGTCAGGCTCCGCCTTCTCCAGAGTTCCCGTCTGAAGCTCATTGTGGAGCTTAAGCGCATCCACAGTCAAATTGCTCTTTTCTGCAAAAACATCGAACCAGTTACAGAGTTAAATGTCCAAACCCAGCACAAGGTTTTTAATAGTGGTTTAAATGTGCACAAAAACAAATCCCTTGACAATACACGCAAATGACAACATGTCTATAGGGTTACGGAGGAACTTTCATTCCTTCATATGATTATATAACACGATCAGTACTAAAGATTACAAGCACAGATCTATGGGGACCAGGGGTTGCCCGAAAGAGAATTCAGCAAATAAAACTTACTTTATATTAGCACAAATGTCTCAGTGACACACTTAATAACAAATACATCTAAAATAATGGTGGAACACGAGACATATTACGTTTTGTTTTTCTGTGTTCCTTAGAAGAAACACTCAAAGACGTCGCGGTAAACTTTATTAATACGTTTCTTGATGAACGTAAATATTTTCAAAGCTTGTTATATAGTTATACTTAAATATAAGTATATTTTGAATCAGACATATTTAACTTTTTTTAATAGGTCCGGTTAAACGACAGCAGCAACTGTACAGAGAAACCCATAGCCAAGCTGCTTTCTCGGATCCGACCCTTCGCCCTGTACCCACGTGTGCAGCGCAGGCCAAGAACCCGGCGCTGTCCTGTAGAGCGCGTCCGTCTCCTTGAGCTTACCAGTCGGACGGCTAAAGAACCGGCTTCTCGCTGCCTGACGATGTCGGCTGATCTGCGGGTTGGAGTCGCTGCTGTGTCCCTTTTTCCATCGCTTCAGTTTCTGTGCGGTCCCAGACCGAAGTTTTCCGGATTTCACCATGATGCCTGGTGAAACTCGGATAGGTGAAGGCTAGGCTAACCGGGGAACAGCGCTGCGCGTGGACCGTGCAGCCGGATTGTCGCGCGGACTTTGACGTCACCGTGTGCCATATGTTGCCCTTTGATTCTCTGAGCCACACGAGGGCGCCACGTTATGTTTTTTTCTATCCCGCCACACAGGACCTATAGCGGAGGAGGGGCGACTCCTGGGGACATCACGGCAGGGGTATCGTGCAAAATTTACAGTGTGCCCCTTTTGTTAATAGACGATCATGAAAAATTCGCAACAATTCACCAAGAACCAAAAAATTTTACCAAGGGGCCCCCACCTCATTGCCCCTGGCTACCTGCTGTGAAGCCCCTCCTACACAAGGGGCGCGTTTCCTTGCATCCGCTTTTCGTCCTATTTTGTCTATTCTTCTGGCTTAACTAGGTGAATTTCAAATTATTTTTAGGCGGCACAAATATTCAAAACGTGTGAAAATATTCAAATGTGGCCTAGCACCTACGACATCGTAAATGGTAACAAGCCGTTAATAAAAGTACATAAAAGTACAATATTATAATAGTTTAAAACATGACTGAGTCTAACATACATACGTTCAAAAAAACTACACATTAAATTTAGAAATCATCTTTTAATATTCCAGTTACATCCTTAAAGCATTCTAAACACACAGGGTTGTATTCCTTTACATTTTGTCAAATGTCAGGAAACTGCCCCTTGATCACCCTTTCAAATCAAGGACATAAAAGATCTACAATTTAAATTAAGCAATCTCTTTCCCTTAGTGGGTTTATCGTAAAAAAAAGACACTACGTCAACACTTCATTCCACACACTGATGATAAGATCATGACCTTTAAGAGAAACATTTCAACACACTAACACAGGAACATGAAGTGATTATTTAATGTGAATTAAGCAGCAATGCAAATGTGGACTCAACGTGCTCAGAAATGTGAAGATGTGTATCGCTCTACCCACAGGACTGGACGGTTAAACAGAGGGACTCTACTTGTGGTCTGATATTCCACTTGGTTATTGAAGGATTTAATGAGACTGCTACATGCTTCAAATGTGCTATATGCTTACAGAACCACTATGTACAGAATTATTACGTGACTTCAAAAATAATATCAAGTGCAATCTGTTCAAGGTATTAGGACTAGACTCGTAATGATTATGAATGTAGGTGGGCAGAAGTCCTTGACCTGCAATGCAGAGTCACGCGGAATCTGATGTACATTAATGCAGATCTGCACACTGTGTGCAGTGACAGTTTTAAAGAAGTGCACTGTGATGCTCACAGCGGGGGAAAGCAGAAGAGAACATCAGACAGTAATTTATGAGATACTCTGGGAAAACACAGGAAGCGTCACCCTCACACACACGGGATTCATATAGATGGCTTGTCGTTTCAGTGGAATTACTGACTGCACTGGCGTGCTTTTGAAAGTGACTAATATCTCATAGATCTCCAAAGGCCAGGTGGCCTCAATGTTCCTTGATCCTTGGGAAATAGCAGCTAAGACATCAAGACATAAAACCGTGGAGAACTGTGGAGCAGAGAGGAGTGAATCCCCCAGAGTGACTGCATAGACATCCCTTCACTCATCTACCATACATCCTGAACCTGAATTGTTAGAGAAAGGGCTCAATAAGAAAAAGGCTTGGGAGCACTTTCTCCTTCCCTCCATACACAGACAGTCATGAACAAAGTCAGACTGCTCCAGCAGCCCCCCAGGAGTACATTCACATGCTTCCCTTTGAGAGCTGCCAGCACCTGGGCCCTGGTGCTGCCTGCAGCCCACTGCCCCAGCCCTGAACTCCATCCGCTTCTCTGTCACCTGCTATTGTCTTGTATTTGAACAAGCAGACACTTGGGGTATGCATCATAAATAAAGGGGAGGAGGTCTCAGTACACACAGTCCCTGAGAGACTAAGGGGACAACTGGCCTGCATAGCGTGTGGGATTCCACCCCGGTGCAGTTTGCTTGTCGCTGGTAGCACCACCCTTTAACCTGTGCAATGTGCCCCCAAGAAAAAAGCACCACAGCCAGTCAGCCAAGAGGATCCCCCTAACCAAACCCAATCCACCCAAAGTCATTTGGGAACAGTGGGTTGGCTCACGATGACCTGGATAATAAAGTCCTTCTGAATCTTGGTGTCCAGCAGGCGAGTCTTGTCTGTGAGCAGTTTGCCCGAGAAGAACCAGCGCTGGTGAGCAACGTCGATGTCCTCCTGGGCCTGCAGATGCTTCTTCAGCTGGCCAATGGTGTTGGCCATGCTGGCAGTGAGCCGCAGGTCCCGGCCCGTGGAGAGGCGCACCTTCAGCTGGAACTCCCTCTTGTGGGTGACCTGCGGCTCGGGCTGCTCCACCACTTCCTCCTCACAGCGCTCTGAGATCAAGTTGACTGGAGGCGCCAAACAGTATGCTGGCAACTGGTAACGGTTACCCAGCTCGTCGTAGCACTCGGAGAGAGACCCTACATGATGAACCGGCAAGACACAGGAGTTTAGCCTGGTATAGACATAAGGGATTATTAACCATTAGGGTGGCAAAATTCCGTGAATTTTCAAAGTTGGAAACTTTCCATGGCAATTAATGGGAATATATGGGAATTAATGAGAACTGGAAATTTGCAAAAATGCAGGTTAGCCTATGACAGGGAACTTAAATGTAGTTGGAAAAATAATCTTGATGGCATTAATAGTGATATCATCATGCAATCAAGAGCTTCTGAGTAATTATGTGTGCATAAAAACACTTAAAAATAAGCATCTGCATTAAGATAGAATATGACTTATTAGCAGTGTATGTTGCATTATTCATAAAGTTTGCTATCTTTACTATATCTGACAGCTCAATATTTCCAAAATTCCCCAGCTTAACTTTCCATGGAAAGTTTCTGGGAAGTTTCAGGAAATTTACTGAAAATTTCTGCCCCTTTGCAGTCCTACTTCTCCTGGAAAATTTCTGGAAAGTTTGTGCCCATTTGCAACCCTATTAGCCTTACACATCATGTGAAAAGCAAACTATGGGCTGACTCTGCTACCTACCATGCGGCAGTGTGATGCTAGCTCCATCCACGATGGCCTGGGCCAGCTCGTGGTCATTGCTCTCCAGGGCTATCGCTGCCGCCCTCAGTGCATCCCAGATCTCCTTGCGGCCCTCGAAGGCCGGCGCCGTGTCCCAGAACTCATCCCGCTTGCTGCGCAGCTGGCCCTCAGTCATGGGAAACTCACTCTTCCATTTGGGCTTCTCCTTCTTCAGGGGCTCGTTGCGTCCTGTATCGAACCGCAGCCAAGCATTATGGTCACCAGCAAGCCGACGGGCAGTCGCAGGTGGAGTTATAACTGAACAGCGACAGGACAGGAAAGCGCGGGCCCTTTAATGCACCTGGATAAGGGGTAAAGGCTGCAAGTTTGGGTGACGCTCATTCATTACTGGGGTGGACCCCGAGAAGGCATTGCCCACGCTATGTGAACCTATAGCATCCTCTCTGGCGGCCAAGCTATGCATGCAATCCTTGCTACCTCATTCATTCCTGGCTATAGCATGCATTCCCGGCTACAGCATGCATTCCTGGTGAATGATGAACAAAGCTGCTGGTTTTGCAGTTATCTGCTCTTATTTTTAGTGACTAATTCACACCTGGCACACAATATCTTGAGATTTATAGTCGTATAGCTGCTGACCCTGTAACCCATTTGGAGAATTTGGTGCAGTACTCAAGCTGTGCTGAGCCATCCCACTGATTCAGATGATAGTCATTTACAAGATATTAGTGATTATATTAAATATAGACTAAAACAGCTGATTAATATAGGCCTAGTGTCAGCCACTATGTTCAGCTCCATTAATGAAGTCTTTTTCAGTAAATTCTAGCAATGTTTAAGCTAATAATTAAAATTACATCCTAAAAAGACACAATAGTTTCCCTTCCTGTAATCTGAAACTCATTGATACTCTTGTGGTTACTTCTGACTAACGGAAAGCTCTACTCCCCCACAGCCCCACCCTCCAGCCCATGACAGCGAGCTCACTGTGTACAAATACTGGGCACGGTCTGCTCCACCCTCTCTAATCTCTGCTGTCATGGCAACCATCCATCCCAGGCATTGGTGAAAAAGATCTATTTATAGCACAGAAGATTACAGACAGTAATCAGGCACCATGGGATTTTCCACCATCTCCTAAGATGTCAAGGAATTCAGGGAAGGGCATGAAGCCACTGGAATGAAGTGACTTTGTCTAGCTCCTGAAAACCCAAAAAGTCGAGAGAGCTCCTCAGTCTGCACCTAGAAGACCAGGCGAATACACCGGATATAGGTCCCAGAGGACTGGGTTTGGAAACACTGCATAAACTAACAAGTAAACATCACTCAGGTTGGGAGTGTTTGGGAAACATAGAACCACAACCAAATGATTCAACAGGCATGTATGTATGTTTGTGTGCTCTTATCGCCATGGAAGCCAAACTGTTCAGCACACCTGAGTAACCTGAATACCTCACACCATGATGTAACAGGCTATAATGCTGAAGCTGACTATTGATGTGAAGGCTGGCTGTGCCTCCACAAACTCCTGCAGAAGCATCCATTCATTCATGCATCACTAAGCCCCACCCAAGCCATGGAGTTACCGCATGCCTCCATCTCCCCAAGCAGCCACTTAGAAAGCACTGCTACCAACTCTACCGAATCTGGGAAGAATCCCCACCGCTGGCACTGTTCAGATTTTTCTGACACCCCGAGATACTTAGTCGTGTTAAAATAATGCAAATAAAAACAGGACAGTCGCTAACCAAGGAAAGTGAGAGGACTGCCAGGCCTGTCCTCATTCTAATTGAATGCAATTGTTTCTATTAAGCAAAGAATCGGCCACAACCCAGCCATGGGCTCCCTGGTGACCCAGCCTAGCAATGGCCACCCACCGAAGTCACTTCACATACAAAGGGATGGAAGTTTCCATGCGCCCGGGGCAACACGGAAGAGCGTTCCGCCCCAAGGTTAAAGCTAAACAGACACTCCGTCACTCAGCCCCTGGTTCTGATCCAGCAGACTGAGGAGATCTTTGAAGCTGCATGTATACACTACTCCACAATGAGCACCCCACCCAAACTGCACCAGCTTGAGGGACATGGAAGAACTAGACAGACTGAAATACAGACTGCCTCAGTAAATGACAGACCACAGAGCAAGCATGACTACTACAAGAGACCAGGTATCAATACCTTGGCCAGGTTATAGATCATCAGAATAACCAGCCTCAACTCCCAATGCTTCACACTTACCGACAAAGTACTTACTGATAAAATAACACCACCAACATGGGATCACTTACTTTTCAGCACAACGGCGTTTGTGGGAGTGTAGCTCACAGAATGGCTGACACCCATTGTGATTTTCCTTAAGTAGGCAGCAGCTAAAATCCTAGTACTGCTGAAAATGACATCCAACCACTCCACTCCAACCACCAGGTTATAAAGCTGTCCTCACCCAAAATAAATTTACTGTAAACAGCTATTAAATCTGAAAATAGCTTACGGAGAATTCCCTGAACAGTGGGACATACCTTCTGTATCGAAGAAGTGGTAATGGTACCCTAACTCCCGGGACTACAGAGCTAGAACCCCACAATCACTCTTGCTAGTGTGCTTGAACCCAGTGACATTTGAAAAGAGGCCACAGAAATAGATCAATTGAAGCACCAGGCTGCACTGCCTATTCAGCAGACAGAGTTAGACCTGCCTGTGCTTGGAGGAGCCCTGATCCCATTAGCCACACCTCAAACCAAGTATAAAAAAAATCCCATGGCTGTAAAGCCTGGACACAGGTCATGGTGACCCTGAGCAAGCACTGTTCATTCACAACCAAGTTATATCAGCAATGGGATACAGCGCACAGCAATGAGGAAAAAGGTGAATAATAATAATAATAATAAAAAATAATGATTCCCCAAACCAAATGACATGTGGGAAACAGGGTATATAGTAGGTTTGGGTGGTATCTAATTATTGAAACCATTGGTCATATAGTATATTTTCAGAAGCAACACTATTCTGGTACGTCGCAATCTTGGCAATAAAATTTGCTGACCAGGGTGGGGTGGAGTTGGGGGCCCACATCATACATTTCAATTTATAGCTTTGATTTCAAAATACCATATTACCATCATACCACACAGGCAGAGTTCATAGTCAGGCTGGGCAATTAATCAGATTTTAATTTTAATTGTGATTAAATCATGGAAATCAAACATGATTGTGATTTTTGTCATAATTGAGCAGCTCCATCTCTTAGGGATTTTGATATGAAAGATTATGGCTGCAGTTAATTTTATCCTGGTTTAAATGTCCAACTCTGATAACCATATTATGCAATATTACAATTATGAACTTCAGTGATGGGGGGGGGGGCATGGTGGTGCAGTGGTTAGCACTGTTGCCTCACACCTCTAGGACCCGGGTTCGAGTCTCCGCCTGGGTCACATG
>JAODJX010000065.1:11692622-11707262 GCA_026776945.1 Isichthys henryi | reverse complement strand
GGCCCCCCATCCTGGGTTGTTCCCTGCCTCGTGCCCATTGCTTCCAGGATAAGCTCCGGACCCCCCGCGACCCAGTAGGATAAGCGGTTTGGAAAATGGATGGTTGGATGGAACTTCAGTATATGACTACTTCTTCTCTTTCTAGTACAAAGGGGAAAAAAACAATCCATCCAACTTCTAAACACTTATCAACTACAGGGGGTGGAGCCTATGCCCAGCAGCACAGGGCACAAGGCAGGGATGCACCCTAGACATGATCCTAATCCATTGTAGGGCACCTTCACACAATCAGTCAAACTCTATGTTAAATAACCTAAATGCATGTCACTGGACTACAGAGGTAAATCTGCACAATACAGGAGGATCACTGGCATTAAAACACCTAATCCTAGAGATGTTAGGCCACACCCACTGTGCTAGTTTACTTCTGGTGGAAAAAACCAATGCAAGAAATATACCGGCCATCCAGCATGGTGAGCATCAGTTTTAGGTATATCAGAACATACATTCATTCTTACTAGTGAAGACTGGTTAACACTGTTAACGAAGAGGCATATGACATGTCAAGAGATCACGTGTACCATAACTTCAGTACCTTTAAATTCTGTGTGAAGGCACAGAACATCTAACCTGGTAATTAACACAGAGGTTTCCTAATCTCACGAAGGTATATGAACCCCCAACTGCAACACACAAGCCTGAAAAATTTACCACCAGGCCATCGACCTACGAGGCACGGTTGAAGCTTACCTCCCCCCTTTCTCCCATTTCGTCTACCGGTCCTGGTTGATCTGTTCCCACTTTCTCTTCCAATACAACCTCCCATGGTTGTCAGATGAGGTGGATCCCAATCAGCATCTCAATCAGCCATGAAAGCCACACCTATTTCGGGTGATCAATCAGCAAGATATTAAAACACGGTCATGAATCGCGCAAAGTGGCACTGAACTACTTATACCTGCAGCCGTCATACCAGCAGATAATGAAGCCACTTATTACCAGCACACGATTCTTACGTAGCTGACGTTTTTTCTAAACAAAAGACCAGCGAAGCGGCTTCGTGTTGGTAGCTAATAATCTGTGTACTGGCGAATTACTGCACTCCGGGATGATGTACTTATTTTACTTGTGCACACAGCGCGAACACAGCCGCAGCTGTCAGGTCGCGCGCGCTGTACACCAGCCTGCGGTCACATCTGCAGAGATGTGCGGGGGTGCAAAGCGCTGCGTAGGGGGGCAAAGCTAACGTGCATTACACAGCTTATCGGCATCGTCAACCGAACTTTCGCCCTGACAGCTTTCTCGAGGATCTACCTTAATTCCCAAAAAGGTAGGTTAGCTGGAAAAGTTCACCTTCCCGGAGACCCACATACGGCTCGCCAGCAGGCAGCCTGTTTCATGTTCTTGCCCGCAAAATGCAATATGTACCTGGACGAGCGTAGAAGTCCAGCTTTTGTGGGATTTTCACTCTTTCCCTGCTTCTCTCCATCCAGGCTCCCGTTCCTTTTCCTTCCTGGTGGGATGGGGGGGTGGCTTTGAAGCGCGCATGCGCAACACCAGTCAAGGTGTTGACTACGGATCACCGACACAATTACGCACGTCATAGGGGGCACGTTTAGCACAGGTCAGTGTCACTTTAGCCCAATAACAAGTACGGGGTAAGCCGTTGCACAGTACTGGAGGGTTTCAGACTCAGTTTGCATTTAGAACCACAATTGGTGAATTGTTTTAAAAAGGGCTCCTCTAGCCAGGTTTTCGGTAGATTAACGGCAAAATAGTCACATGGATATTCTGTATAATTATTCACATGTAATTGTGTCGTAAATAATACTTCAGAAAATAAGGCATCTTATGAGATGTCAGGCAAAGAAAAACTTTACACGTTATGTTGTACTACTCATTTCAGTGTGATCTAAGGCTGACAGGGTGCTTGTTCCATAATACTGTACACGTTTGAATGATGCATGCAGGCATGCACACACACACAACTTCTTAATTTGTTTTTATACTATAAACTATTAACAGACCTATGATCAACCATGTCTGGATATACAGGGGTTGGACAATGAAACAAACACTGACCAAAATAATGTTCACGCCTATATATGAGCGGCCTGGTGGCCAGTCTTCACTGACTGCACATTCCATCTGTAAAAGAAGAGTCTAAAGGCTGAATTAGCAGAGCAGTAGCACAGCCGTACATAAAATATTGCAATCCAGACATCATTTAGGAGACATATCAGAATTCAAATAAGACAAAAGAGGACAAATTTTTGGTGTGCATCTGTGACCAGGACAGCAAGTCTTTGTGGTATATCAAGAGCCATGGTATCCAGGGTAATGTCGGCATACCACCAGGAAGGATGGACCACATCCAACAGGAGTAACTATGGATGCAAGTGGAAGCTGTCTGAAAGGGATGTCCAGGTACTACCCTGGATTGTATCCAGAACATAAAACAACAGCTGCCCAACTCGTTGCAGAATTAAATGTGCATCTCAAGTACCGTTTCCACCAAAATTGTTCGTTGGGAGCTCCACAGGGTCAGTATTCATGCTCAGGCTATAGCCAAACCTGGTCACCCATGCCAATGCCAAACGTCAGTTTCAATGGTGCCAGCAGTGCCATCTTGGACTGTGGACAATGTGAAACATGTATTGTTCTCTGATGTATCCACCTTCACCGTCTTTCACACACCTGGGAGACGCAGTGGAAAAGCCCCACAGAGGCTTACAACCCAGACTGTTGCGTACCCGGGGTGCAGCACAGGGGTGGATCAGTGATGATATGCCCTGTAATATCACGGTATTCCCCAGACCAGTGATTTCCAACCACCATGCCGCAGCACACTAGTGTACCGTGAGACATTGTATGGAGTATCGTGGGAATTTATCCAGTTTCACTTAATTGGTCTAAAAATTTTTAATGATTATTTGCAAATAATATGCCATTGGAATAATTATGTATTCTAAACAAACAAAGCTATTTCAACATTACAGTAACCCCCTGCAATAGGCGGGGGATCACTGTGCTCCCATTTTCCACAACATATCTGTGTGAGCTGAGTTTTTCAAGCCTGACTCATAAAAAAACTAAAAACAGAGAGAGACTGAGAGCTGTTGAGGAAGAGCTTTGTGTGTGTCCGTCTTCTATTCCTGCCAGAATATCGGCTTTGTGTTCATCCAAACAGGCTCAGGTTTCACACTGAGTGAGTATAAATAAACTGAGAGGCTATTTTGCCATTACTAGGCTACAGAGTGTCATTCTGTAACATTTTTTGGTTGGTGGCGTGCTGTGGGATTTTTTCAATGTAAAAAATGTGCCATGGCTCAAAAAAGGTTGAAATACACTGCCCTAGACCCACTATTTGTTCTAGATGGGTGCGTCAAGCCAAGGACTACTGAATCAATCTGGAGGACCATGTTCACCCAGTGGTTCAAACATTGTACCCAGAAGGTGGTGCCCAGTGTCAAAATGATAATGCACCAATACAATCAGGAAGGCTGGTGACAGTAGTTTGATGAAAGTGAAGTTGAACATCCCCCACAGTCTGCAGTCCCCAGATCTGAAAATTACTGAGCCACTTTGAGGTGTTTTGGAGGAAACATTTTCCTCCACCAGCATCACGCAGCTTCCTGGTTACTGTTCTGCCAGAGGAATGGCTCAAAATCCCTCTGGAGGCTCTGCAGGACTTCAATCTGTCATTCTCAGTACAGGAGCAGGTCCAACACCATACTAATAAATAATTATAGTCTAAAACCAGGAGATTCACTGTCAAACTCCTGTACATGCTGAAGTGTTGCTTAAGTGTCATAGGAGTGTGTACACTGCCCTCTGCTGGTCTATCCACACAAAACACGGATTCAGCAAATTCATAATCATCGACATGTAAACAACAGCTGGAAAAGTTCTGATCCCACATTAATATTGGAATGTTTGCCTGTGGAAGGTGGTAGTTCAGTTGGCGCTGTATTTAGTCTTGCATTGTTAGAAAGGCTACATTTCAATCCAAACTGGAGAATACCAAAGCTGTGATAAGAGAGGATATGGTACCCATAATGCAGCTTGTCCAGCAGCATAGGTGCCATTTGAGGGGCTGGCTGTCTACAGACTAGCTACCGTTTCAAATAATTCTCCAGTTTCTATCAATTAGTTTAATATTTTTTACAAATACAGTAAAACTTCCCTGCTAATGATGAAGGTGTTTCAATAGGAGGCTGATCTGCTTCTGCTAACACAGCAGATCAGATTCCCTGACCCCTTTAATATCTTACTAATCGTCTCCAACCATCTGAAAGACATTTTCTCATCTATGCCCTGGGTCCTTTCTGAAGACGCTTTGAAATATCTTATTCTTTTGTAGTGTATTCTGCTGGTGCTGTTTAATCCCTACATACGGGACTGTGCAGTACAAAAACAAAAAATATAACAGTGTGATTAAAAATTATGGAAAAACACATTTAATTAGATCAAATACAGATCGAGTACAAATAACCAGTGAAGAGAACAGTGCTCCTCATATTCCTGCATGTGATCCTTTAGTGTGCCAGTAGGAGGTGCCAACGCACCACAGTAAAGAGTTACTCAGCCTCTTCTTCCTGATGACTAGGAAGCTCTTACCCACTCTTTGGCAAAGCCTCTTGGGAATTCAGCGGAATGAAGCTCCCCGTTAGGTCTCCAGCAAAGAAGGAAGGAGATGTGTGGTCAACGTTTACAGTGCTACGCATTTAGATGCGCAAGGAAAGCCCCATTCTTGAATAGAGGCCCACTGGTGCCCCAACTGGTGAGGCAAGGCAGTACAGGCTCTGCAGTTACTGCCGTCTTCCCAAAGGCGATTCTGAAGGGCCAAAGAGCTGGGCATGTTTAGCATGCATCTGTGGTCAGACCTCAATCGGGTCCTTCCTGTGCAGAGAGAGCTCCCAGGTGAGTCCATCGCCATATGGCAGGTGGCTGGAGGGCAGCAGTACACGTGTCAGCCAATGGCTGCAAGAGAGAACAGTGAGTCACTCACAGCACCTGGAACAGGCCTCCTTCCAGAGTTACTGAAGATACTGGGGCTCACCTCCTCTTCTCTACACCAAAGAACACCTTCCAGTTGTTCAGTCTGCCATAATTAAATGGATTTTTGAAAGCCTGCGGAGAACCAATATAAACGTAGATGTTTCTTAATATGTGTACTTGACCATATTGTGTTCTCGTGTACCCACTTTACGTTCTAACATTGCCAAAGACCAGTTCCAATACTGAAGAACAGAAGTATCCAGGGTAAAAATCCCCGGATGTCATTCTTGCTCCACCCCATATATCAAGGATACATTGGTTGCGTCCTCACCGAACGAGACCACTCCCATGATTCACTGCGGCCCAAATTCATTCCTAGAAGGCAAGCTAGCAAGACCGGTCTTGGTATTGAAAAACACCTATGGGTGCATTTCCCAATGACGACTCTTAGCATCTTACGAAGACTCTAAAGATATATCTTACGAAAGGCATTGCTTTTCCTATCTCTGTTTCCCAGTCTCATAAGAGATTGCTTAATGGAGAGCTTCTTAAGTGTGAATAGGTGCCAGAACACCTGATTGGTTGACATCAATGGCTCGAGGAATTGATTAGTCCCTCCATGCAGCAACTGCTTGACTGCTGCATGAGAGAAAGTGGTGTTCTATTTAAATAAAACACTGCAGGAATTCTTCAAAATATTGCATTAATCAGAACTGGGGAGAAGCTAAAAATAAAAAGTAAACAAATTGAATCATCTAACTGTAAATAAGATTTTCGCCGAATGGGTGTACAAACCTGCCTCCCCAGATTGTAGTATCACCATTTTATTTTTACTCCTTCTATAAAACACCTGCATGCGCCAATATGTATGCATGTCATTGATTTAGGGACAAGCAATGGTACAATAACAGAAAGAAAAGCTGCATTACTGTCTTAACATAAGAGAAAGTAATGTGGGCTTGACTATGGACTACTAAATATATATATAAAAAAAAAAAACAAAGTTTTGATATACTGTGACTTAATAAATACATGATGTGTTCCAAATCATTCATCATCGATCCGCGTGTTACTGAGGCCAATTTGCTGCGCATTCAGAGTGAAAGGACGAAACCTAACGAAGATTGTAATCATGTTTTGAGAAACACGTCGGAACATTAAGAGACAACTTAAGGCAGAACTTAAGAACGACATAGTATTAAGAATGTTTCGGGAAATGCACTGTGTGTGTTTACAATAACTGAAATCTAGACACCCACCCTACCTTGCCACTTTTCTGCAAGCGTCGAGTCTCTTTGTTGTTGATGTGCCTCTCGATGCTGGTTTCACCACGAGAGATCAGCATAGCGTGCCACAGTGTCAGGCCCCCTAGGGCTAGCGCCACCGTACTGCAGGGAGGACGAATGATGAAAATACACACACACACACACACACACACACACCCCAAAACATATTAAGATGTATATAGTTCTCAGCAGAGATTGTATCTGTCTTATTTCTTGAACAATTAACTGCTTTAATTCCAACCATTTTATTTAAGCTGTTTGGGTTGAATAAACAGGATCTTGTACAAATGACTCACCTTGTTAGCACCCACATATAAATGACGCTCTTGTGAAACATCCTGTCCTTAAAGGTAAAAGGCGGAGGTGGGGTCTTATTATAGCTCTAGAAAAATAAATAAGAATTATGTAGCCAATATAGACAATTGTGTCCCTTCCCAAATTTGGCCTGATGGACGCCTTTTGGAGCAGAACAGTCTGGATGACAGACTGTATAAGTTGGTGTTCAAGTGGACATAGTTTAGCCATTAAATGGAGAAATTTCAACAAGTCAAGAGGGGAAAAGTTTAAATTGATATAATTTTCAACCACGTACCAATTGAAGAATTTCTTCGACTGCATTAAAATGTATTTTTACCTATTAGAAACCAGTTCAATATTTAGCCTATACAATTTATATAATCATTCTATTATCTAGACTTGACTACAGAATTCGTTAATTATTTTGTTCTGATATTTTGTCGTTTTACTTTACTAGCAGTGACTGACTACAGCACACCTGTGATCTACACGTAAAAGTACATTAAAGGTAATGCGGAAAACCAGTCTATACAGAGTGACAGCAACACTGTGAAACACAAACATACATTAAACGTCTACACTACCGGCAGTACAGGAAGAGTCTTCCTTTACCATAACTGTGCTATAACTCTAAACAGTACTGGCAGTAGAAAGTGAGATCACCAAAGCGATCCAGTGTGTTCACTCGTTTCTGACGATGACATCCTGCCAAATCCAGAAAACAGGGCAACCCTCACAACAGTGGACACATACTCTACAAACCGACTCCTCCTAACATGCCATGGTGAATGTTTCCACATGGATACAGAATGCAGGTGACGACCAGTCAGATGCAGAGGAGGTCACACTGACATAGACGGCAACTCAAAGTGGTCATACTTGGGGACGAACACATGCTTGGATGACGCCGAAACGCTGAATGACAGGGACATCCTTCTGTCCAACATGGACAACATGGAACAGGCAAATAAAACAAACATGCAATTATCTCCATTTGGGATGATACCTTCACTTTCCCAAATAAAGATCATGTTTAAAAAAAAAAAAAAAAAAACACCAAATACGGGTGCCCTGCCAAAGCTTTCCTCCTATCTTTCCCCTCAACTTCATTTGGTCAAGCCAATTTAGATGGACAGAATGGACAAGCGTAGTGGTGAGGTTGAGCAGATTAATCAAAATCTTCTAGAGTATAAACACGGAATGGGATTACTGAGCAGTGGACGGACGGGCCACTGTAATACCTGCCCAGGTGCAGATCCAGGAGGTAGGATACCAAGAAGCCACCCAACCCCCGTCACGGGCACCCCCTGCGGCTCCACGTCCAAGCTCTTGAAGTGCTAGTGGCACAACGTGAACACAACGCAAAGACTCGTTTAACAGCAGGATTTTTGGGGATCTCTCGGTGCCAAGTGTGGACAGAGGGCGTCGTGATGCTACACTGCAAAGGAGATGAATGTGGAACTGGCTGTTTACATCTTAGTGCTCTAAGTTACCCAAGTAGAGCATTTCACAATCACACATCTAAGAATAGTTCGGCTAGGTATATGTAGGAGTTGACGGTTGTCTAGACCAGAGTCTGTGAATGTGCAACTGAGTTTAAACCTGCTGAAGGTTTTGTGGTTGCTGTGATTAAATTCCATAGTAGATGGTATTTAGCCTTGTAAAAAGCTTTTAGATTAGATGTACTTCATTGATCCCGGTGTTTTTGAACCTCTCAGGTAAATCCACAGCTCTTCTCCGTTTCATACTTAGTCAACTCACCTGTATGGTCCTGTAAGCATCCAAGAACAGGTAGCGTCCGCTAATGCTGCAGTACATACAACCCAGGGTCATGAAGAGGCAAAAGGAAAAGAAGTAGCGGTGGTTGAAGTGGCCCACACAGTTGTTCAACCAGGCTGAAGGTGTTGCATTCGATTAAGGAAGAAACAGGGAATTCCACGATAGCTAAGAATGGGAGCAGTGGGATGTGTGTCTGGCGTTTTCTGACCAACATTCTCCTGGTCTGTTCAAAACGGCACTCTCTGTGCGAGTTAACTACATAATAAGCAGCGTGACACCATGCAAGCACCTAAGGCGATATTCATGGCAAAACCCGTGTTACATATAGCATACATATACCTGAGAAAGTAAAAACTTTATATAGAAAACAGAAATAATTGGATTAGCTGATTAAATATGACACCTTACATTGGCTTTATTTAAAAGAAAATCTAGAACCACCTCTGGTTTAGCCTTGATAAAAACATGACTGGAAGACAGATTTTACACTGCTTGTATGGATGAAAGCAGGTAATGAAGTTTAAGATGTGGTTGTTATTGTGAGCAAGCCTTTAAGCATTTCCTGGAAAAGGATACGGCAATGATGATCCATCTTCAGTATACATCTGTATAAGAATGGGAATTTGACCACATTAATACACACACACACATATTAACCTTGCTTTTAACAACATGCTAACACTTCATTCTGTGGATAAAATTACAGCAAAAATACAGCTACCTGTTGCAGATGCTGCAGTGGTGAGTTCTGGCTGGCTTTGGAATTATACATTTCTTGCAGACAGACACTGCTGGGATGTCAGATTTCACCTGAAAACATTGACATTTATTTTTTTTAGCTAATGCTATTAATCCAAAGAGATACAATTCAGAAAGGTTGGAGCAACTGGAGGAAATTGGGCTAAGGGCCTTGCTCAAGGCCCAACTGTGAAATCACTCTGATCTTTCAACCACAAGCCCATTTGCCTACCCTGTAGAACAGGGCTCTCCAACTCCAGTCCTGGAGAGCTTCTGCCAAGTAGGTTTTCTATCCTACCTGGCTTCTGATGAGCCACACCTGTTCTCAGGTAAATACCAGGAATGGGTGTGGTTCATCAAAAGCCAGGTAGAATAGAAAACCTACTGCATTGTAGCTCCCCAGAACTGAAATTGGAAACCCCATGCAAAATGAATGTTATACCTGTGGAGGGTGCCCGGGGGATGTCCTCGTGGCCTTGTAGTAGTGGAAGACGATCATCACCAGGTTCCAGTGGCCATAGCAGATATGCCACACAATCCAGGCAATGGGGTAGGTGTCCAGCACCATGGGCAGAAGGCAGAAGTAGGCGATAATGAGGATGGAGCTGGTGAGAACCACCACCAGACACACAAAGACCTGGACCAAAGGCGGGACAAAGTTACAAACACAGAAACACGTGGATGGCAAAATGCGTGACTGAGGTTGACACTGACCATGCCAAACCAGCGAGTAAGATGGTCCACGATCCAAAACACAGGTTCAAAAAGGGAATCCATGACCACATCGGTGTTCGTGAGAGTGTTGCAGTATAGGGACCTGAGCACTAGCCTGCTGTAACTCCACAGATCCCAGAGGCCTCTAGGCAGCCTTAGCCGGCCTCGCCTGGGGCACAGCCGGAAGCAGCGCAGAAACAAGCGCATTGTGCTGGAGGACAGCCGTGTCAAGCGCTGAATTCGCCTCTGAAACAAACCAAATGCAGAATGTGGTTCTCCTTAAGATTTCATCACAACATATAAAGCACTTCAGTCTCAGGAACATGATCAAAATGTCTCACCTACAAGACAGCAGAGTCAAACCCCACGCCAAGGTAACCTAGAACCAAGTGCCGGTGGAGAAAAATCAACATTTCCTGAAAGGGAATATTAAACTGAGAATTATACAGATGCTTTGCTGGTATGACTAGAATCTAAGCAATTCTGTACATCTTTTCTGCTTGTTGTAAGTCTGTTGGGTTGCAAGGAAATGTGTTCCCTATAATCACCTCAAACAGAATAAGAGGTCCAACAAAGTCTACATCACTTGTGTCAACATCCCAAAAGACTGAATCCCTTTGGCATAAAAAAAAGCTTTTTGATAAGATCCCCAAAAACTTTGGAGGATCTTTACCAGATGTTGCTGGGGATTCTGATTAGCTATATGAAGCTTGAGACAAGACCTGGGTCCCGTTAGATTAAACACAGAGATGGGCAATTGGAGGCACAATATAGATGCATGCAAGGTACTGCATTGTAGATGGCTGTTTCAGTCCCATAAACAACAAGGGTCAGTCCATACCAAATCAACCAGGCGCTCCATGGGCATCATATATGACTATGTTATGATGACAATATTTTAAACTATTTTGAAAGTTTGGCAGTTTGAAAAACTTAACAGAATGTTTGTTCTGGGATTGACTCCCTAACAAGCCACACCTGTCAACACCATGGTAGGCATGGAAATTTTCTGGACATTGGTTGATTTGGCACGGACCGACCCACAAGATATATACTGAACATTGAGATAACTAGTTTTCCCTCCTATTTTTTATATTTGCTAGGTCAACAGACTTGGCACCACCCTTAAGATCAGCCTAATAATATGCCATGTTCACTGAGAAGTAAGAATGTTTTTTCTAAGCCCTCCTGTATCTTAGGAGAGTCGAGGCCATGTTGGCTATCTGGAGCAGGCCGCTCAGACCTTGATGGGATTGTAGACTACACTGCTCTTCATCTCCCAGCTGGAAGCACACACGCCTATCATCCAGCTCACAGGATCAGCAAATACGGGGTGGCTCCAGGTCTCCAAATGGGGACACCATACAGATAGCTGTCTTGGGATGTTCCGTCACCAAGAGTGGAAGGGCTCAGACCATCTGGGTCTTCTTCCCATCTTCCATCATACTGTGGGGGACGGAGGGAGAAACCTCTACATGAGTAGTTTATCAGACACACTGTAACCTCCAACAAGCCACCGTGCAGATCACTTGGAAGACTACCTCCCACAATATATGAGTGCGTCCTGACTCACAATCTATTTTTTTTTTTTTTGCACGCAGATACTGGGATCCAGATAGCTGTCAAACCCATTCACCCTTACTGCCCTAGAAAAAGTACTTTTCTGTCTGCAGTTTGTTTTCCCCTGAAAACACCCAGAAAGCTTTTTCTGGATTAACAGGATAAGCCTCCAGAACACACAGGCCAATCCATACCAGCCATTACAGTACTAATGCCATCACTATTCTGCATTAATCTTCACAAAATCCTGACCACTCTCCCCTCTGATTTCCATAAAAATGAGGCCCAATGCACACCCTACAAGACAACAGGACCCATCTCAGTGCCAGAAAATGCGGTTAACATGAAATGAATATTGGCAAACTGCAATATCAAGTGGACACGTTTATTCTACCGTCGACTTTTTTCACCATTTTTATTTTCAACATAATATTAAATATTTTTATACATTTATATTTCTTATTCCCCGGATTATCAATACTATTTAAATTAATCTTGTAATACTTTAAATGAGTCTCATCTCTCTCCTTCCAAGGAATATGATATAGTTCACTGATATTTGGCTTTATAATAAATTATGGCTGTATTTGTACATTAGAGTACCTACGATTTAACGGAATGGGCTCTGAGACCTAAAAAGATTGACTTATTGTTCATTTATCATATTTAAAAGAAACCAAAACATTAAAACAGTATAACAGTTCTACAACGTAGACTTTTGATGTTTTCCAAAGCACTGCATTAAAGACAGATACTTATGCACATCACAAATCCCAGTATAATTAAAAAAAAATAAGGTTATGTCATTTTATATCTGATCCTTTGCGTTTCGGAATTCAATCCCGAAGACGTAATTTCATACTGCCTGCAGAAAACAGCTGGATTATTTTCTATATCTCTTTTAATCATACCATTCAAGTTAGTACCGACTTGACTGCATGCATTCCTGTAAAACAATGGAATTAGGGTGTAACGGCTAGGAAAGTCCTATATTCGCTGAATGGTGAAAGAAACAGCCATTTATTCTCACGTTTTAGACTGCAAATCCCATCATTCATGTTATTCCGTAACGATACTCACCATACGTAGATTTTTGATAAATGTTTTCCAAAGCACTGCATTAAAGAAAGATGCTTATACACATCACAAATCCCAGTATAATTTTTAAAAAATAAGGCTATGTCATTTTATATCTGATCCTTTGCGTAAAAATAGACTTCACTTCTCATCGTAACGATTCCATCCGCTCAGGTCAATCGCTACTGTCAGTGATCAGACAGTTACTGCTCGGTGAAATACCAGGAGAAGAGGTACTCACTCAGCACCGACGGGACTCCGGCAGTCGGAAAGCAGCTGCTCAGGTCATGACAGTGCCTGCGAAGGGTTGCATCCAGCAGATTGCGACAAACAGTAATCAAAGACCGGCAGAAACCTTGATATCAGAGTAAGGCTTATGTCCAAGATACAATGTTTCTGACTAAATAAACAATTAAACCCACTTTTACTAAAATTCGTATTCTAAGGGGAAGAGCCCTGCTTCAATAAATAATAATACTATAAAACAAACCAAGGAACTAACCGCACTACCATACCAACATGATCAGACAAGGTGCAACGGGAAGTAACGTATGGGCGCACGGGCTTCTGGGGAATGTAGTGCTGAACTTGCAGGCTGTCCCACTATAACACATTTACGAAGATGTGATATGTGGTCGACGACCAGTGTGATTTAAACACGATATGCCACAGCATATGAAAACATCACTGTAAATTCCTAGGGAATATCTCCACTACCATCTCATGATGCCAGTAAGGTTATTGTTATAATAGGTGACAGGCTCATATCTATATGAAACTACACGTATGTGGGGAAGTTTATGAAATAGGAAATGCTTGCTTCTGTAACCGGGAACTGGGACTGCTTTTGAATGACAGGGGGGTTAATTGATTTTTATTATGAAACAGCGAAGCTGTCACCCTGATGGGGAATGAGACATGGCGATTTGTCAGCCTGCTGTTACTTGCCGTAACACAGGGAAGAGTACCATAGTTTGAAAACCACAGAAATAAAACGTTATGCATGTGAACATTAGAATACTAAGTTTATTGCAAAATAATGCAGAAGAATAACACACAGCAAAAAATCTGGGTATGCATGGTTACGTATCTGCAAAAAAACATTTACATTATGGGACGATGTTATTGCAAAACGAGGACATTAACTCGATCTTTCTTGTAGGTTCCATTATTGAACAATGAAATACAGCAACAACCGAAACTCTTTCCACACAGTACTAACGCGTAACTTTTAGTTATACGATGTCGAAGGAGCCGTTATCACCACCGCGATGATCACCGTTTTGGTGCACTGCCTGTGCTGAGTTTTTTTTTTTAATGGGTTGAATATTGAATCGTTTTGAAGGGTGGCAAGTTAATTTAATGCTGAATAATAAAGGGAATGCATATGAATAAAAAGACTAAGAATACTTACAAACGCCCCAAAGCATACGTTTAGAATTTAAGACAATTACTGACATTTGTCACTGACATGCGTGACGCTTTTCATGTAGAGCTAGATGGCGTAGGCGAAAGTATTGTAAAGCATTGTAATGTAGGCCTACCTGCACTCGTACTTGTGGTAAAGTACGATATAATTTGATTTTCAACTGTATGTGTCTGTTTACACTGTCGGCGATCCGCTGCCAGCAAGCCTTTCTAAGGTGTCACCCTTCGTTATTGTACTTTTGAATTATTCGTATTTCCCCATACTTCTGTTACACTGGCTGCGCCCCAACCCTTCTGAGAAATAGTATAACAAAGTATATTAATAATGTGCTACAACTACAATTACAAGGTGTAATAAAATATATTTATTTTCTGAGTGTATTTTTTTCAAACATTTTGTATACTTTAAGAAGTGTATTATAAATGTAAATGTGCTTTAGTGTACTTAAGCATACTTGAACTGAAGTATACTTGTTTGTAAGTGCAGTTTGCTGTGCGTTTTTGTATATTTTTCAAAGAAAATATTTCTTTGAAAAAAAAAAAATATATTTTAGGGGGTGGTATGGTGGTGCAGTGGTTAGCACTGTTGCCTCACACCTCTGGGACCCGGGTTTCCTCCGGGTACTCCGGTTTCCCCCCACAGTCCAAAGACATGCTGAGGCTAATTGGAGTTACTAAATTGTCCCTAGGTGTGCATGTGTGAGTGAATGGTGTGTGAGTGTGCCCTGCGATGGGCTGGCCCCCCATCCTGGGTTGTTCC
>JAODJX010000065.1:11659668-11685234 GCA_026776945.1 Isichthys henryi | reverse complement strand
ACATCTGAGAACCCTTCTGTGGTAGGTATCAAAACATTGTTCAAACACAGGCCCTGACAGGTTACCCATTACTGATTCTACACCCCCCCCCCCCTCCCTTCCAGGCAAAGGTTGACGAAGAAAGCTTATCCATCTGCTCTGAGATAAAAACAGAGGTAAATAATTTTGCATTCCTCATAGTGAATTTGTATGGGCAGTGTTTTCACTTGTATTCTACTTTTTTTTGTAGCGGGAAGTTAATCCAGTGTCATCCCCACATGCTGGGCCCTCTGTATCAGCCCCAACATCGAGAATGGTAAAGTAGCTACCAATTTTACATACATTAATGTCTTGGTACAGGGCCATCTTTTGGAACATGTGCGTTTGATACGATTCAGTATGGTAATAAGTACATTGTTTTTATCAGATGGAATCAGAGAGTGTGAAGACCCTTTACAAGAGGACCTTGGAATTGGATATCATATATAAAGAACTTTTAATAAAGAAAGTCAAGCTTGAAATTGAGAGGCTTGAAGATGAAAAACAGGTAAGTATATATGGCCAAAAACACTGAATGTTTCCTCAAAGAATACGTATAAAAATAAAGAATCGACATAATGTTTTTTTTTCCTTCCCCAGCAAAGACAAAATCAATAAAATACTTTTCTTCACACATGTTGGTTTTATTTAACTGGAAAACTATATGATGATGGAATCTGCCAGGTGGGTTCATTATGGGGGCAACCTCATTGCGGGGTACTTCTAACAGGACAGTGCTTCTCCTTCCTTATAGTAGCTATACTGTGGAGCATGACACATGCTGCCAGAGACTCTGAAGCCTGATTCAGGGCCTCTCACAGCCCATAGAGGCACCGAGTCCTTGACTTCAGTCAGCCAAAGGTCATTTAAGTTCTGACCCTCACTTTCCTGTGGGCTGTGCTGAAGGGACCTTGACCTCGCATCTCAGGCTCAGGGAAGGAGTTCTTCAATAACCTAGACAGAAGTAATGTGACATCAAAATTAGTAACCATACACAAAGGGTTACAAAACATCTGAAATGCCAGAAAGGTGTGTACTCATATAAAGGACAATAGATGACAAGTAGTAGGAATGACAATAAGTCAAAAATTGTATTGTGCTGTATGTTCAATAATTCATTGGTCAATTATTTTGAATACTATATTGCACTAACTCCAGCAAATTTGATTTGACCTATTTATAAAAAGATGCCACAATATATGCACACTAAGACAATGAACGGACTTCTGATTAATAAAATCTGCCCCATGCTGATGTGTTTAGGTTGTGGATACAATCTATTGGAGCAATCACTTGTGGGAGACCTAAGAATAAATTGTTTGGAGATCTTGACATATGTGTTGACTAGATGCTGGAGACTGCAGTGAAAGGACAGGTTAATTGCATCCTCCATTGAGCGATTGGCTGTTTATGAACTGCAAGGAGGGACTCTGATGGACTTGAGATAGACCAGCATTAGGCATTCACTGGTTTTCAATAAAGTCAGAGCAACTGGCCTGTAGTCATTTAAGAGATCTTGCATTCTGTAATCAGTTAAGTGATCTGGGATAATTGTAGAAACCTTAAAACAATCTGGCACCTTGCGTGCATGCAGGGAGTTATTGAAGATCACAGTAAGAATTGGAGTACTCAGATCTGTGTGGTGTTTTAGAGTGCCAGGTGAGACACCATACAGGCCTGCTGGGCAGGAGAAGTGGGAGGGGGTTGGTTGGGGGGTGCACTGGGTGTTCCAGCACCAGAATTGGGTGTGAGGAGGAGTCATTGGTTTCTGTCAGGCATGTAAGGTGAAATGGTGGTTACTGATTGTCAGACTGATAGTAAAACTCGTCAAGCTGGTTGGCCAAAGTTAGGGAGGAGGAGGCTTGAAGGCTGTTCAGTTCGAAGTTAGTAAGTTTCTGCAAAGAGCTCCAGAAAACCTGGCTGTTATCAGAAGAGTCTCTCTGGCCATTTCTTCTATACATCTTTGAAATCCCTAATTGCTTTGCTGAACTGTGGTTTTGCATTTCCGTATTCTTCAAATTATCCAGCTAAGCAACAATTCCTGCTTTGTGATACAGGCCCCTGTTCTGCAGCAGCTTTAGTGCAGAGCATTAGTTTCTATGGTAACTGAGTCACACTCATTCTGATCTCGGTTTCTGAAGCAAAAATTGCAGTTCTGAGCTACTTACTTGGAATTATTCAAAAAACCCTTTCTTGTAATAACGCCAAGGTGTTTGAAAAATGTCACGTGACCACAATAATATGGCCTTTATTGCAAGGTTGAGTCAATTCAGAGATAGGATTGTTAATCAATAGTCATAGGACACAATTATATCTAAATTACTTATCTTTGCTTGTCTGTGTACTGAGAGGCAGCCCATGCAAATATAGGAAGAACATACAAAATCCATAAACGCACAGACCCAGTGCAGGAATTGAGCTGAGAAAACTGGAGAGGTAAAGCCACAATGTTACTCCACACAAGACAGGGCACATTAAACTGTGATATTTCCTCATTATTTTTATTTATATATTTGGACAAAGGTTAACCTTTAAACAGTGATGCTGACAGATTGCTGGTGGAAAGGCAAAGTGACCTCTCACTGGAAGGGCGTACTCTGAACAGCTCTCAACCTCATGCACACATAGGCAGGTGATAACAGTATCTGCACAGCTGGAGAGCCAGACGTCCAAAATCATTGTAAAGCTTAAAAAAGGCTGTGTGGAACCAGTAAAAAAAAGGCCAGGTCTCAGAATTAACACTAGAAAACAAGGACAGTATCAGTACTCTCATATATTCCTGACACGGGCTTTAACATTTTACCATTTCATTTAGCCTTGATTTACAAAAGTACCATGGACAGGTACAAATTACTCTACTAAAAAGGCAAATCCTTATTGTCTTCTTGGTATTTCAATACAGACTCATCTTTAAAAGTTGTACCCCTGTAGGTACGGCAAGAGCAGCACCAATATGATGCTCATTAAGTTACTCAGAGAAGCCCCAGTATAAAACTTGTGTGTGTTTGGGTGGGTGGGGATGATTTTTCCATAGCTCTGAAAGAAGGCCTTAACTTATAATGAAAGCACTGTTCTTTTCATTGTTATGTTCTGGAATGTAAAACAGATGCCAGCATGCTCGTGACTCCGAACCGGACTTCTCTATGCAACATCACCCAAACCCTCTCAGAATCTTTAGAATTACACAGCACCCTTCACTTGTCCTCTGGTAGTTATGACAGCTGTCGCCAAGACAGCAGAAGAGTCAGTGCAAGAATGAGGTTTTACTCCCAATGGAGTTACAGGTTGTGTTAACATCAGTTCTGTCATTGTCAATAACCAAATGGATGAATACAAATACATCACTGTAATATCACGAGAAGCTAAAACTAAAACTAGAGGGTGTAGTAGGTTGCTGAGGACCACTAGCATTCCTCTGTACCTTCAGATATGGTGCGCTAGATGCAAGCAGAGTTAACTTCCTTTGAGCATATACAGTTTAATGATTATATTATCTTTATCCTGCGTTAAGCCTGTTGATGCGTGAGCCTCTTTAAACCTGTGCAACACAGAACACAGCCACCTTCTTCACCTGTTTCCTCCCACAGTCAAGCAGATCTACTTCTTAGCCTTTCCCTGGGCTGCCACGGCCTCCATAGCCTTGCGGACGGTCTCCTCGTCTCCTAGGAACTGCATGGGCTTGATGGGCTTCAGGTTCTTGTCCAGCTCATAGACGATGGGGATTCCAGTGGGCAGATTGAGGTTCATGATGGCCTCATTTGTCATGCCTGCAGACAAAAGGCCAGCCTCCATTACGCATCATGGGTACTAATTGGTTTCAGATACTAGAAGATACTAGACAGTTGGAGTGTGGCAAGTAGAATACACACCCTCCAGATGTTTCACGATCCCTCTCAGGCTGTTCCCGTGGGCTGCAATCAGCACCCTTTTGCCCTCCTTGATCTGAGGCACAATTTCCTCATTCCAGAAGGGCAGAGCACGGGCAATGGTGTCTTTGAGGCTCTCGCAGGTTGGTAGCTGGTCCTTGCTCAGGTCACCATAGCGACGGTCCTGCAAACACCACACATATACAGAGAGAATGGAAGAAAGAAATGTGATTATTTTATCCAATGTGATAACCGTGTCAAGCATGTTTAGTGAACTACGTCTGAATTCATAGCTTACACAGGTGTTCATACAAGAGCCATAATAGTCCAGGAGGGAGTGGGTGTACAATTTCACACATAAACGGACAGTTCTTCTGTTCTTTGGTCATAGGTTGTAAGCATGTCCCCACAACCTGGCGTTTACTCTTAGAAAGACTGAATTCTGCATTTTGGCCACAATGTGGCAGCAGTGATCCATTTTTAATTCACTAGCAAAAGGCCACTTGATATTTATGTTCATTCATTCCTCCTTATTTATGTACAGCACAAGTCTGGACACGCCAAGCTGCCTAGAAAGGAGATATTGGATGGTGTCACATCACATTACCTGGCCACCTGACCTAAACACAATACAAATAATTTTGGAGAAGTTTGACCACAGAGTGAAGGAAAAGCAGTCAATGAGTGCTCAAGCATGTATGTGGCACCTCCTTCAGGACAGCAGGAAAAGCATCCCAGGAGGCCACGTCATGAAGATGGCGTAGATGAAACAGTAGGGTCAACCAGTCCATGGAGGAATTGGGGATAAGGGGCTCGCTCAAATGGTGGGGTCACTCTGCACACCACAGGATCTCAACCAGCATCCGAGTTCCAACCCACAGAGCTGTCGCCATTCCCAACAAATAATTATTTTTTTGTTTAAGTACACAGAGAATAGCACAAACAACACAGTGAGTAGCTCAGCAGGTTTAGTCCCTGTGCCTGTGATCAGAAGATTGCCGGTTTGAGCCCTGACCTCGGGAGGATGGTCACATGTCCTTGGGTCCTTGAGCAAAGCCCATAAAGTGACTTCAACTGCACACCCACAAACAGCACAAGTGGAATTCGAATCCCCAAACCTGGGGATGTGAGACAACAATGCTATCTAAAGAGTCTCCATGTCAGATATACATCTGTTAGAGAACTGAGATAGCACTAGATGAAAATCCAAGCTACACAGACGGTCCGCTTTGAGGCCTGTTATCTTCAGATTCCAGCTGTCTTCATCAGACCCAGGTCTTAAGTCAAAATTAACCATTATTTTGAATTGCCCTATGACATTACAAATTATTTATCCCAGAATAACCCAGCAATGCACCACCAAACCCACAGATATTGGAAAATGCGGCCAAAGATATATTGAAGAAACATGACGCTTCAATATGTCAGTCTGTGGTGGCTGCTGGTCAGGAAGGAGGGCTGCTTGGGGAATGAAATGGGAATAAATGTATCCACCACAATGGGGTTTGGTTGGATCCATACAAACATGTGCAGGTCTGTCACTGGTGATGATTCACACATCCGCACAACACATACCTGGCTGGGTCACATATCCCATGATGCCAATGATGTTTCCTGGCCTCTGGTGGGAGTAATGTGTCTACGAGGCAGGCAGTACCTGGCTGATTGCAGAGTAGAAGTTGTGCTCGGCTTCCATGGGGGGCGGGGGGATGTTGTACGAACGCCTCCAGACCTTGACCTGTGCCTCGCCATGCCGGGCTGCAGTCTCGGCCTTATTGAGCCCCGTCAGGCCGCCGTAATGTCGCTCATTCAGCCGCCAGGTTCGGTGCACCGGCACCCACATTTGGTCGATGCCGTCCAGCACGAGCCAAAGTGTGCGTATGGCCCTCTGCAGCACCGATGTATAGCACACATCAAACTCAAAACCAGCATCTACAATGGGGCGAGGAGAATAGCAGCCAGAAATCTGAGTCAGGAAAAACTACTGTTCATCAGTTATAAACCTGTAACTGCAAAAAGCCTGAATTCAGTACACGCCTCTATTTTTATTTTACTGAGCTACTAAATCAGTTAAGCTCTCGTAAACCGCCGAGTCTTTCTAAAGCTATTGACATATGCGTTATTCACGCAAGAATCTAACAGCAGTCAGCACCATACACTCGGCTTGGTGGAACATTTTTGTCAATATTATTAAGTGGGGGAAAACGCGAAACGTTCTGAGCGGCACGTCCACATGTGACGGCGTGATTTGGGCGGTCCGTAACCAAGCTGTAAATTAGCATGATCAGGCTTTGATTTGTCTAAACTGGGAGGAACGTCGGGCCCAACAAAATAACGATTTTGCTTGTCAAATAACTCTCCTTAAAACAATTAATTTTACTAATAGAAAATGGCTTACTAGTAAAATAGGCGATATGTATAACGTTATTGCAAACAAATTTGTTTAATTTTACAATGCCAACTAACAGGCTACAAACAAAAGTGAAGCGAAAACTTTTAGGAAATAAATGACACCCTTTCTTCAACCGACAAGTTTATGCTGATGCTGCAACTTTCATATATTAGACAGATGGTAATAATACATCATAAAGTGATATGATCAGTCTAATTCTGCGCATGAAAGGATTTCGCAGTGATGGATCTAGCTGATGTACAGTAACTGACAAGCTCCAATCGCAGCTTTTCATCACTCACAACGACAGCACGCAGTCCAGAAGGCGAGAACATTCATTTTACAACTGGCAGCAAGTTTAATAACGCCAAAACAAACAACGCTGCTATGTGAAGTACAGCACCTTTGAGAGCCTGGCCGCCTCGCTTCGCCTCCTGGACCCCGGCTTCGCTCAAATCTGCGTCGAACCAACCGCAGAACCTGTTCTCCTGATTCCAGCAGCTCTCTCCGTGACGAATCAGCACCAATCTGTAGGCTGCCATTCTTTGGTTTTTAACTGGAAGTGATTAGAAATCGCTTTTGTTAAATGCCGTCTTAGCTGCTGTAGCGTCTTACTACCAGTTTGGATTCTCTACACTGAGTTCACCCACTGAATACGCAGAATTCATTATACAGTGAATCATCAGTAAGTGCACGTCATATGTGAACCTCCGTTACCGTAAATATTAGTGTTGGGGGCGATTTCTTATTCTGCAGCAAAATATGTTCGATTCTCTTGCAATAACTGGGGATATTTCTTTTTACAAAAGGGCTGTGGAAATGGGTTGATGGTGGGAATGGAGAGTCAATTCCATAAGTAACACGACTAAATATTACTAATTTATGGGTCAAGCTTAAAATGGACCTTAAACTTACCTAATCATATTTGTATTATATTAATAGGTTACACAACAGGCCATGCTGAAACTCCTGCTAACTTCTTGACAGGTATAACCCTGCTACGTGCTATTACATTTTCTAACTCTGAACAGGAACGCATCAGCAAATCCTCCTGGAGCCTTCTGAATCAGCATTCTTGGTGGGATTCTGTAGTGGTGTCAAAGGCGAGGAGTACACTGCAGCAGTCCAGGGAACCACGGTGCTGACCAGGTGCAGTCAGGCTGCCTGTCTGCAGGGTGATGTCACGGTGATGCTGGCAAACACTTCGAAAGGCCCGGTAATGATGATAACCAGATGGGGGGGGGGTGCACATGGAGAGTAAGTTATAATGTACTATATATAGAGATATATATAGTAAATTATAACTATAGATATATATCTATAACTATATATCTATGTCTACTCAGATATATATGTAGTATTGTATAATTTCTCTATGATACGCCGATGTTTACTTTGCAGACATACACGTCAGAATTTTATTGCAGTTTTATTTACACTATGTTGTCGCTAACGCGTAAAAATGATAACCGCTTGATACATCTAGCCAAAGTAATGACACAGAATTATCATTTTATATACAAGTCATAAAAGTCGCAAAAAATATAATTTAGGATACGAGAAAGCACTCCCCCTAAAGGAAAAAAGGCAAAAGCCCGTGCATAATGCACATTAAGAACATGAATTTGACTTCGATTCATGGAGGCGGAGTTTGAGGAGGCAGCAGCCAATGACGGCTGGCTCTAGGCTGACGTCAACGGCAGTGGCGAGTTGTTTCTTCGGTAGTAGGAGGGCTTTGGTCCGGAAGCTGACAGTCAGCTGCTATACTTGCTGAGACTCTTTGCAGGTTAGGTCACTGATTAGAGTTAGGTTGTTATTCCACATACAAGGAAGTTCGAGTTTCACCCCGTCATAGCTTTGTTTATTATGGACGAAACCAGTCCACTCGTTTCCCCACTCAGGGATGCCACAGATTTCAGCTACTGTCCCACAGAACCTAGCAGTCCCCGAAGCGTGTTTGGCGGGGCGCCGGGCTCGGTGGTACGTGTACCGGCTGGAAGCCCTGGACGCAGCCGTGAACGACAGCCGCTGCTGGAGCGGGACAGGGGAGGCTCTCCGCGGGATGTGCACAGGAATGACTTCCCGGAGGATCCAGAGTTTAGGGACATAATCCGGAGAGCGGAGCGGGCCATTGAGGAGGGAGTCTTTCCAGAAAGGATCTACCAGGGATCCAGCGGCAGCTATTTCGTTAAAGATTCACATGGGGTAGGTAACAGCCCAACAACTAACTTTAATCGTGAAGCTTTCATTTTGTGTCCTTTACGAATTCAAATGATTGCGTTGATTACATGGCATACAGTAGGTTCGGACGGGTCTGGCGCAGCCGAGGCCTGAACGCTATGGCGCTCAGAGCCGGCGATGCTCGGGCAAGTATTGCTGGAGTTACGAAACACCCTTAAGTGTGTTCCTGAATGTGCCTGGGATTGTATTGTCACCGATATATACCCGGTATGGGACTCTGTATTTTGAACCCAGGACGAGTTGGGGTCACTGCTACCGCATCCTTAGACTGGTGTCTGGGTCTGCAGTTTAGGATCGGGTCACATGTTGCTGGTGGTGTTCACATCTGTGTCTTGCTTTCGAATTGTCATAAGTACAATCAAATGAAACGGTATGTTGTGACTTCATCCTCCATTCCATAAATATCATAAGCCGAACAAAAGCGCGTATTATTTACTTGCCGCAGTATTTGAATATTAGTCCTCTCAATAATCCATTGTTTGGCTGCATGATAATGAGCGCCCTAATGGGATTAGATGAGAGTGCAGTACGTTGTACATTACTGAGACTAAGCCCTTCATTAATTCTCTGGAGGGCCCAAGTGCCCTCAAGATCTTGCCAGAAGAGGGGAATGAATACATACAGGTTTGTAAAGCAGCGCTACGCACTTTTCAGTGACTTATGTGTTATCTGTGGTGTCCTGCTCATGTGTGTGGGGGAGAGAGATTGCAGAAGGATAGCCAGGCAGCCTAATCTGAACAAAGTACTGTATCTAGTGCCTACTAAGTAACTTTGGGAGCAGAGTCTGTTTGGTGTAAGGACAGCCGTTTCTTACAATGCTGACCTGTCTGTGTGACCTAACAGACACTCCTTCGCTGGAAGGGCCACACGGCGGGAAGTGGACAACTCCTTCCTTCAGAGTCCTCATGTATAGTCAGATAGGCAGTGTAATGATGCAAACACAATCACATTATATACAAAAAATGCTAAGTTAAATTTGTGTTAGGATGGATTAGAGAGCAGATCTTAGGCAGTCATGTGAGGAATGTTTAGGCAATCTATCTGCTGTAATGAGTTTCCAGCCATTGCTGTTCCTCCTTTGGCCCATGAGGCTGTATTGGGGACTGATGGTTTTGCGTTGACGTCTCTTAGGTCCGTCCATTTGAACCACACTGCATGTATCACCTTCACATGGCGTTACTGCTGTCATTCTGTGACTATTGATTCAGGCTGGTTTCCAACCAGTTTTTGATACCCTTTGAACATAATTAACGATTTGCTTTCAAAGTACTCACTTTCTAAAAGGCGTCCTTGCTGCCGAATGTTGACGTCTGTCCGTGCGGCTGGTCCCTGATGTCTCAGCCCTGCCTGTTGCTCTCTGGCTCACCGTCCACCTCTCATTGCAGAAAATCATCGGTGTGTACAAGCCCAAGAACGAGGAGCCGTATGGACAGCTGAACCCCAAGTGGACCAAGTGGCTACAGAAGCTTTGCTGCCCCTGTTGTTTTGGGAGAGACTGTCTGGTGCTGAACCAGGGCTACCTGTCCGAGGCTGGGGCCAGCCTGGTGGACCAGAAGCTTGAGCTCAACATTGTGCCCAAGACCAAGGTACAGCATGGAAGGGAGTCTGCCTGTGAGAATGGTGCAGGTGACCACGCTAACCATCAGTTCCTGTGATCTTTGTACCCTGCAGGTGGTCTACCTGGCAAGCGAGACCTTCAACTACAGTGCCATCGACAGAGTCAAGTCCCGGGGTAAGAAACTGGCCCTGGAGAAGGTGCCAAAGGTTGGCCAGCGATTTCACCGGATAGGTCTCCCACCCAAGGTAAGCACCTAGGCCTAGCTCTACCAGAATCTAAGAGAACTTCTGTGATTTCTATTTTGGTTTACACGTGCTCATGGCTGGTGTGTGTTGTGCTGGTGCCTTCTACAGGTAGGGTCGTTTCAGTTGTTTGTAGAAGGGTACAAAGATGCCGACTTCTGGTTGCGGCGATTCGAGGCAGAACCTCTCCCAGAGAACACTAATCGACAGCTCCAGCTGCAGTTTGAGAGGCTGGTGGTTTTAGATTACATCATCAGAAACACGGGTAAGTGGGCAGTGTGTTCTCGAGAGGGGGGGGGTGCGGGGGTGGTGAAGGGAAAGTCAAGTTGTGCATAGATCACATATGAGTTAAACATGTCTTCATGTTAAACACCACACCTTTGTGTTTCTGACAGATCGAGGGAATGACAACTGGCTGTTAAAATATGACTGTCCCATGGACACCGGGGGAGCTAGAGTAAGTTGTGGGGGGGTTAGGGGGGTGAATCTACCCTGTAATGATGAAGCAAACTCAGAATTGAAGGTCTTATGACTCCTGTTGTGGAGCCTGAGTCAGACTGTACTCTGGAAAGTGCATGTGTGACTTGATGTTGTAATGGATCTTCCTTAGGCTACAGTGTAATGGGTTTTTCATGGGTTGCAAAGTGTCTGTGCTGGCAGAGGACCTGAGAACCTCCCTTCCTCTTTCGGTCCCTGCCATGGATCCCTCTTCTCTCTCTCCATGGCCAGGATACTGACTGGGTTCTCGTGAAGGAGCCTGTCATTAAGCTAGCCGCTATAGACAACGGTCTGGCCTTCCCTCTCAAGCATCCCGACTCGTGGAGAGCCTGTAAGTACAGACGCCCTTCTGAACCGTCTGGATTAAGTGCTGTCGCTCCTGCGAGCAGCTCTTTGTTTTCAGCCACGTCAGCTGCCTTCTTGCCTACACTAGAGATGGAATTTTAAATCCTGCACCTGCAAGACTTTGTCCAACTCCCTTCTACAGAACTTCTGTCATATTTTGTATATGAAAAGTAAGCTAGTCATGCCTATAGGCATATGTTTGCGATAACAGGTCGTAGATATGCACAGACAATATCCATGCGTTTTTTTGTATTTAATTTTATAATTATATTATAAATATATTATATTATTAATTATTAATATATTATTATTTAAGATTCTAATTTTTTAAAAGATTTTCGTGCTGACTCTGCCACCATTAGCATTTCAAAATGCTAACATTCTTCCGAAAGTTCTGGAATAGGCTGGCTGGGTACAAACAAATTAGGCATAGAAGCCTTTCTTTTATTAATTCGGTGAGATTTTTGATGTAACTCTTTGTTCACTCATGAACATGAATTACTGTTTGATAAAAAAAAAACAAGCATACAATATTTGAGCAATATTTATTTATTTATTTAGTCATTTCTATTCTCAGGCTCCTGCAGACATATCGGTCACTCCTGCACGCTCATGCATTCAGAAATGAAAATTTGTGATGTGCCGCACTTTATTGTTGCACGTCCCAAGGGGATGCAGACCTCTAGCCTACACCATGCCTGAACTTGCTGCGTACACCCCTTTTAAAGGCAGCAAACGTGTACAATTTGATTTTGGTGCTGGCATTTAGAGGAAGAACACCTTCTCTGCCAACAGATCCATTTTACTGGGCCTGGTTGGCACAAGCAAAGGTACCCTTTTCACAAGAAATCAAGGAGCTCGTCTTACCCAAGCTATCTGATCCTAATTTTATTAAGGACCTGGAGGAAGACCTGTATGAGCTGTTCAAGGTGAGCAGTGTTTTTTTTTTTTCTTCATTTACAGATGCAGGTATTTTACAGTCCTGTTTTCCACTCCTTGAACTTTATTGACTTTGCACTCTCTCCCTTGTATTCTCTTCCTCTCTCTCTCCCTCGCTTCACAGAAGGACCCAGGCTTCGACCGGGGACAGTTCCACAAGCAGGCTGCGGTTATGCGAGGACAGGTGAGGTACCGGCTGTGCTGGCCAATGGGCTTTTGTGTCTGTATTGTGGGTTGTGAGTTTGAAACTCGCTTCATGCTGTCCTCTGTTCCAGATCCTTAACCTGAGTCAGGCACTCAAGGACGGCAAGACCCCCCTGCAGCTGGTGCAGATGCCGCCGGTTATTGTGGAGACAGCACGGGCGCCGCAGCGAGCCAACAGCGAGTCCTACACCCAGAGCTTCCAGAGCCGCCGGCCCTTTTTCACCTGGTGGTAGAGCAGCGAGGGCCAGGGCAGGGGTGTGGGCAAGCCCCCCCATCGTAGCCTCTTGGGAGGGAAAAGAGTGAGGCATTTAACAGGGAAGCCTCCCGTCTCCCCTCGGCTGGCATCCTGACGGACAGCGTGTCAGACTGATTGACCTTCTTACGCTCTTTTCTGTGCCTTCTGCTGTCTATTAGTGGGGGGGGGACAACTCTGAGGAATGTCCTCCTCCGAGGTTTATGTTTTCATTCCACCTCCTCTCGCTGCACACGCATCACACTGTACACGACATGTTTACATTCCCAACCTCCCGGGCTGCTAAGCCGCACGTCTTGCATCAGGCTTTTTCCAGAATGAGATGGGGAGGGTTTTGGAAAGGGAGGGGTGTCAGGGATGGCACACCTCATGTGGAGGAGAGCCCACTGGAGCCTCCAGATGCCAAACACCTGCTAGGTTCCTACCTTCAGTGCCAGTGGAGCCTTCAGCCTGTCCCATCCAGCCTTTGAATAGATTGGTGACAGACGTGGTTGTGAGGTCCTGACAGGAGCCGATCGACAGAGTTTTGGCTGCTTTTAACGGCATACAAAGTACTATGTAATGTCAGTGAACTACACAACTGCAGATCCTAGATTTATTGGTTATGGTTCATGTAGCAGATACAACAACTGATAGTTGTTTAAAAAAAAAAGTTCTAGCTTTATTTTAGATGATTACGGGGGTTCATCTGAAAGTTAGTCATTGGCTGATTCTGTACGACCACATCACTGCTCTCCGGATGCTAGCTAGGTAGCAGTTTGGGCTAGGAATCACAGCCTGCTTTCTCCGAAGGATTAAATCGCAAAGACCAAAACTGCGAGGCTTCATTCAGAAACGCCTTCAGGTGTCTTCGGTGTCAATGAGCTGTGCGTGTTTCCTTTTATACGCAGTTTCTGAAACATTTACCTTCATGAATCGTCACTGCGCTTGTAGCTAACGTGGCATGTGGGACCAGAGGCCCGGAACCACAAGTACCCCTGCTGCTGTCAGCTGCCCTGGGCCTGTTTCTGCCGGGGGGGGTCTACTATGTCACTAACAGCCTGCATGCCTGCCTTCTGCTTCTTGTGTGAGATGCAGTGCCACGTGCTGGCACCTACGGCTGGTCCCCAGGCTTAATGAGGATGGCTGCCACCGCTGTGTCACCAGTCTTGTGCTGTTCAGGGCAGATGTGTTTGAGGGACTTTGCTGGGGCAGGATGGGATTGGGGGTGGTGGTGCTCCTGCAGTGAATTTCCTTTCCCAGATCTGCTTCTCATGGACTATGAGCAAAGGACAGAGCATGTGCATGTGCCCAGTGATGTAAGACAGCACAGGGGATTGTGGGTTTCCAGCAAATGTACAATACTGGGCTGAAAATGCGCTTCTATAAGCGGAATAGTTCATTTTGGGAGGGGGGGGGGTGATCTCTCCTTTATTTCCAAATGAAAGTGTATGGTTTGGGCAAATGGAGAGCATTTTGTACCCATATTTACTGCTGTAGCTACCAAAACTGACTTACATGTATTCTGACAATGCACTGTATAATTTAATGTAATATATTAAATGAAAAATATGTTTAAAGTACGGAATACACTGAGGAGGACCTCTGACTCCAGTGTCTTATCTTACTGGGGGGCATTTAAATGGAAATTTCTTCAGTTTTCCACCTTTGAGCTGGAGCTCTGCTTTAACCGCTTATGTGTCATTTCTTAACCAATCATAGCTCATTCCAGTTTAACAAAGGGAAGCTGTAGGCCAAGGGTCCAGTAGGTTACAGTCATATTCCAAAGATAAGCAGGGACAGGCTTGAATTGGCTTTTTAGCATTCCGAGCACGGGTGTGTGGTCTGGCAAAATGTATTATTGGGAGCTGCCCTACTTGGCACACTTCATCATGGGGGATCAACCTTCCCCACTTCATAAGCGAAATTCATCCTGGAAAGACATGTAATTTCAACTTAGCTCAGGGGGTATTTCCACAGTACAGTGGAACCTTGGAACTCAAACGCCTCTTAACTTGATCATCTTGGGCGTCAAACGAGTATAGTGATTTTTTTTTTACTTGTACCTCGACTGAAATCTTGGAATCTTTTTCATCATTAGGTAGCTAGGTAGAAAGGCAATCATTTGGGGGTCTGGAACGGATTAAATTCATTTATATTATTTCTTATGGGGAAATGCAACTTGGACCTCGACCAAATCGCAATTGGACAGCCTTTTGGAACGAACTGAGTTCGTGTTCCAAGGTACCACTGCAATTTATTTTTTCAGCCACTAGAGGGAAATGTGTGCCCATTGCTAAAGGCAACATTGTAAAACTGCAACAGAAGGCTTTTAGAAAAATATGCCTACAAGCCCAGCTGAGAATGCCATCCCATCACACCATAGAAGTGCACACGGTGAACTTCTGAGTTTGTCTTAGTACGATGATACAACCTGAGTTTTCTGTGATGCATTACACTCATTTTACTCACAGTCCATGCCTCAATAAAGATACTGAAAAGATTTTCCAACTCAAGCAAAAAAGATGAAATAATACCGAACACTCACATAACATAATTACACATTTATAACAGAATTTGAATGTAGTGAAAAACACCCAACTTCTTGTGTTGTTTGACAAAAAACTGGGGCAGCAGCAAATGTCATGCCTTGTACACATGTAATTAGAAAATGGACATATATATATATAGCTGTGTTTCCGAGAAAAGCCTAGCCTTCTCCAGCCTCTTATGTCTCAATGTCCTTCATCTGGGCATCCAGCTGATAATCACTTACATGTGACCCACCCATGACAGGCGTTAAGGATACAACCAATCTAGCTAACTGTGCCCATAGGAGACCACAGCCTGGTGGAAGGTCTTTAATGGCTCCTTACATATCCTGCTCAAGTCTAATCTTTAGAGGATAGCAAAAGAGCTATCCTCCACTATACCTCCAAAAATTCTACTGTACTGAAGAGAGAAAAAAATGGTACCAGTTCTACTATAGTCTCTCAGTTTGAGAACATATCTGCAGGACATTCTGGGTCAGCTGAACCCAGGTAGCCAATCAGGGTAGGATAAGGTGAAGGTAACAGTCTTGGGTTCTGCTGCTGCCCTGATTGGTGCTTCTAGCTTGGTGCCAAAGTGAAGTCTCCAGCAGCTCTGATCCTGAGTCTCCTTCAGTCTCTGATATGCCCCCATCATTGGTAGCACCCCCACAGCTGGCTGCCTGCCCCATCTCCTCATCCTCCTCTTCGTCTGACCTGCTTGCTGACCTCTCATCAATCCTGCAAATGCAGACCATTAGATATTATTACAATAACATTCTGAAGCTTCTTGGATATTACTAGATGAAATGAAAGGCAAGGAACGACCAATCTGAGGCATTTCTCCACTACTGTGCAAAATGGTAAGCCCCGTCCTAGGGTCGGTATCTCTGTGGCATGACTAGTGCTCCTCTTACCTGAGGTGACCAAATGCATGAAGCCACCTGGACACGGCACAGTGTGACTCCTCCACCTTCAGCCTCCTCTTGCAGCTGCGTATCCGGAGCCCCCAGAGAGCACTGGGCAGCTCTGGCCGGCCACAGAGGCTCCACACAAGCCGTGCACGCCTCTCTGCATCCCGGTCGCCTGATGTGTGGAACAGCTGCTGGAGCTGCCGTAGGTCAACCCCTCGGAAGATGTTCCCCGATCCTGCTTTGCGGTAGCACTGCCGATGGGCTGCAGGCGAAGACTGGGAGGGGCCAGTGATGGCACCCGGCTTTACAGAGACCTTCATCTTGCACTGACTTCTGCTCTGTTTCTGAGAATCTTTTCACCCTCCACAAGGGGACTCAGCTTCTGGCCCTGCAATCAAACAGCATCATGCAAGTTTGCTCCAGGACTGAGAGATGCCACGATGGGTCAATAATTAGATGACAGAAGACCAGTGCCACTTTACCATGTGTTTTACCAGCTCAGTTCATATTTCAACGTGTGCTCTACCGGTTTAGCCCACATAATAACAATGTAACTTCAACCTGTCCTTTGGATTTATTCTCAATGTTTCCCTTATTTATTTTAAAGTTAAAGAATAAAGTGATCGAAAATGTAACACAATAAAAAGCGTGTGTCATTGGAACGTATCTATTCCCGACGCAGCGGTAGAGTGCGAAAGCCGGTAGAACACACGCAAAAACACGACTACTTTTAGCCATATTTTTAACTTCGGAACTTTAGCAAAATCAGACAGCCACTGGAAATGTGTACCCTTTAGTCATGCTTTCAGACTGTTGGTCTAAATATTGACAAGATGCTGATGAATGATATATCCCTGCTAAGCCGGCGGAGGCACGGCAATATCTCTAACGGAGCCAGGACGGTCCAGCTCCCTTCCTTAATTAAACGCCAAATTGTCGTGCAGTTCATGAGTCATCATCCGCCCAAACGCGAGGGAGAGGGACTCCTTTCTGAGCTTGAGACAGTGATAATTAAGAAGGTACCCAGAATATCACGTCTAGACCAGTATAATTTAAATTCTCAGAAAACATGTAAATGTAAAAATAAATTATCTTGGAAATGACATGTTATCTAGCAATAACATGCGTTTTCACTTTTCATGGACATTCTGTTATATTTTGTCAAGCGTACAGATTGTAATATTCATTAAAACCATCAACATCACGCAGATACACACGCTTAATACTGCACACCAAAGCCAGACAAGACAGAACAGCGTTGTGCACATTTCATATTTAGATAATAATTTTAACACACACAAGTTGGACATCGCTGCAACATGAAACAAACACCGAGATAAGTACTTTCTCACCTTTAGCTGCCGAAAAAATGCACTTAAATGTTCTCTACACAATATGATAGGACTTCATACAACCGCTCTACTACAGACCGCTCCGAACGACTTGCAGAAACCGAACGGAGTTTCGTATTTTTGGTTCAACTGTTGCTACGTAACCAATAATAGAAAGGCACTGCCATAGTCCCGCCTACAATCCTAGATTGATGTTTGTCTGACCTATCAGAATTACCGAGAGGCGTCGCCTCAGAAATGGGACAGCTTGGCCACGTAGTTTATAAACATGCGGTCCGTTGACGTCAATGGTCGGTGCCCCTAGGACTGGTTTCGCTAATTAATCACGCTTGGTATTCCGAACTCGCTAGCGTGATGCACAAAAATAAGAATGCGTGCATGCTATGGGATTATGCTTTTCTCTTTTACTTTTCAGTTCCTGCCAGCCAGGTTTTATTAACTGAGTTGCCTGAGGTGTGTCATAGCCTATATCGGTATTGATATTTTGATTAAAATGATTCACATGTAATAAAGCACACATTTATCGTCTCATGGTAAATAGCACAAACAAGTTTTGGGATAAATGTACGGGTAGTGTTCTATGTACTAGAAAAGCAGGAAATATGTAAATGAAGTACGTATTCTCAGTGCGTCCTAATTTATTTATGTGATCTAGGTTCTGTCTTAGATTTGTTTTTTAGATTTTGCTTGTTTGTTTATGTTTAAAATTTGTCAGATAATGTAGATTCCAAATTGGCATGTTTAAATGCGAGTTAGACTTATTATCACACCCAACCCAGGAATTAGATACTATTAAGTTGTAGGGCACATGCACAGAAAACCATACCATTCGCTGTGCATTTAATAACCATGTCCTCACCCTGCGAGGGCGTCACGGTTTGTCAGTAATGCCAGCAAATGTGAGATGCACGTCAAGCAGTCAAACCGAGTTTCCTGTCACTCTCTTCTGGGTTTTGTAATACGCTTTTCTTGGTTTTGTGTGGACTATTTTTTTTAAATCATCGGCTTTGAAGTGCAAATAGATTGGTATTGCAGAAACACGTGCACTTTGCCTAAAGTTTTCTGTCACACGAAGGGTGTACACAGCTCTGGGACTCTATTACTGTTTGTGTCTCTATTATTACAGAATCAATTTAAATAATCTGGCTGCTTTTTACACAATTGTCTAATATAGTTTACTGTAACAAAAATACACAAGTGGTAAAAATTGTGAAAACCCCGTGCATTTTTGGCATTATGCTTAAAAATTTCTATAGGAGTATTCGCGGTAATATAAAGAATCAAAGAATGTTACAGATATTACCAATTGTACGATCAAATAAGTAATTGGAGCAACAGCTGAAGTTCTGCAATCCTGAAAGATTAGATGTGTTTCCGTCGTTTTTCGTGGCTAGTGTACTGAGTTGTTGATCTGTGTAAATTAAAAATGAGTAAATGTGCGAAGTAAAATAAACACATCGGTCTGGTTCTTTCCTCGCACTTACATTCTTTAAATTGTGGAAATGATGTTTTTAGCTACCTTTATAAAGAATGCCTGTCATTATAAATCCGTGTTTATTCATTGAGCTGTTGGAGTTGTTGACATGGGATTAATGTTTAAACTGTATAGAGGAGAGCAACAGCAGAGGACAAACTACTACTGGGGCAGATTCCAGCTGATGGTCTTTCACAAATGCACACACACAGAGCAGAGGATGGAGGAGGAGGAGGAGGAGGAGGAGGAGGAAACGGCTTTGGGTTTCAGACCGCCCCCAGCTTCCCTCCTCCCTGTGCGAGAAGTGGACAAGAGGGAAGGGTCTTTCTATAGTTGCAGCCAAGGAAACGGAAGAGACGAAAAAGAGAGCAGTCGCCCCGAAGCCTTCATTTCTTTTGGTCGTTGCTGTTTGGAAACCAGCCTAGTGCCCCATGGGAAGAGGAGCATCAGGAGAGCACAAAGGCATGCCCCCCCAGCCACCACAGGTCAGGAAGAGATATTTGGAGTTCTTCAAGAGCTTCTATGGGGTTCTGAGAGTGCTGCAGATCCTACTGGGCGCCGGGCTGTGGGCCACCATCGCCGCCAACAAGTACGAAGGCGCCATCCACTTTGTGCTCTTCGTGGCCGTGCTCTTCTGGCTCCTGACACTGGCGCTGTTTTTCCTCACACTGCTGGGCAAGCAAGACCTGGTGCCCCTTGTGGGAGGGGAGCGCTGGCTAGTCACCAACGCGGTGCACGATCTGGTGGCCACACTGCTCTACCTGGCTGCCATTGGAATCATGATCTCCAAGACGCAAGAGAAGACTTTCTGCACGCTGGAACACTACCAGCACTCCTGTCCTTATTGGGTGTACCTCACCGCCTCCGTCTTCTGCTGTCTGTGTGCTGCCGCTTATCTGCTGTCGGCCGTCTACGGCTGGTGCAGGAAGTGCCTGGGCGAGCAGACTGTGGTCTGAACTCCTAAATCAAGCACACAGGATGGGGGGAGGGGTGCCGCTGGCCTACCCTGAAAACCTGACACGGATGAAGGGACGGAAAAAAGACATTGTGTGTAGCCTTTTACAGCTGGCCCCTGGAGACAGGGGAGAGCAGATTTTTGCAGGGCAGACTCTACAGGTTAGTTGGCACTTACTTCTGTAATATTTAAAGATGTGTAAATTAATAGCACATACATTTCATACAAGTTTTATTTTATGTCCATGGAAATTTTTGTTGTTTTTTTGGTAACACTAAAAATTATACAATATTTTTAGGATGATTGTTAAAAAGTAATTAGCTACTAAACCTGAAATGATGGCCATGTAAGAAAGAAGTGAATTTGTCTGTCTTGTCAGCTGACCTTCCTCATTTTGTGTTGGTTAACTAACTCAACGTGAGCTCATGGCCCTAGAGGGTGATGTCATCATTTTGTAAATGTTCGTCTGACTCTGTTTATGAGGAGAAATAGCACGCTTGTAACCCTAATCATGAAAAAACACGATGCTTTGTTGGATGTGTCAGTGGTTATTTTGTATTTAAGAGTGTTTTCTAATGTAAATGTAGGACAAGTACTACAATAAAATACGTTACAGCACTTATGCTGCCTTCTGCTTCACTTTTTTGCAGTAGTATTTTTCCATCAGCAGAATCGCTGAAGGGAGAGCGTGTCTGGGCAATGTCCTGGGCAGAAACATGTGGAGCTCATGGTCCTTAAAAAGCCCTTTCGTATTAAGCACTGTCAGGCTGCATACTGGTCCCACCTCCTCTAGAGGGCGTCTTCTCACTGCTTCAGACCAAGGTTCAAAGCAAAGTGTTCTGTTGGAACATGACATGTACGAATACTGCATCTCTCAGTATGGAATTTTAGGAGGAATATGCTTATCTTTGTGTATGAAGCATGGCAAAGTGTCCTGGCTTCCCAGCTGTGGACACCTTCTTGTTCCATTACAAACACCTCAGTACACCCAAGAACAGCTTCTGGATTCCCTGCAGACGTCTGTGGCACCTTAAACCTGTAATTTCAGGGCCCAAATGGGTCTGTTAAGCAAATTTTCAACAGACATATCACATGAATATAGATTAAACATTTTTGAGGTGCATTTTTTTTCTCAGAGATATTATACAGATCACTTTACACAGCTGATGACTTTGAATTTGCCAGTATTTGATGTCATGTAAGTGTGTGTATAATAAACAAATTTTTCTCTGCCTGTGAAAAAAAATATCCACCTGCAATATTAATATAATTTTTGTAACCCCTGAAAAAACAGGAATGTCATTCCACTGGCCTCATCCTATATGGCCTTATGTTTAATGTAGTTCCAGTTAATGTAGTGATCATTAAATGTCCCAAAGAGAGCCACAGTCAGGCAGTGCCGGTGTCCCTTCTCCTCTGTCATTGGCTGTCACTTCCCGGTACCATGTTCCTGCCCATTTCTCCCTGGACTCTTCTGGCTCTTGATGTCCAATATCTTCTGTCAGTTCATGGGAGTTTTACTTGCACAGAAATGTTCTGAGGACAGGAGGAAAATGATTGGTTCAGAGAGATAACCAATCAGATTGTAGAGGAAGTGGGTCCAAACAACTGGAGGAGGTGGACAAACCAATAACCTCCTCTAGTTGCTTAGACCCAAATCCTCTACAGTCTGATTGGTTAGCTCTCTGAACCAATAATTTTTCATTTTGCCCTCAGAACATTTTTGTTTTAGTAAAACTCCTGTAAGCCTTCTGTCAACATCAATGTGTGAGATGCTGTCTAGCAGTCTTCGGGGCCCACTGATGACACCAGACCTGCTAGTCAGTCACATACAGTGTTCCATCCACGGTATTTGCTGGTTAAAATGGCTTGTCTGTTTTTGAGTTGATATTCAGTGCGATTCTTATGGTTTGCCAAGAAGCTATTGGAGCCACATTTGGAAGGGACCAAAATAAGTTAACTGCATACCGTTGTAATGACGTTACTAAGCAACATGATGGGAGATTTCAGCATGTCTTCAGGGCTTTGCAGAAAGCTGGAGAAAATTGCAGGGTGGAGTATTAGCAGAATGATAAGGTCTTAAGAAGCACTGCAGAAAGGACAAAAATTCATTGGGCAAACAGTTGATGGGCACTGGTTCGGTGGCATTGCTGCATTCCTAATCATTTCCTGCTAATAAAGCACAGAGCTGAAAACTGTTTTTCACTATGCAGGCCTTCTGACACCATGACGGCGATCTCTGTGAATGAATAAAGCCTGTGTTTCCACAGGAGTGATTCAGAAACTCAGAATGATCCATGAGGACATGGAAACCATATATCATTTCAAAAATCATTTGAATAAAAGATTTATTAAAGCTGGCTGAGGAATACGCATATTTTAAGGCCTTATTGAACACATGATGCATGTGTTTGTATGTGTGGATGCCCTTGATGTTGTCACATCATTAAGTGTTAAGTCTGCTGATATCCAGGATCCTATGGGAGAATGTTTTATGTCATCTCTGTCCAAAAAAAATCACATATGTGAACTTTTTAATGATTGTGACTTTTAACTATAGATGGAATATGCCCATTCACCTCTGTCTACTGATAGAATTTGGCAAATAATTGACTAATGACAAGATATTTTAAGAAATCTTATATTTAACTAGTTTATTTATATTTGTAATAGTTAACATTTGTATTCATCCATCCATTTTCTGTAATCACTTGTCCTATTCAGGGTCATGGGGGGGCGGGGGGTGACTGGAGCCTATCCTGCATCATGTGTGGCACCAACCCAGGGCACACTCACACGTGCATCCCTATGTACATTTTAGTCACTCCAAGTTCGCCTCAACATATTTTTGGAATGGGGCCGAAAAATCAGAGTAGCTGGAAGAAACCCCATGACAACATGGGGAGTACATGCAAACTCTGCACATGTGGAGTCATGCCAGAGGCTCAAACCCTGGTCCCAGAGGTGTGAGGCGACAGGGCTAACCACTGCACCACTGTGACGTACCCACATTTGTATTCACGATACAATAATCCAACGCCAACAGTCCATTTAAAACATTAGACCGTTCAGGTTCAGAAAGTACAAATCCAAACCAAGATGGAGTATACAGAGTCACAGTCACAAAGGACTCAACTGGTTGATTGAAACAAAATCTTGGTCTGAATTTGTACTTTCTGAACCTGAATTTTCCACCTTAGGTGTTATGAAATGCATTTTTTCACAAAATAATGGATTTTTGGAGGTGCATGTTTTTTATTGGGCTGCAACGATATACAACAGCCCTGCAATATGTACTTCATCGCTTTCCCATTGTCCTACTGCCGATATCCCATACAGAATGTGTGACTGAGAGCTGAATAGTCATAAAAAAGTGAAAATATTTGCAGTCCATTCAGGTGTCTTGCAGCTGGGGGGCAGGGGTGGCTTGCATCCGTTGCCTGCAACTCCATATGGGAACATTCACATGGTGGCCACAGATCCTGCTGTCAGATGTCACAAAAACACATAAACATGAGTTTTCCGAGGGCCTGCAAACCGCACTGTCTCCCCACAATGCTGAAGTATACATTCCTCTGCGTGCTCAGAGAGTGCGGATGTGGGTGTGGAAATGGATGCAGGGACAGACTGCCCCCTGAGGTGAAATGACTTAAAGACGTGTGGGCTCTTCTAGTGCTAATGTTCAACAGCTGCCTAGCACACCAGGGTGTACCTTGAACGCTTCTGTCCATGTCCAGAAATTGACTGGCAGCAGGATGTTACACAAATGCCTGTTTGTGATGTGTGAAATTAATCTTGGAAAAACGATCTTCCAAAATGTGTGCGAGTGTGTGTGTGTGTGTTCACGTGGAGCAGAAGGGACACAGCCGCAGTTATTAGTGGTCAGACATCACGGGGCTGGCCACGTGTCTGCACGCCGATCTCTCAGACACACCCTCAGAGAGGTCTGGGGTCTGCATACTGCAGCCTTGTGTCAAGACAGGATCAGCAGTTACAAAATCTTACAGCCTTCATATCAAACATATGTACTCATTTATCTTCAAAAATGCATCTTGTTGTCCCTGTGGAATGTCTGACCAATTCCTTCATGGTATGGTTTTAAATTTTTAATCCAAGAGACTTTTTCTAGCTAACATGTAACTTTGTATTTTCCAACTGAACCAGGTCAGTTTGACGCAAAAATATTAATAGTGTTTTCAGACACAGCATTAGAGGTGGTTCTTAGGGGAAGTGATGTCACTTCCTGTCTATCCCAGGCTGAATTGGTGCTCTGTTCCAGCCCTGTGTGCAATGGGATATATTGTATGTGTGTGTGTGTTAGGCTATATATAGAGCTGTGGAAATACCAAGCCTTTCTTTTTCAGCCAGCCCATAGCAGATGGTAACCATGTCATTAGCCATATCGGCTTATTGCCAAACAGTCTGGTTTAACAGGGCCTCTTTGTGCATGAAGAAGTGTTTACCATTCATAGTATCCATAGAAACAGCCGTACTATCTGTTTTTCTATCTCCATCAACCCTGCTCAAGAACAGAGTATAATTTCCCCCAATTCCTTCTTCCCTGGGCTTCAAAGCAAACAAAGCCTTAGGGAGCATTTAATTAAATGCATGCAGTTTGAGTTGTTTATGACAGCTAGAGATTTTTTCCTGTAATTCTGAAAAGGAGCCATAAAGCACTGCTATGCTACAACAGATACTTTACACTTAACAGAATATTAATGCATTATGGTCTGTCGTTTTCACTTTTTGAACACTTACTCAGAAACTGACATGGTTACAGTCATACAAGATAGCAGTTGTGACATTTAGAACTTTGTCTATTTCTCATTTGTATACCCTCAATAAATTTCTGCTTGTTGAATTGGCGTAGATTTGGATGTCATGAAGGCGCTCTCCTCTAACATGTGTGGACCGCGGGATCACAGATTTCCAGATGGTGTGATGAAGATGGTGTACATACTGATGATGTGTAATCAGGGACACATCTTATGGGAAACACATACAGTGACCTAGACATAGTCCCAATGTCCCTCTATCAACCATGCTGTTTCTGTGTGGCCAGTGGGGGGATATTTTGAACTGTTTGCAGACCCTACTGTTTCCTAACACACACATCCTCTCAGTCACCATCATTAGAACATGAAAGAACACCTGTGGCTTTGATGTGCACCATTTATGTGGTTGAACTGGATTTCTCAGGGGTAGGGATGCCACCTGTCCAGGATTTTATGGGCCCACCCTGGATTTTGGTAAAATCCATCCTGGAAAAAAAAAGGAAATTCATTCCAGGTGTCTGAGCCTTTTGTATGTATGCGTTAATGACACTCTCATATTCAGAAAGAGCTGTAGCCAATTAATAGAAAAAGATTATACCGTGTTTTTTAGGGCAATGAAGCGTATACGTTCGAAGAATGTACTGTCTTCAGCTAATCAAACAATATGATGACAAGGCACGCTCTATACATGCACTTCGTAGTCTGTGACGACGACAGCATCACACTTTGCCACCATGTTCAAGGATTAGGTTGGTAAAACAAACTGAAGTTATATTGTAAATGGGTGGCAAAACAGACAAGGGGGACAATGACCAGATACAAAATAAATATCCAGGTAAAAAATGAAACGTCTTACATCATACAACAAAGAATAGAATAGGATAGAATAAGCTATTACATTATTGAGCAAATAATCAATTATCAACATATTCAAATTTCTGGAGATTTGACTGCCATGTACAAACCGGATTCCAAAAAAGTTGGGACACTATACAAATCGTGAATAAAAACTGAATGCAATGATGTGGAGGTG
>JAODJX010000065.1:11639905-11654344 GCA_026776945.1 Isichthys henryi | reverse complement strand
CACTCTAGATAAGGCGCTGCTTCGACACTCTAGATAAGGCGCTGCTTCGACACTCTAGATAAGGCGCTGCTGCGGCACTCTAGATAAGGCGCTGCTTCGACACTCTAGATAAGGCGCTGCTTCGACACTCTAGATAAGGCGCTGCTGCGGCGAGGCGTGAGCCACGTGTCTTACGCAGGCAGTGGTAGCTGCTCTAATCTGTTAACATGGGCGGCGAAATGAAAATCAATACTTTCTGCAGCAGCGATACTCACACCCCGCATCTGGTGTGTCCCAGGCCTCAATCCGCTGCCTAATGCTTAGCAAGCACCAGTTTGTCAGGTTGCAGACGGATGTGTTGGACATTTCTAGTGCTCATGTGACGTCAGACAAGTGTGGTGGGGCTGCACTGGTCGTCTTGAGAGTGCGTGTAATAGAGTCCTCACCTGGCACCACTGCTCAGCTATCAGGCCCTACGCCTGCATTGGACTGCCCACACCATCTCCCAGAAGGGTTTTTCCATCATGCTGTCGCTGTTGCTACTGGCTAGCACCTTACCAGAGAGTCTTCGCTACTGTGCCAGGGTAGAGAGTGGCCACAAGCACATTGATGTTTGCTCCCAGACGGCACAGCGAGTGACGCGGGAATCCCGGATGTCAGCCAGCACCTCCTGATCCACGGTTTGCCCTGCCAGAGCAATTCGGAGCTGCTTCCTCCCCATAATTGCCATGTACATGCTGGTGACCTCCATTGCTTCACAGCCCTGTGGGGCCAGCTGGTTTATCTCTGGGAAGATGAGAGTGATTGTGGAGCCCGTATCCACCATGGCCTGTCATTTGATGCCCTCCATGACAAACTCCACGCAAAGACCACACCCGTGGCCCAGCTGGGCCGCTTGATGATACATCACTGAGGGCATGTTGGTGGGTCTTTTCCCTTGATTGGTCTCTAGAGAGATGCCCCAAACCCCACCACACCAGGATCAATGTGCATCACACGGTGGGTGACGCTTCCACTGTGGCTTGGTGCAGGTCACTTGCGTTACCTCTTCCTCGACTATGTTATAAAGCAGATCCTAATGAGAAAATGTGATTCACTTTTATTTAAAACACCGGTTATTTGAGACATTGCACATTGTTTTTGTATAGCTGCAATCCGGCAGCGCCATTAGGAGCGACAATACAGGTGCTACTCGCTTGAAAATATTTTGACTTTACGATGCTATGATAGCGAATCACATTCAATAATCATCGTTGAATTCTGACCTGTACCCAGGTTAGCGATATGCTGTCGAAAAATGTTTATTCCAAACTGACAATTTGTGGCAGTGCTCATTGTAAACCTGCTACTGCGCTATTATAAACTACCAGAAAATTGTCATTTTAACTAGGAACCAGTTCCTTGATGTTTTCTCAGCTAAATCTTCTTTGTATTCTTGCTTCTTATTTAATGAATATTGTTTTTTTTTTCTCTCTTTTCTGCCACATGCCACTGACGCCAGTGGAATGCGTTCTTTATGAATGAAGGAATGAAGGCAGTTAGAACCAGTTCCTCTCAGTTTGGTTCGATTCTAGATCCTTCACGCCTTGCAGTCATGCTGCATAAACTTTACCAGCCCCTTTTCCTCTGAGGAATCAGGTGATGCACCACTTGCTGATGGACCGTTTTCTAAGCAGCAATAAGTTGCACAACAGAAGACTGTCGAGTCAGACATTTACTCTCTCTGTTGCCTGGAGGGTCACCGCCGTGCATGGCTAATGCTGCTAAACAAGCTGTCCGATACAAAGACCTGATAGAGGGTTTGACAGTAGCTGGCAGGCATTTTTAGAGCTTATCGACAGTAACATAGGAAATAGGCAGAGACACGCGTGAGTAGTTATCGGAAAGTTAGGGTTACAGTCTTTCAGGTGTGGGACTAATGTGTTTGTGGAAGGCTGAGTCTACACACATCTCCTGTTAGTCCTGGATATATTGGTGATGATTCTCTATATGCATCGTATCCAGACGAATGAGAATGAGTGTTAATTATTGAAATGCAAATATATAACTTGGTTTCTTTGATTTCAGTGTTGAGTGATTTTCCCAAGATCTCTCAGAGACTGCATTTCTCACAAGCCCTGGCAATATATGCACTGCATAATATGCTTTGGCTCGTTTCTTTACATTTTGTTTCAGTTTGCTGTACATGCCGGCCCTGTGTCTTCTTGAGGCTCTGTGCTTTGTGTGACTTCTTATGCCATTGTAAGCACCGTGTGTAACCTGTGCTTTTGAGGTGAGTGGATTGACATCCTATGACAGCAGTTACATTGAGTTGATTTCATTGATCTTTCCTGTTTCTCTGGAGCTCTCGGGGTCTCTAGGAGGAAAACCCCACATGCTGCCTGAGTCTCCCTTTGATCTCTGCTTCACCAGGTGCCCTCTGGGTGCCCCGGAGGGGACTCCTGGCAGGGTCTTCTTTCAGTCCCGTTGGTTGATTTTCCACACAATAAGTCGAAACGTCTTTACATTTAAATTTATAACGATGAAACTTTAATTTGCCATCGTATAAGTACAGGATCCTAGGAGTTCTTTAGTTTTCGCGAGTCACATTTTACTTACGTATACAGGTGAGAGAGTGAAGTTTTCCTTGACTGAGCTCGATGTTGGCTATTTTTTCAGGATCCTGGAGAAGTTCTGGGAGTTACATATGCATTTATGTTTTACATATTTAGCATATGCTGTTGTCCAAAGCACTGTATAAGCGAGGCAAATAGCATATTGCAAATTAAGTGTACATGCTGTCAAGGAGTCAACTAGGTGTAAGTACAGCTAGGCTGAACTTACAATGGATGGCCATGTGTATGCAGTACTGGAGCAGGAGTTACAGAAGGAATTCTATTGTTCTAAGGTTAAGTTAAAAGCCTTTTAGTGCATTTTCTAATAGCAAAACACAGGAGTGTTTAAAGGCGGGTGGAGTTTACAGGTGAGTATTAGAACAGAGCGCGTGGCTTATAACCGCACTGACATTTTCCTCCAGAACTAAAAGCACTGTGTTCGGTTAGCAGGATTATGACTGGAGCTAGAAGGGTTAGGTATTTCTAAACTGGTGAAAGAAACATTCTTCTAAGTCGCTCGACCAGTTTATGATGGGCATGTTTTCGCATGTTAGTTTGACGGTTTAGCTAGTCATACCAGGATGACCAACTGATGACATACCCAGTTAAACCATCAAAGAGCGGCAAGAGCTGGGGCATGACCATCTTAGACCAGCAAAGACCAGCTAAAACCAGTTAAAACTAGCTGCCAGCATATGTTGGTTTTTTTAAGCAGGGCTTGGATATGTTTTCTATTATTTTCTAATTAAGCCTCACACGGTTTCTGAGGTCATTCCTGAGGAAACATTCTCTTTGTAACCTGCATCCACAATGTTTCCAGATAGACTATGGGATGTCTTAAATTCCTATACAAGCAGGACAGATGTTGGTATTTTTTAGCTGAAAGGAGTATCTTCTCATTATCAAAATGGAAAGGTCCGAACAACCCAGGGATGGATCGGTGAACATTATGTTTCTAACGGCGCTCTGGCATCCAGGAAAGCCAGAGTGTGATGATCGATAATTCACTTTGATGGGATCAATAGGGACATTTCGGTGAATTTCCACCTCCGACAACTTGTAGCACAAAGGAGTTGCTTGCTAGCATGTTTGTCCTTGGATACAAAGGCCAGGGATGTTTCCGGAATCGGAGCGGCCATGGGTGAAGTCGAACAAATCATTTAGCTGCAGTGGAATTTCCTCTTCATTTGCAGAATTAATTTATCATTGTGCTCACAGGGAGACAGAGACAGATTCCCGGGAGCAAAGGGCTCAGAAAACTGTTTGAATGTGCTCTGTAGCGGCAGGAAAGTGGTGTGGTAGAAGGAGGGGGCTCTGCCGGCTGGCTGTCCCGCCAAAACTACTGACAAGAGTGTGGATGGCAGCGCTGCGGGGAGCTTAAGCCAATAAATCCAGCCCCCTAAGCCCAGAGCCACGGCTCACTGTATCTGTGCAGTGCAGATAACTACTGTATGGATTCTCAGAGGCTGCCATTCCCAAGTCATCGTATACCCTCAAAAATCCAGGCATGGCTTTGAAGGTCATGTGGATACTCTCGTCCAACCTCTTCCTTGGACTGTGGATATAGCCAAGTGGAGCAGTACGATCACAGGGTCATGTGGGAGGGGATGAGGCAGTACACTGAGATTGATGGGTAGGGTCATGCCGAGGGTGGGGTCTGGGCTACTCCTGCCACTTTTGCATGAATAATTGAAAGTGCCACCCTTTTTGAGGTCCTTTTCAATGGCCAATTTAGCAAACTGTTTTGGATTGCTGAGCAAAGCACTCCCCCCTCCCTGAGCACCTGCCCCTCGAAAAGTCTCTTCATGGCCAGGCTGCTGTGTTCACTGTGATGTCATAATGCTAATGTTGCTATTGACCCCCCCAGTGAAGAGAAATGCTTTGCGTACTCTGGACTTGTGTGTTACACACGCAGTGTCGGTGCCAGTATGAATCTGATGGGTGGATCCAAGATTTTCACAGGGCGGGGGCACACACAGGGGCTGGCGGCAGTTGTTGATTGGGGATATAAGCAGATAATCCGTAGCCATGTTCCTGGGAGAGACCAGGCTTGGGGGTGTTTGGGAGGGACACAATGACTTTGGGGCAGCATGGCCCACAAATGCCCACCCCTAAACCCACATTGATGCAGATGGGGGAGACATCCTCCTTCAGAGGACACGTCGTCAGACATCTATTCAGAAGGTGCAGAGTGTAGACATATTGTACAGTTTGTTTCAGTTTCAGCTGAATCTGGAGTATACTGCAGCTGTCCTTCTCAATTCGAGCGGAGTAGTTCCCTAATAGTCTGCGGCAGTGCCGAGTTACTGTCAATTAGCTGGATTTCTGCTTCTTACAGTAAGAAAAAAGAAAGAAATCAATGGAGTTCTTTTAAAATACCATGGGGTGGTGCAGCCATAGCTGTGGTCCAGGGCCCTGTCACTGCTCGTCACTGGGTGGCAGGTGCATGTTCTAGGCCATTGTATTACATACCGAATTATGCATAAACAAGGACAGATTTCAGATGATCTTCGCTTGTCAAAATTCCATTTGAATCTCCTTCTGTAAGGTTTCTCAGTTTATGAGGTTTTTTTTCTTCTCAGTCGAGTGATAATTTTAGCAATGTGTCAGATGAGTAATAGAGATATCAAATGAGCACCATATACAATGTGACGCTTATTAAAATAATTAGCTTTTTAATGATATTAGTATAATACAGTAAAATGACACCATAGTAATCAGAGTATAATCAGTGTCAGAACACTGTGCTTCTCTTTCAAATTTAGTTAAAAATTTAAAATTGTAAATCGCACAGCCCATTATAACTGTAAACGTCTGTCACCATATGAAGCTTAAATAAGCATAGAGCGTTATAGGGTTGGTTTTTCAGTTAGGGATTAAGGTGTCAAATATTTCATACTCTCTACTCAAAATTTTTTGCACAGAAGCTATAAACTCCTGAGTTAGGCAAATGAGTGCATAGGCATTCATCAGGCGAGTAAAATAACACTCGTGCAGATTTATTTTTAGGCAGTATAATTATTTTGAAATTATGCTGAAAAATAGCAACTGCGAACGAATACTGCTTATTTTGGAAACACGGAGCAGAGAGCTTAAGCATTGAAAAGTCTCCCAGACGCATCCAGGCAGAAAAAAGTGGAGAAAATCAAAGGTGAAACGTAAAGACAGGGGAAATGACTAAAGTAAAGTGGGTCTTTAGATAAGGAAGTAGCAATGAATGAAATGCATTCAATGAGCGACCAGATGAACTATAAATCTGAATTCATAGCGTCACGGGCAGGAGGGGAATGAGAATAAAACCTTATCTATGAAATGCAGCTCTCAAACACTCTCAAAAAGAATAAATAAAACGAGCAATGTTTATTTTAGCTTTCGTTTTTGACTTTTCCTCTGGAGGAATTAGCATCTTCATGCTGTAGAATAGCTGGGCTCGTTGTGCCACTTGAAGATGTTTAATAACTTCATTCGAAGCTGGCTGCATTTCTTAAACATAAGCAAGGGATAATCATGGAACGAGAGGCTCAAATTGGCCCACAGCTGCGTAACCCTGATCACCCTGGAGACATACAGTACTACCTTGTGGTTATTTTAGCAAAGAAGAAGAATGAATGAAGAATGAATGCTTTAAGCTTCAAGGTCTGTTGGGAGAGACCCTTTTGATACATAGCAGCAGAGAATGATGAGTTCCTTAAAGTTCTGGTTCCTTACAGGTGTAGTTTCTTAAAGTTCTGGTTCCTTGAAGGTAAGGTTCCTTAATGTTCTGGTTCTGTAATGTCCTGGTTTCTTTAAGGTCTAGTTCCCTAACGTTTGGTTCCTTCAAGTTTTGGTTCCACAAAGTTCTGGTATCTTAAAGGTTTATTTCCTTAAGGTTCTGGTTCCTTAACATTTCCTCACTTCCGCAGGGTGGCCCAAAGGCTGGTTCCCTGTCGCAGCTGCCAGACGGCTGTTCATCAGCCTATTGGACGCAGTCTGTCCGGATGATTCATATGGCAGTCATTTGTCTCCCTGCTTGCCACAATTAATCTCATTACCCTTTCTAATGAAACAGCCGGAAAACATATTGCCCGCTACAATATTTTGTGTCCTGAGCACGTGCTCATTTTGACGAGGGCCACATGTCAGCCTGACAGAATTTGATCCCCGAATCAGTGGAGTGTAAAGGACAGGAAGCTAAGAGTGACTCCTTTTCAGCCCACGTCTCTCTCTATGTCTGAGATCCTTACTTATCCTCTGATTCGCTAACTGGAACCTCACACCCTAGCTGAAAGAGTACAAGGGTGCCACTGAATTTGGGGGTGTTTTCCAAGATCATCTACCTATGAATTCTGAGATACAGTATATATAGTCCTGTTCCACAGAAGCTCTTCCGAGGGGTATTCTATGCCAAGCAGCCGCTGAGAGAGAAACTTGATAGATTAATTTTCTTGCAGGGAACAAGCAGAACCTAAATTTGGATGAGTTTATTTGTCATGCTTTATGGCAGGGATTGGTGTTTAACATTGGCCTCCAGAAGCAGTTTGCCGCAGTGCTTTATTATGAATCCTGCTGCCAGTAAATTATACGGCTTTACTCCACGATGCTCACATGAATGTCAATCAGACAAGGAACATCTTGTGACTGTGATGGGTCATGGTCAATGTTTTTTTTCCAGAGTTTGCTTTATATATGCTTTATTTGTGTATAAAATAAACAGTAGGAACATCTAAATTATTATAAATGTTTTTCAAAGAATAGCTGATGGTGGTGAGGTATGTGTGAGTTTGTGTGTGTGGGGGGGTGAAGTTGTAGAAAGTGTGCAGATTAAAGACTCCTGGGGAAAGTGGAGCGGTCCAGTATTCCTCTGTAGTTGGGTTCTTGCTGTACAAAGGGTCAAAGGACAACAGATTGCAAATCCAGGACCCAACTTATGTGCAAGCTGTGACTCTGCATTCCCTAGTGCAGGTGTATATCCTGCAGCCAGGTGCAAGGTGACATGCGGGGCGAGGTGAGCATGCAGCGTCTGGTTTTATGGAGCCCAGAAAAGGGTTTGCAGTTCTGCAGGTATGCCCATCAGTCATATCCTGCACAAAATCTCCAGACAAATTAGTCATATTAACAGATCTTCATTACATCAGTGACCTTTCATTAGTCTACTGGCAGAAAACCAGCTTAATCTGCTTCATTCAGTGGCTGCTTCTTGACACTGAGGATGCTGTCGTCCTGCTGCTCCTGATTTGTGGAAACAGTGTTTTTTCTCTGGACTTTTCCAGCGGCTGCCAGCAGGGGGCTTGATGCTGCTGGTGTCTGGGTTTCACTCTTTGAGGATTTCTTTCCGCAAACTGTCCTGGGTGCCAGTGGACAAGATCTCCCTGGTATCCTGTTTACTCAGGCTCGTCCTGAGCGGGGGCCCTCGGCGTGTCGCTGGGGTGACCTTTATCCTCCCTCAGATACCGTGGTCTCAACCCTGTCCTGGAGAATGGGTTGCGTCTGCATTCATCATCCCAATGGAACCGTGTAGTGCCAATCAGCCTGTTCTAATGAGACCCAGTTCATGTGACCTCACCGGGTATGTAAAAAAAAAATCCCCCTCACACTTGGGTGAGACAAATTAACGTCAGAGTTGCTCTGGTTTTTTTTAAGATCCTTGCTTGTCCTTCTGCTTCCTTATGCGAGATGACAGACAGACTTATGACCTGGTGGGTCCTGCTCAGAGCTGAGCTGCTTCATTAAGTGAAGATAGAAAAGAATTCGGAGAGGCGGCCTCTCCTTAAAGCCAGACTCTGAGTGCGACAGGGTAAATTGGGCATGCAGAATGTGGGCATTCAAGGTGAGGAAGCCCAGCCAGTCATTCATCCAGAAAGATACATCTGTAAAAAAATAAAAATATAGTAAATACATTTACAGTAAATTATTATTACACATTGATAAAATTTACCAAATTGTCCGTAGGAGTGAATTTGTATGTGTATGTATTACATTATGGGGACCAAATGTTATTTTGATATTATGGGGAACTTTTTCTTGGTCCTCACAAGGGGAAATTCAATTTTAAAAGAATCAATGACTGCAATCAAAAACTAAAAATGCCAAATGGCTTGTATTTTGTTTGGTTACTTATGGTTGAGGGTGGGACTGGGTAGGGGTTAATGACGTCATGTAAGAAAATGAATGGAGTTTTCCCCATAGAAATAAATGGAGAGTCTCCACAAAGATGTAATTACAAACCTGCGTGTGTGTGTGTGTGTTTTTGTGTGCCCTGCAATGGGTTGGTGCCCCATCTTGGGACCCCTGCTACCCTGCATAGGCAAGCTGGTATATGATGGATGGATGAACTTAATATATTCAAACATCATTTTCATCTGATCATAACTGCAACTGCGTCCGCTACACCTCCAATAAAACGGCCTCAGTAGCTGGGACCACAGCCTCTATCGTCACAAGTCAAACCCCAGCTAGGGAAGTCACCCATTAGGCTGAGCCACCTCCCCCATCCAAACCCTGCAAGCGTCGCAATACAAAGCAAATAGCCAGTGCTAAGGTCTGCAAGTCAACAAAATTTGCTTGCGCCCTGCAGTCTGTTGCAGACACACTTTTCTGAATTTGAGTCCTTTTATCGGTGACATAAAAAGTGTCCAGCTGATTAAAGCTCTCTAAAAGCAAATTTGTATTGATGTCTCTAGCTGGCTCACTCATTCGGATAAGGACTGTGGGTCATTAAGATTTCATCAGTGTCAATAATGCCAAAATGTTTGTGTGTAGCTGGTAAAACAGCAATTTGATATTTAGAGTAAATGAGTGAGGTGGTGGCGTTGAAGCCCTTGATGTCGGTGATATATTAGAGTGAGAGTCGTGTGGGGCAGGAGTCAGACAGGAATCCGTGGTTTATTATGGCTCGATGTAGCACAGGAACACGGTGACCAAGCTTGAATATGATGATGATGTCAAGCAAAACTCAAGTGGGAATTCTGAGTGCTGGCGTTTTAAAGGTAGTGCTGGCTGTCGGACAAATTAAAACACAACATAGCAGTTTATAATATTTTAATGAAAGATGGAACTAACACAACCATCTTGGTCACTTGACTATCTTCAAAATAACATTCTAGTGCAGAAAAAACATAGTTTGCCAAAGTGCTTGGAATCTGCTCAGTTACCTTTTTGACTATTGGGTGATTAAATAGGATACTGGTTGGCCCTTTATTTTACAAGCAAAAAATGATCATATGTATTATCATTGTATACATTTTTTTTATCATCTTTAAGTCATATTGTTTGGTGTTTTTAAAACTAACACGGCTGTCATACACTCTTACTGGGCAGCATTTACACTGCAAGACATGGTGCAGTCATGGTCACATATCTGTGGTCTCAGAACGTCGTAAAGTCCATCAGTCATAAGTCGCATAAGTCATAAGTCAACGATGACCTGTATATCAGTAAATAGGCCCAGAATGATCATGCCCACATTTATTAGTCTTCACATTTTTGAATAAGTTGAGGACGGGGAATTAATGTTATCAAGGCCAAAGTCCAGTGGAGAGAGTGTGAGGGTTAGGGGAACAGGGTGATGGGCAGGAGGGGGGCACCCAGGCTGAGAATGAACTAAATGTACAGAGACTCTGCTTGAGATGTTCAAAGAGTTGTGCTCTAAACTTTCTTTATAGATGCCAGCTAAGTGTTGGGTTCACAAGTTAAATTGAGACTTTGGTTTATTAACAGAAGAAAACTGATTACATTGGAAAGATGAATTAAAGCTGCAGTTAAACTGCAATCAGTCGGGTAGCAGCTGTTTCATATCTACCAGGCCCTTAATCAGAATTAAATAAATATGATTTAAAACCCTATAAAGAAGTGTCATTTCATAATATGTGCAGTTAAAATAGACACAGTGTGGAAGTCTGCTGCTTATTTTAAACAGCAATTCTGCTTCTTACAGTATATTTGCCTTTGAAATGAAAAGGAATTAAATGAATGTTATTTTAACCAGCAAGCAAAGGTCACGAAAGCATTGCTGTATGGTACTAATTACTCAAAGTAGCTGGCTTATTGATTAAGAGCATTGCATAGAGTGAGTGTAGGGTTTATGAGAGCTAATCAGGTTCCAGATCCCAGGGCATGTGACCTCTCCAGGCGCGCAGGCAGGGAGGCACATCCATCACGCAGAGCGCTCACACACCAGGAGGTGCTGATGCATACAGTGAACACCTCTTCACACATGCCTGCGCAACACTCACACACCACTGGGGCTGGGTGGCAAGCTTTCAGCACTTTCTACTAGTCATAACATCTGCATGTGTTCCGCAGTGTCGGCAGTGAAGAATGCAGTCTGTAGAAACGCTGCTCTGGGATTTGAGAGTGGACGTTTGAGGAAGCATATTCCATTCCCCCAGGGCCACGGTGTAACATGCAAACAGCAAGTAACAAGGGGATGATTCATAGTAGTTTAAACTTCAAAATATAGAACAGTGCAAAACGGGTGATAAATAATAATGCAAAATTCATGGTGTTGCACTTATCGACCAGTGGGTGGCAGTGTCGCAAGCAGGTATGTGGGTAAGTGGGCATAGTGTGAACCTTGCCCTTCCAGAGGAAGGATGATGTACAACAGTGGCAATAATGAAATGACCCCTGCAAATGCTAATTTAACTAAGTAACATCCATTAGGTAAACATGCATGGTATGATGTAAAAGCAGTTCACTGCACATGGCTGAGGTGATACAAAGGGAAAACAGTATACCAAGAATGCCATATTTAATACTGGGCCTTCTCCACAGGTACATATCCTGCATTAATTAAGCAAATGACTTCCCAGCCAGGCTGAGGTCATGCATATGAATACTGGCTAGACCCATAACTACAGATTGTGCGACCATCGAAGAACTTGACTAAAAGCTTTGCTTGCAGATATTTCACGAACGGTAGTGTAGGTAACATCAGCGGGGACCTGTCGATGTGTATTGACTTGGAGCGCCGCTCATAAGAGATACATGGCTTCGATCAGGCATGTGGCAGTCATTCTGATACCAAAACATCTGCTCAAGGTTCCACTCATCAACATTTGCATTTGAGGAGTGACACTCACAGGTGTTGAGCTGTGGAGTACAATGATGCGCTTAGATGAAGCAAATTCACCGAGTTCTCTACATACTGTATAGAAGTGTTTAGCAGTCACCCAAAGAACTATATGGTTCTACAAGCCAGCAGAGAGCGGTTCTGGTGGTCTAGGGAAGCCGTGTGGTTCTGGTGGTCTAGGGAGGCTGTGCAGTTCTGGTGGTCTAGGGAGGCTGTGCGGCTTTGCTGGTCTAGGGAAGTTGAGGGGTTCTGGTGGTCTTTGTTTGTAAATAAAATGGGTTTGATTTGCTTGCCTTTGACAGAAGAGCTGTTGTGAAGAAGGTTCATTTTCTGTGGAAATATTCCCAGAAGCAAAAGCAAAGAAATTATTTCAGAATAACATGTTAAACACCAAGAAAACAAAACATTTCTTTAAACACAATTTTGGTGAACCTCTTCTTGTTTTTAGGTAAAGGCCATATGCCCACATTATGATTTGCTCTATTTCAAAATTAAATGCTATTAAGATAGCAGTGCATCCATCTTGGATAGACTCAGCTGCTGATTTAATGTTTTACATTAGCATGATAGGTTTTCTGTGTTACTTAATTGATTTCATTGATTGTGCTCCATGTTGTTAATTTTTCTCTGATTGTCTGATTAAAGTAGGTGCTTTACTTGCCGAAAAGAAATGTCATTCACTATAATTGTGTTGGAATATTTCTGGATATGTCAGGTGTGCCTGCCATCAGGGGACCAGATCAGGTTCAAATTTACATCATTTGATTGAACTGAGGATTATTCAATTTTAGCCTATGGTTCTAAAAGTTTGAATTTGTGTTGATTTGCCATTCCATGGGTCCTGGAGAGCTTAAGATCCTTCTGCCATAAATGCTCACCACAATCCCTTGATCTTAGCCTCCTGAGATCTTTAGCTCTTCAGAACAGATAAAGAAACAGCAAGGTGATCACTCCACCCTGAAGAACCCCATAAATCTCAGGTGATTCTCACCCTCAGGGATGCTGTTTGACTTACTTTCTTTCTATGCACTTCTCTCTTTCACACGTGCTTCAGGGATAGGCAGAGTTGTCAACTTGTTCAGCCAGCTGGAGTTGGATTTTCATTTCGGGGCAAATGAAAGCCTGCACACACATTTACCTGTATGCACAGTTTTATTACTTTGTAAATAGTCTGTACGGTTTGCTAACTACCCCAATGCTTTTGATGTAGCTAATTTTCGGTTTATAATGGAATAATATAGGTTTGCCGTAAGATTTCTTATGTGAATGTGAGAGTCTGAAAGCGTGAGTGTCACGCCAGTGTGTGTGAGTTGGCAGCTCTGGATGGGTATCTTACTTTTACATAAATGCTCTTCAGAACATAAACATATTATTCATGCTTTCTTTCAACGTTTCATGAAGAATCGACAATGACATTAATATTAAGTAGCTGCTATCTGCAGACCACTGGAGCTGTGTGATGAGGATAAGATTGTGGCTTGAGAAGCTAACTGTGAAATAGAGTCTGGGACCATTTCCAGCCAGGTCATGTTCCAGTGACGCTGCCAGGTCTTGATCTCCACCCTCTACTGTGGCCCATTCATGACCCAATGTCATGTGTTTTTCCAACTTTCATCCTGTTCCCTTTATTTTATCCACCATCCACCCCCATCCCCAAGTAAACCCCCAGCTCCATTCTCCTCACCTGTGCCATATGATTTATTTCACTGTCCTCTCCGGTGCGGTTCTCACAGTCCCAAGCTCATGTGATTCAGGTGGACTTTTGCTTTGCTGCGAACATTAGTACTGCTTGAGCGAGACACAGAGTGATTCCACGGGCCTGTAAAGTGAGAGGGTGATAAGCTTGCAGTTTACGATCCAGTGAAGACTCCATCAGCTGTAGAACTTCCCTCACACAAATATTATTGTAAATCTATGTCCAACTGCCATATTTACCTATCTGGAATAAAAAGAGAATCAAGCCAGTGTCTCAGGGTTAAGGCAGTTAAAGGTGCTAATCTTTTTTCACTGCAAAGAAGCTTATGTACTGCAGGGTTTGAACTGCTGTTGCAGACATTTGCTTAGCATAAAATAGCTTTTCAAGGCAAAAAGCCTTAAACCAAATGGGACGGGAAGTGATAAACAATGTGAGCGCTGGGTGGATAAACCAGATCCAGTTGGTTTAACGTCATCCACCCCAACAAAGAAATCATGAGTAGGATTTTTTATCTGTATGTAGTATTTACCTTTGATTTATTTAGCATATGGTTTTGTCCAAGGAAACATGTAAACATTTCTATTCTTTTCAGAAAGCATGGTCAAACAATTCCTGGAGCACTTGGGTGTTAAGGGCCTGCCTAGAAGGTTCCATGGTGACATCACTCCATTGACCCTGGGCTTTGAACCAGCAACCTTCTGTTCACATACATAACATCTTAACCCATCAAGTCACACGTTCAAATACCTTTTGGGGGTTTGCTTCGTAGGTTAAAGAAAACCACCTCAAACTGTTACAAACCAGTCAATTTGCACCTGACTGAACAACAACTTTCTGTTGTCTATTTGTATTTTGTAATATAGATTTATTGGGCTCTTTTATTTGTTTAGTAGTGTTTTGAGAACCAGGGGCAGAGGAGTCAAGCCTGTTAGATTTACAGCTCAGGACTAGTGCATGCTGGGAAAGCTGTGTCTGTTGGCTGGGTAAGTCACAGATTCCCCCAGATTTACCAGGGGATATACTCATTTTTATGGGGGGGGGCCCCCCCCCCCCGCCGGCGGGGCGGGGGGGGGGGGGGGGCGGGGGGGGGGGGGGGGGGGGGGGGGGGAGGGGGGGGGCGG
>JAODJX010000065.1:11617306-11632958 GCA_026776945.1 Isichthys henryi | reverse complement strand
AGATCGGGGGGGCCGTTCCTCCCAATCACGCCCCTCCAGGTCTCACTGTCATTGCCCACATGAGCATTGAAGTCCCCTAGTTTCATCAGTCACTGAAATTCAGGCTGTTAGGCATGTACTGCAAACAGTAAGTGTTTGATCAACATCAGCACTGAATTCAGTGTGGGAGGATGGAATCCGAGACTGTCTCTGTGTTTAATATCCTAAATTAACCAGAGACTAAAGGTAAAAAGTATTTGTATAATGTATAGTACACCACCGAGTCTCATTTTCTGTCCACTTTCATCAATTTTGTGTGCAAGATGCTCATGGGAGTTTTACTTCTGAGGGCAGAAAGAAAAATGATTGATTCAGAGAGATAACCAATCAGATTGTAGAGGAGGTGTGTTCAAGTCGCTTGAGGAGGCAGGACCACCCAATCATATGTCTCGGTCCTGCCTCCTCTAGTATATATAATTTTTTGTTCGGCCCTCAGGACAAATGAATGTCAGCTGCTTGAGAAATCAAGGTCTGCATTGCAGACCTTTGTAGTAACCTCCAAATCAGCTCATTATCCACTTACATAACTATACATAAATAGGTATAACTGTATCTGCAAGGAGGCAGCAGTATCTCTCTGAGGGAAATGAGATGCCCTTTGAGTGTCCATTATGCTTCATACTTTTGCCTATTCATCTAGTGCTGGAACCTGTATGGGTTACGGATTAGGGTAGCAGAAATGCGGAGGGAGACACACAGCTACGATTTCTGCTAAATGAGGGTAAAACATTGCCTGAGATGCTGGTGGGCCAGAAGATGCAGAAGTCTTACATTGGTCTAACCTGGACTGTTTAGCTTTAGAAGCTCATTATCGTGGTTTTGATGTTGCATCATATAAAGACGCAGAAAAATAAAATGACACGAAATCGATTTCATAGTATTAAACGAATGTGATCACCTGAAAGGTACATCAACTCGGTGAAATGGGAAGCGGATGCATGTGAGTGGGAAGAATCAGCAGTGATGAGAGTAAAGTAGTGGCTTCTGACATCACAACGCTTCTCCAGAACAGACTGTTTTTTTAAGCTGCTTCTATTTTTAAATGCTCATGTGAACATTTGCAGCTGTGCTGTTCTATTTCAGACTTTGCACAACACTATTGTATGATGGAGAACTAGAGATAAAACACCCTTGTACATCTGAACGGATATTTTTTCGGTAAAGGCTGTTTAGGCGCTTGTAGATTATATACCGACAAATGTGAATCTGATAGGGCTCACATACATCTGCATTCACTGTCATCGCGTATTGCATTGTACATCGCATTGTGTTCTGAAGAAATAATGCCTGAAGCTTCTTTTGACACGATCCCAGTGAGTGGAAAGCCAGCTTTTCCGCTTTCACAGTTTGGAGACTTTAAAAGATTAATAGTATGAAAAGCGTTTCATTTCGAGCCAAGAATTTGGCAGCAGTTTGTATTTCCCCAGTGATGTTTTTTTCATTTTCAGAAAGTACGCAGTTTGGATGGATGCTCTTACACTATTTTTGCACACCCCATGGTGGCAGCGTCTAGCATGCCCCACCCTCGATGGCCCTAGTTCTGTAATGGGAATGTGTGGAGAAGTGTGAGCTTCTACAGAACAGACCATCTCTACAGTGACCACACTGGCACATCAGAACCAGAGGAACCTGCTCCTCTGGGCAGTTGTACCAGACACAGGCAGCCTCTGGCCATACCTGGACACATGGCCCATCTTCAGACAGAATATTTTCTAGCCTCTTTACAGTTTAATTCGAATGAAATTGTAGCCTGAGGCAGGTCTGCGTGACTTTGCCCAGATGAACCAAAAACAGGACAACCAGAGGGCTTTTTATTTTTAAACAAAGATGTTATGGTTTTCCACAGAGCACAAAAAAACACATTAAAACCTCCTTTGAACCTAAAGAAAACACTACAGACTCCCAGGATGGGGCTGTCATTCTCAGGATAGCAGGCAAATGTGGCCACCCTTCACAAATCACAGCTGCTTCAGCCAAGTTCGGCCACTTGACAGATTTTGAAGCACGAGTTTAATATATTTTCTTCCATTAGAGGAAGACGCTGGGCTCGTGACGTCAGCGATGTGAAAAATTTGAGTTTGAGAGAGAAAATATATATCACCTGTCATGCCCCATCCTCGTGAGAATACCGGGTCATCAGTGGAACCACCTGCTCCGCCCCCTTAAACCCCCACCGTACCTCATATTCAGTGCGAGGTACACTGCTGATCCTAATGCAACTTACTGAGTGTGCTTCCTCTGTCTCCTGTCCAGCCCTGAACCTTCCTGCCTGCCCAGTTCCCGTGCCTCTCCTATTCTTGATCCCAATCCTGCTCCCACCTGACCTTCCCAGTGTGTCTTCCTCCTGTCTCATGCCATGCCCATAGGACTGAGCACCAGGCTACCGAACCCACCTGCTCTGTGACCCCGACTCCGACCTTGCTCGTCCATTCTGATTCTGTTTGTAAGGATAGCAGAATAATGTCCCGTGTCCCTGCATCTTTGGCTTCCTGCGCATTGTATCTTTCACATTACCGAGTGTCTGGACAGTGCATTCCTGCAATGTCAGCCTGGATATTCATCACTGAATGTACAGACTGCGCATTCCAGCCATGTCAATCTGAACTCCAGTGGAATCCATAGTACTGTAGTACAAACCAAGCCAAAAAGGCATTTCTAAATATCAGCTGAATTATAATATAACCCTCTTTATCTTTCTCCATTGGCTCCCTATATGCACTTTCATCAACTTCCAGTGCTTGGTGCTGGCCTTCAAATCCATCAATGGACAGGCACCTATCTCCATCAAGGGACAGGCACCTATCTCCATCAAGGGACAGGCACCTATCTCCATCAAGGGACAGGCACCTATCTCCATCAAGGGGCTCCCTAAGCCCTATTTTCCATCTCACCCTCTTCGGTCAGGAAACCAATGCCCCTTGGGGCTTGCACCACCACATGAGAAGCGTCACTCCACATGTGTTCTCATGTGTGGTTCCAGATTGATGGCATGAACAGCTCAACCACGGCCGATCACCAGACTCCTTCTCTACCTTTGAGAAACGGCTCAAAACCAGTGTGTTCCAAGAATTCCTCTTCTAACCTGATGCCTCTTTACGTTCCCTAAATGTTCATAATACTACATTTCTAGACATTGAATAGTACCATTACATTTTTGCTTTTCTGGAAGATGTTGTTTGTTGTATTATTGTTATGCACTGTATTCCGACTTATCTACCAATTCAACTTAAAGACAGAAAGCAGATCTCGGTCATAACCTGGAGACTGCCTGTATTTACACGTTTTCCTGGGCATTCATTGGAAGATCAGCCGAGCTGTACTTACGCCTAGTCAACTCAATGTGCTATTGGACAAAAGCAGCTGCTAAATGATGTAAATTCAATTAATCTTATTTGTCCAAGGGTACATATTTGATAAGAATATTTTATTCTACAAACAGTTGTATAAGCATTTTTGTATGATGAATGATGTGTGTGTGGTGAGGGAAGACAGTGAGGGTCACCAAGCTGACTCACTTCTTGAAGTTGTGAGAATTAGCATGATGAATGCAGTTGAAATGTGATGATTCCTTTATGTTTCTGTCCTCTGGAGCTTCTGCTAAGCACGTCCATCCTAACCTGTGGGTGTTTTACGTCAGAGGGGGCCCCGGTCATCCCCCAGAACCTGCCCACTCCATGCGTGGATGGGGAGACGGAGAGTAGAGATGCAGCACCACTGGTGCATACACTCTGTGTGTGGGGGGGGGAACAGCCCTTCCACCACAAAGGCTGGTGTCTGAGCGAGTTCAAATGCACGTGACTCAACCTCACAGCACCAACCAAAAACAAAGGAAGGATGGAGAACAAGATACAAGATAAAGTCCCGACACCAGACAGATTGCCTGAGGACCTTCCTTCTTAAATTATAGCCCTTTATTTAATAGACAGTTCATAGATGTTAATTTTGAAGCAAAACAATTTTAATTCAGTTTTAGGCTGTAACATAAATAACTTTAGTTTATTTCATGATGGCATATATGGCAATTAAATGCTCAATCACATTAATGCTTAGTGATGGATTTTAAGTTTAGTTGCTTTGATGGCTGTTAATATAATCTGTTAGTATAATCTGTGTTTCTGAATGCAATGCATCTGCACTATAAAAAAGCTGGTAATATCAAACAGAAGCAAGCATCATCCAGTAGCATCAGCGTCTGTTTCCGAGCTCCAAGGTTCAAAGGTGTGGTTAATGATCCACTGAGCTTCTATGACCCACTCTATAAGCAACATCAATGAAAATGTTTAGATAGCGATTTTGATATTGTGATAATGGAGCATTTTGCTTTTTAACTGTGTGAAATTCACATAAAAATATAGAATCATAGACTTTCCTATAGGACTGTCACCATTCCAGTGTGTGTACACAATAGCTAAATAGCATAATCTAAAAACCCACAGTGCACAGCCCTATTCAATATCACTTGTATATGACTCCCAATCAACTGCATCACATTTTTGTTACAAGAAATAGCCAAGAGAAGGGAATGTGTTTTGTGGCACAAGATCACGTTCAAGGTCCTATTCTGTTCTTTTAATAGTAACAGCAAATTCTCCGACAGAACGAGGTCACCCTGTGGTGTGAGCTCTGTGCAGTCAGGTACTAGCTGGTCCTCTGTTTGGCCTTTATCGACTTGAAGGTCCCAATGAGGTTCCCATGGACTGGGGCCAAAGCCAGCACTGTCCCTGTGCCCTGGACTGCTCACAGCTCCTCACATCGGTCATATGGTCTGTCCAGCTGCACGCGGTAGAGTTCCAAATGCATCCAGCTCGCTGCTTCCTCTCCAGAGCCAAAACACGTCTGACTACGTCTTTGCATCACAGAACCTGATCGTGTTTATCCACATACAAAAAAAATATATTTTAAAAAGACTACAAGAAGGCAGAGATAGTTGTTTCTGCTTTAACATAATTCTTATTGTTTCTCATATATGCATTTATAACAATAAAGTTGGCTGTCAGTGAGTGGAGTTGGGGGGGGGGGGTTAGGGCTCCAGCGGTTCCTCAATATCCAAGACAGCCGGATAGCTGTTCCAGCAAAATTTTATAGATTTAAAACATGTTATAAATTTCTGGAAGGTGGCAAAGTTTCCCTGTCCTGCTTCTAGCAGTTCCCCTTCTTCCAGGATGGTGTCCCTCAGTGCTGGAGCTGTTTCAAGCTGAAACAAAACACAGAGTTAGTCATTCACGTTGCTCTGGGCAGCATCCGTTTGATCCCTTGGGTACGAGACTGGCGGAGAGGCGCGCAGGCCTGAAGCGTGCACCCCACACAGCACAGAGCAGACATGCAGACACTGAACCGGTCCTGGAATCAAACCCACAGCACATGAGGTGCAAAAAATATGTGCTTCAGAGTTTTGGTCACGGGTTATTAATTATGTTAAATTTGGAATAAGAGGAAGTATAAATTAGGCTTCGGCAGAATTACGGTCTATTGTGGTATTTTGGGTACACTGCGGTATTTTGAAAGCTTTGTAACAAAATTAGCCACCACCACCGCCCCAGCAAATTTATCGGCAACATTTCAAAATACCATCAAAATACTGTCAAAATGACATATATGGTATAATACAGTGTTTCTCAACCCAGTCCTCGGGGAACCCTGAACAGTTCACGTTTTGCTTCCTCTCAGCTCCCAGAGCACCAGTATCAGGTATTCGGTGTTCCTGACTGGCTGGGGGTTCCCTGAGGACGGCGTTGGGAAACACTGGTATAATATATGAACAGCATAACAGTGTTAAAAAGTAGATAACTGCCCAAGCAACCATAACTTTGGAAATACAGACACGTCTGCTTGGGCATATATGTATGTGTGTCTCTGTCTGTGCCCATGTGTGCTTTCACAGCCCCAATGTGCACACCTCTGTACAGCTCATCACATTACCTGTGACACATTTACTGCAATGTGGTGAAAGGCCTCACAAACGGTCAGGATTAACAGGCCTGTGCTGAAGATGAGGTCCTTTCCCACAGTCTGGTGAGATGCTTAGTCTCTCCCATGAATTTACCACTCAGTGGAGTTTTGCCCTTGGTTTGAGCCTGTGATGCATAATTAACTGTATTATAAATACATCTATCTAAGCCTTAGAAGCTGTATTCCTGGGGGAGAGATGGTAACGTGTTGTGTGTGTGTTCTGAAACTAAATAGATAAACTGCAGAGGAAGACTGTGGCCTCAAACAGGAGAGATTATCCTGGCCAGGTCACCTTGGCAGCACTCTGGTTCCCACAACGCAGTGTGGCTCTCTGAAGTTGGAGCCAGGGACAATCGAATGATGCAGGACATTTTAAGAAAGAATGAGGCACATAAAATTCAGACATCTGCCGCTGGGCGCCCGACCTGGGGAGACTGCGAAGGCTGTAAGCCTTGCCCTTGGGACTCCATCAACTTGACGGGGGTGTAAATTTTAATGGCCGACTTTGTGTGTCTCGTGCTCCTCTTGGCATCTCCTCCAGATGGAGCAGCTTCGGTCTCTGGGGGAGGCACTGTTTACACAGTGCAAGGCAGGATTGCATCTCTGCAACAGCTATGGGAGGATGTGGATCTGAGTGAGGTTAAGACAGGCAAAATCTTGGTCGACCAATTTAGCGTAAAAATCCGCAGAAGTGTGCTGAAAAACGTTCATTTTAATGTTTGTTCTACTAGCTTTATGAAAGTGATTGAAAAGAAGTGTTTTTAATCTTTATTGAACGTGGGCCAGTATACCATCTGTTAGTGTCACCAGCAGCGGCAGAGTGTCACCAGCAGGACCTTGGCAGTATCAGGCGAGCGTAACTGCAGGCCGTGACCCCCGACACACGTATCCCATGAGCAGTTTCCGTTCTGAAAGCTCTACTTAGTATGGCGCTGGTGGCTTTGCCCTGTTCTGATCTGACTGGTGAGGTGACTCGAGCACATGCTAACAGATGATGTTAGTGTGCTAGCAGGCGACGAGAAGGTCTCTGACCCCATGTGAGCAGAGATCGCCAGAGGCAGGGGGAGCCCTTTTCTGAGTAAGACCCTGGCAGGTCACCTTGGCAGCCATGGCAGGGTCTGCATTCCAGGTGAATCACGAAGAGAAGGGTGATCGAGGGTGACAAGCGAACGGACATGGATGGCTGAGCTGACCGAGCAGGCGTGACTCCCAGCAGTGGCCGGGCTCCGACGGCGGGCAGGAGCAGCTGGGCCGGGCTTCTGAGCCATTAGGCTGCACACTTGGATTATCAGGTCCGGAAAGCAGCAGGTGGTGCACAGCAGAGGGGTTAAAAGACACTGGAGAGGAGAACAAGGTGCCGTCTGATTGGCTGTGTGAGGGATGCTACACTGCGGTGGATTGGGTATATGAGGGATGCTACCCCTTGGGTGATTGGATGTCTGAGGGATGCTAATAGCAATAATAATCTGGAGGTGCTTGGAGTTGCATTTTAAATGCACTTTAAGTAGCTGCTGCAGGATGAGGAGGACTTGGATTATATCGATTTGTTGGTTGAACCTACACAACTAGCTGTGTACTGAGAAAAGCATCAGTGGAACCAATCAGGACAATAACAACAATGCTGGAACAGCATAGCTTCTTTGTGCGAGACTGAGAGCGGTCTGGAGTGAGGTTATTTCAGGTGGGTGGGGTCAGTGAGGTCACCTTGCCTGTAACCAGTCGGTATGTATCTCTTCCCTTACACCTGCATGCTGGGGTACCATAAGTGCCGCCCCACAGCTTAGTTGACTGGAGGACTCAGCTCAGCCTCTGAGCTTCTAGCTCATCGTTTGCCTGTGAAACCCTTCTGTACCCACCTGTCCAAAAACTGCATGTCAGGGGCTTGTAGGAGACAGGCCGCCGGCCCAGTGTAAGGAGTACGGTTTTGCACAGCAGACAGCATTGCAGCGGCATTCAGGCGGGGTGTAGTACACGGCCTTAACAGGAAAGCCAATAATGAATGCGTAAAAGCAATATGCATGGTGCTGTCAGTGACAAGGACATCTGAGCCTGTTCCGTCAATCTTACCCCAGTGTCATTGATCATACAGAAAACTCTGTTCCTTGGTGCAGCTCCGCAGGTCTTTGGCTTTTGCTGGCGACTGGTTTTTACGGTTTGCAGTCGTCGCAGAGTCTGCGTGCACGTCAGCGTCGCGCATGTGACCACGCGTGAGATTACTCCATCCAAGACGGCATGTTGCTGAGCAACTCGGGGAAGAAAGATTTTCTACCAACAACGCAGCAGCGTGTCCTTGTTAAGGATGTATTTATAGAGGAGCTGTTAATCCCGTGAAACATCACACGTTTCACACAATTATCCAGCAGCGGTCGGGCCAGATGCTTCTGGGATTTCAGGGATTTGTGGGGAGCTTTGGAAACTTCCGGGCATTTGAACAACACGTTAGGAATGTGTCCCTAGACATAAGCATGTGACCCCCCCGCCCCCCTTCCATGCAGAGATGCCAGGGTCAGCTCATAAAAGCTTGAGAAATTAGTAAGAAAATAACCAGTGTAGTTCTGAGCATGGTTAGGGCAGTTTGTGCTGCATTAGCTGTGTACAGTGTAAGGGGAGTGAATGAGGCCCCAGGTCCTGTCGATCTTAGCATGTAGTGATGGTATCTACATGGGGCACTGTTTCAGCAACATCTTTTAAAGAATAGATGGGAAAAGGAACTATAATAATGTGGCTATCTGGATAATAATTCCTACATATCTGGAGTGCATAGCTCTGGTGTACCACCACCCCATGTACTGCAGTACTGTGAGTCAAACGTGGCCGTCCACTTCAAACAACACCCAGACAAACTGAAATCCAACACATTAGCACAAACACTCCGTCACCTACAAGAAATGACCCCGGCCCCTATGTTACGCCCCAACCACAGAGGGCACAGAATGTTTTCGATGCAGCAAACCCGCATACAGAGCGCAATAAACATACCGGGGTGAGTGCATGAGTCATTTTAATAATGGAGATGACGGCTCTTTAAAAATGGAAGTTGTTCTCTTTATTAACAGACCTTATTTGTCTGATACTAGCTGCGGCACAGATAGTGAGTCCAAAGATTTATACGGCACTCACAGTTACACGCTAATGAAACACATTCCACAGAAAATATTACACGGTTATTACATTTACCATTAACATAAATACACAAATACCCATTTTCATTTACACTACTTAAAGATACATGTGGTGCAGGGAAATCATGCTGGTAACTGCATAATTAACCCTGCTGACCAACCTCACGACATCAAATTATGTCAGCCAATCGTAGACGGCGGGTGGGATCGGAACAAACGAAAAAGCCTCAGGGGCCGTACGCAACGCTGTGCCAAAACATCATAGGTGTATGTGGAATTGTGAAAACAACTCTGATTCTGTCGATTTCATTTGAAATATAAGGTCACCTTAAGCAGTAACCCAGATGGCAGAGTTGTTAGCATAGTTAGTGCCCTGGGCTCCTCTGTCCTTGGTTCACTGTCGCATGATCCTTTAATTGCCATTCATATTAGTATAGACCGAAGTTTAGTTTGAAGCAAATCATTTAACTTGGCTGTTTAAAATGACATAAATACAAATTTATCCATGTGAGGTAAAAAGATGCAAATTGCATTTCACGTATAAACTTAAGCTCGGTGATATAGAAAAAGTTCTATATCAATTGCATACCACAGTGATTATGGAAGATGTAACGATTCTCCAGTCACATCGCATGTAGCATCCAGATGAAAGCCCGCTGTGAACCAATCCCCCGCCCTCCCTCGTCCCCCCGCCGGCCACCTGCCGGGCTGAGCACACATGCATCTGCTCATTCATGGGGAAACATGGATGACTTGTAATTGCAAATTAAACGGCACAGTTGAGTAGCTAGCAGCATCACTCACTTGTTCTGGTGCTTGGAGCCCTGGAGATGCGCATGGTACTGCTCAATGGAGTTTAGTGTCACCTTGCATACGCCGCAGGAGTAGGTGCTGCGCAGACCTGCACGGACACGCACAAACACGTTACTGAGTAATTTACACGCTCCGTACACGATGGTTTGACTTACAATATTAAAAAATTTTTTCAATGGCAAGTTGCAGTCAGCAGACTTTGACTTTTGATCTATTTCTAGGCTAATGATAACCAAATAAACTTGTATTTATTTATTTACTTTTCAATCACTGGCCCTTAGTCACAGTAATTATTAATTTACTCATGCAGTGACAGTGGTTATTTATTTACTTATTTATCTATCTACCATATTCATATTCAGCTTAAGATATTTCCACTTAGGATGGGTTCATTGGAGGAGCACCTGTATACCACTTAATTTCGTCGTAACCCACTTGCACAATGACCAGCAAAAAAGACCTGATCCTTGATTCTAACTAGGTCAGTAAAATGTCTTGTTTAAATGTCACAGATGTTTGTAGATTTAAAAAAACATTCCAGTGTTTGAAACAAAAGACAGACCAAGCTATTATTATTATTATTATTATTATTATTATTATAGATACAGATCCTAACTGGGGGAAAAGGAGACAGTGTTACACATTGTGATTTCTCTGTTTTTGTCTGCCTGGCTGGAGGGGAATACATTAGCATTTTGATTTTAGTGCCAAATAACCTTTAGGAGTATGATGTCAGTGCTTTGCACAATGGAGGAGCGTCAAGCATAATGTGTGCCAGTGTTGATAGTGGAGAGAAATGTATCATAATATTCAGTTTTTTCGAGGTATATTTTCATGTACTGTCTACACTTTAAATTGGTTTGCACTCTGTTTACTTTGTTTACACTGTGTGTACTGTCTTTGTACCTTGCCTGTTTGCTTCTATATGTAGGTTCATTTGCATATGTACTGTATGTTCGTGCACTACACTATTCCCCCTGGGATCAATAAAGCACATCTTAATTTTACTCTTAATCCTACAGCCTATGGCAGTAACAAGAAACTTGCTCCAAGGCAAAGTGGGAATGGTAAAAACCTGTCTGTCTGTCGTTACCTCTTCTCCGCTGATTTCAGCCTACTGAGTAAAATCACTCTCTTTTCTGAAGTCGGAATCTAAAATTAGGATGAGATAGCAGCTGCCCCTTGCATTAAAGGCTTGGGTCTCAATCTGCCGTGTCGCCTGTCTTCCAGATTGACGTGAGATTGATCAGGCCTGCGATCAACATCCCTGCCAGAAGCGTGTGCTGCCGGAAGCTCTGTTGATGATCCTATCCACGGCGTTTCGCCAATCATTTCTAATTCCCTGTGATTATCGTACACTGACATGCTAAAAGCTTTGGACTGGGGGTTGTTCAAGAGGAGCAGCCGAGCACTGTTCTTTCGTAGCCCCCTTTCCGGCCCGGACCAATGAGTGTTCTTTAAGGGCCCCCTCTCCGGTCCGGACCAATGAGTGTTCTTTAAGGGCCCCCTCTCCGGCCCGGACCAATGAGTGTTCTTTAAGGGCCCCCTCTCCGGTCCGGACTAATGAGTGTTCTTTAAGGGCCCCCTCTCCGGCCCGGACCAATGAGTGTTCTTTAAGGGCCCCCTCTCCAGCCCAGACCAATGACTGTTCTTTAAGGGCCCCATCTCCAGCCCGGACCAATGACATGGAGAATTATCACAATATAAAAGAGAGGTAAAGAGAGGTTTAAATGGAATGAAAACAGAGCTGATTTCTGTGGATGTTACCTAAATGTACGGCCAAGCCGTATCATAACATGAATGGCTGTTTTCCCCATTACTTTTCCCCATGTTGCTTGTTCAAATTTTACTACTGGGGTAAGAAAGCAGACCCTGCTTTCTTAATAAATATACGTAACTGTCTTCAAGTCCCACACATACAGGAAGTAAACAACCCAAGAAATATTTGCACAGTCATACAACTTAAGAAACTTGGCAGTTGTGGTTACTCCATTTGGCCTCCGTTTCCTATTGGTTATTATTGTAATTGATTATATTATTGGTTGTTTTTCCTCTGATTCTATTTGGATGCTGTAGTGCCGGAATCAATGAGAAAAATCCTTATGACTCGTCTGGAAAATGGCCATGAGTGACCGAATGATACTCTGTCATTATCTGCTCACTTCTCAGAATGAATTCCATACGTATGCTTATAGACCAGTGTTTCCCAATCCAGTCATCGGGCACCAGCAGGCAGCCCACATCCACCAGGAGCTCGGAGGGAGCTTAAGCAGGGACAGACTGTGGGTCCCCGAGGACTGGATTGGGCAACACTTTTATAGACAATGGATCCAGGTCAGAAAGCAGGAGCTATGTTTGACTCCATTTAAACACCTGACAGTTTGAATGAAGTTCAGTCGGGATCCTGTCATAAAGTTGATGGAAGTTGCCCTTTCACGTACATGAGGCTTCCAGGGTCGCCTCTCTGAAAGGATTCCCCCGAATTAAAGACGGATATACAGACGCTCCTCTACTTACGAGCTTTCAACATATGAACTTTCAGACATATGAACGAAGAGGACTGTAAGTCCGAATTGTGTTCATTGGGCTCCTGATTCTTGTCTACAACATCAATTTTTTTTTTCTGTGCGCCAATTCTGCCTAGTACGACTGGCCGCTACTCCCGCCGCGCAGCAGCGTAGCGTGCGTACTCACAGCATCCTAGTCCTTTGTACTTGCGCATACCCTTACTGTACAATGGTGTTGAATAACGACTCACAAACATTTCAAGTTACGAACGTATGTCGATCGTAAGCAGAGGAGCGTCTGTATGCTGAATAGACAGGATTTGTGGCATGATGGAATACAAAGGCGGTTGGTGATAAACGAGCCAATCAGCATGCAGCATTGACGCTGCACCCACCTGTGGTTTCCGTGGCGTCCAGGCTGCCCGCCAGCTGCTCCAGCAGCCTGGCCCGTGCCGCGTTCCTCTTGTGCTTCTTGCCTTCGTAGTGCTGCCGCGCCATCAGCGGGTTGTTGAACCATGCACCACACAGCCCACAATATTTTCCCGCCTCGCCGTTACACACTGGGGGCCACGGTGGCGTCTTTGAGGACGAGACTGTAGGGCAGAGCGGGAAGGCAACTCAAGACAGCGCAGCGACCTACGAGGTCCTTGCTAGGACCGCTGAGCAGGTCTACCGGTCTAAATCACATCACCCCAGTTGCCATTCCATGGGGAATTCTGACTGATATTTTCATCAAAATACTTTTTTAAACACAGATATGGTGTTTAAAATCATAGTATTTTTTATCTCAGTCAAAACATTTTAGCACAGACACGGACTGGTTGATGGTTCTCAAACATTTCAGCCCATGACCCTCCAAGTAACAATACCAGTGACCCGCAACCTCCATTATTGGTCCCCTATGGTAGATTTATCAAAACTAACTAGTTGCAGTTATGGCTACGATGAAATTTTTATTAATCTTTCGAGCCCCAGCAGTGTGGGAATCACTTCCCTAAAACATGGTACTAGCTGCTCATTGCTCCTTAGACTGCTCTGCATGCGTGAGTGTGTTTTTGTAGCAGATGTTAGATGCAAGATGTATTGGAAGCACACTGGTTTTATAATACAAAATTACACATATACAACATAGGAATTACGTAAAGTACATTCCAGATGCAGTGCCGCTGTGATCAGCCCATGATTGGGATGATTCAGATTCACCCAGAACAGGCAGAAGCATCCAAAGACAAGCAGGAGGGTTAAACGATTAAGGCATCACTGTATACGGGTCTCAGAAGAGAGTAGGAGAGTGGCATCGCACAGCTCAGTGCCGTCTCCGCTAACCGGACTGATCCTTGTCTTTACCGCCCTATCATTGTGAAAACAGACCCTGTTTTCCCTCAATTACACTATCTTCTTAGGGGTCAGTCACACACGCAGGGTCCCTGGGGGGTTGGGGGCAGACCAAGCACCATGCTGTTTACTGACCGAGCTTTTACTGCACAGGCATGGGTCTGCCACTAGGGGGCCGCATGCTGCGTGAACTACATGAATGAACATCACACCCTATTTAATGAGCGGTGGGGCCCTACCTGCAGGGCTGGGGGCCACAGGAGGTGCTGCCCCCAGGACAAGCCGCACTCGCTTCGCATGGGTCTTGCCCTGGTAGTGGGACTGGGCCACGATGGCGGAGGTGAAGAACATGTTGCAGAGGGTGCAGCACTTGTTCTGGTCGACTTCGGTCTCATCGTTGCCCTGGGGTGGGAGGCAGACCCGCCGTCAGGCCCCTGGGACCACACTGGCATGGAGGGGGACCAGGAGGATTAGCAGGGATTAAAGATGCACAGTTGGGACGGCCCTAGGTTTTCTAGCCCAAGTAAATATGCACTAATTAGTTCAAATAATGTACGGCATTTCCATCAGAGCCCCCCCAGTAAATGCTTAGCTCCCATCTGTCCATCCATTCATCCATCCATTATCTACACCGGATTGTCAGGACTGTGGGGGTATGGAGCATATTGCAGAAATTACAAATGCAAGGCAGAGAATAACCCAGGATAGAGCACTAACGCATCGCAGGGCACACTTACAAACACAGACACACACACTCACACGCACACACTCACACGTACCATTCACATGCACATTCACACCTATGGGCAATTTAGCAACTGCAGTTCACCTTAGCACATTTTTGGGCTGTGGGGGGACACCAGATGATAACACGGGGAGAACATGTGAACTTTCGTTAGACTGTAGAGACTCGAGGCAGCAGTGCTAACCATTACGCCACCGGTTTAGCACCCCTTGTTTAAATGTCTAACGACGCTTCTGATGCATGGTGTGACAGGAGCTGGGGGGAGGGGGGTGTGGAGTATCGCAGCCACGACTGCAGCCATGACGATGAAGACGAGGACCTGCTGCTGCTCCCCACTGAGCCTCTCTGAGTCACAGTTTTACATGAGCTTCGCAGTCTCACAGAGAGCAGTCATGTGCCGGCGCCCAGGGGTGGGGGGCTAGATCCAAGTTAGAATGATAGTAGTCCTCAAAGCCCCTTGTTCCCCCACCTCCTTGGCGCACATTGACAAACAGCCACCAATCTGGATGCCAAGCAAATAGCAGAAGGGTTGCCGTTTCCCAAAAGGAGCAAATTTGGTCAAACAAGACCCCAACCCAACAAATACCTGTTACTCGCCCTGGAACCCACTGCCGACGTCCCTTCCTGCTTCTTCAATCAACATCCATCTATTCACCTTCCGGCACTTTCCGTGTATGCATTACCAAAGCAAATGCACTGTTGCTTGAACAATGTATGAATTAATTTATAAAATTTTATACTTACACTATTTTGAACTTTCACTGTGTAAATTGCACACTGGATCCAGTACCTGTTTAACTTACTCATTTTTTTCAGAATATTGTTTGCACTGTATGTACTACTTTTGCACTATTTGTTTACATCTACATGCTTGCTCCTGTATGCAACGGAGTTTCTCTCACGGATCAGTAAGGGATGTGAATCTTTATCGGTCCCACTTTACAATAAGGCTACCTTTTTGTGCCACTTGTAAATGGTAGTAACAAGAAATTTGTGTTAAAGCTTGTTTATACTTTTTTTTTTGTGACCAAATTTTTATTAGAGATTTTTTATATAACAAAGAACAAAATCGAACAGAACAGAACATACTCCACCCCCACCCCACCCCACCCCACCCCCTTAAAGCTTGTTTATACTTATTC
>JAODJX010000065.1:11603778-11617206 GCA_026776945.1 Isichthys henryi | reverse complement strand
ACCCCCTTAAAGCTTGTTTATACTTATTCTTTTAATGATTTACAAAGTGTTACTGTCATGCCCCGCTCGTCCGATCCTCCCGTGTGCCACGCCCCCTCATCTACCCTTTGTGGATTCTCCGTCTTACCAGCTATTTCTTGTTGTAGTCATTTGTCCCATGTATTTAAGTCTGCGTTAGGTATGTTTTCCCCAGTCCGGTCATTAATGTTACTGCGTGTTTTGAGTGTGTTAGCTTGCAATAAATCCTGTTTATTCTCTTCCACGGCTCCATTCGCCCGCTTCCCTATTCCAGACGTGACACCCTTTATGAGTAGTCTTATTGCAAAGTGGTTTCTCTTTATCTTACCATAACAAATGCATATTTATTATATAATCTATACATAGTAAAACCACTCCTTGTTTAGTGATTACTTTTGGTTAGTGACCATTCACAAATATGACGGTAATAAAAAAATAATTTTCTGATCAATGTGAACATTTACAACCAAATTTCCAATGCCTGAAAACAATGCAGTTAGAATATACAAATGTTGTCGGAATGCTGAAGTTAAGTCAAGCTCATCCAGCTTGTCTGGGGGGACGCGACTTCATTAAAGAGATCTTCTCAGTGGTATCTACTTTCAATTCTTTTGTCCTTCTGAAATTTGCACTTCCACTGAGCGCAGTTGCGCTCACGCATAGGCTAACGTAATGTTCACGTGGATTTTGTTTAACGACTCGGTCGTTGGAATAGAGCTCGGTCACTAAGCGAGGAGTGGTGGTACTGCATCAACAAATATTAAACTTCACATTCATCTACAGCTTCAAGGAATATAAATGTAACCTGAATCCAAACAGAAGAAGACACCGTAGAATTATATCATAATGTAAAGTTATAAGCCACGGCGAATGCCACTGTAGATGGTAAGGCAGGCGACTTGGACCAGGAGCTGACTCAGATCCCTGATCAGTCCATAGTTATATTTACTCACTGTGTTTCTTCAGTTCCCAGCCAGAAAATGTAGGCCTGCAAACTGATTTTAAATCTGTCCACAAACTGACCTAAATCCTTCAAACTGGTCTGCATAAGAACTATGTCCGTGTCTCTGTTTAGGGGAGAATGTTCCCTAAACACACTGTGTCGGCCCAGTGACCCAATTTACAGGGCTGGAACACTGTGTTCCCTCCCTCTACTCCTCCTTCCACGCTACACTGATATGTAGCAGGTGTCCAACGGGCCTGAAGGGGAGCTGGTATAGACAACAGTCACATGGAGAGTTTAGTGAGTCCAATACTAGTCTGTCTATGAAATGTGAGAATGAAGAACAGCAGGCGTGTTATTCATTGGACTGTTTGAAGTTCTTCTCATAAGTCGGTGGAGCGATGTATCAGTGTGGGTAGATATGAAGGAGAGGAAAGGAGCCTTCATCAAACCAGAGGCTTTCTTCAGATAAGTTCATGGGGTCACTCTGGGAATATCTTGTCATTTCTGGATGTGTTTCTGCTACATGGTGAAGTAATGCCATTCTGTGCCTGTAGGGGGCCCTCTCTGTCTGCCCAGCCTCACTGCCACAGGACCTGTGCCTCCTTCTGTGTAAGACACATGGAAAGGCTGATTTATTTGAACACAGAAGCCCATGGATGCAAGCTTCCAGTGCCTGGCTCTCAGTCAAAACAAACCCTTGGTCGTGTGGCCCGTCAGCACTTTGATCTGCGGGAACCTTCACTGACCTACTTTTCCGGTGGCCGTCTGACAGGCAACATTTGGGGATGGAGACTGTACGCAACACGCCTGACTGACTTGGGCCTGCCATGCGCTTCCTGGACAGCTCCATCGGAACCGCCACCTATCGCGCTGTTTGATGGTCCAACACATGACCGGCCAGCATTGGCATGTGCATGAGATTCGTGACAGACAGATCAGTCTCAAGGGGACGCAAATTGGGAGCGAAGTGGGGGTGAGGAAACAAAAACAGGCAGGACTGGGGTAGCTGCGCAGTGACCTGAGCAGTTGACTTGCCGCACGCATCATCCAGCAGGTGGCAGGTACACGTGCAGGGTCACCTGCCCTGGTGTGTCACAGGAAGTCCCTGTCTGCCCTGCCCTGTCACAGGAGGCCCCCGAAATTCAAACCCAGGTTCTGTTATTATTCTCAGTCAGAACACGTAGCTAAGCTCTGAGGGCTGAGTGCCAGAGTGCTGTGCCTACATACCGCGTTGTCTGGCCTGAGCCTCTTGGAGGGGGGGCCACCATCCTCAGGGTGCAGCATGTAGAAGAGTCGCACCTTGTTCGCGTGCTTTTTACTCTGTGGTGGAGAGGGGCAAGGAGAGAGAGAGAGAGAGAGAGAGACTGAAGGAGGCACTGTTTGCATTTAATTACAGTTAAATCCTCTTGGCTGAAGGGGTCATGAAGTTTCATTTTTAAACTGGCAGAAAGTCTAATTGTCTTTAGTGAAGGAAGAAGGTTTCCTGCTAGAATGAATCCCAGGAGCCCTCACCGGCAGCTCGAGGAGCGAGGTTACAAAAGGCCAATGACTATGGATCCATACCGCTGCACGAAGATGGATATTTTTGATTCCACAGAAGTGCAGACTGTGCATTAACCCAGTCATCTCCATGGTGGTGCTCAGAAACGGGATGATGGTAGGGGTGTTTACAGGGGTGGGACTACAGGGGATTATCCCCAGGTGAAAGCTGATTGGCCACTGGAGTGCCCTCTGCCCCGTCACTCACCGATCTGAAACATATCATTGGCTAATATTAAAGTTGGACCATCTGTATGAATTATGGCCCCTGTTATGCCACCCACCTTAAAAACATCCTAGAATGGCCCCTGGGTTTCAGGCTTTAGCTTCCTGCTAATTGTGCTGATGCCTAAGTATGATTATATTTCTGTTCTTTGTGTGCATGTCTGAGTTTGAGAAAATGATAGTGTGGGTCTCTGTAGCACCAGTGCAGTGAGGGTCTGCCGGTGACCCTGCTCAGTGATTGATGGCTGCAAGGAGCCAGAGTATTTATCAACCTGTCAAAAGCACTGGGGTGGGGGGGATGAGCTCATGGCACGAAGCTGCACAGGAAGGATAAGGTTCTGGTTGTTCTGTTTGGCTGAATCTAGGACACTTCAATAGCAGCCATTTGCTGTGAGAATGGTAGTCAGTGAAGGACCTGGGATGTGGGCCATCCAGCTTTTGTCAGAATCATACCCTTGCGTATAAACGTCATATAATTGCATCATGTAGCTGGAGTGAGTTTACATCCATGGGTACCACCAACCACATCAGTAGCATAAACGCTTGCAGATGTAAGCCAGGGTTTGTGTGTGTAAATATATGTCTACATTCATGGGGTTTGTGTGTGGGGGACAGTCACCTCGTAGTGGGCGATGCGCTGCGACTCGGAGATAAGCTGAGCGTTGCAGATGTTGCAGTAGCTCTCTGTGAAGAGTTCTCCATCACACGGCCCAGCTGACTTCATCTGGACACAGACACACACAGACAGACAAGTAAACATGCAAGAAGGCATCAGCGGCCTTTCAGTACCGATTGGATTTTGAAAGGCCAGGCTGAGCAGAAGACCATGCTTCTTATGAAATCCTGCCTATGAACTTCAAATGTTTGAAAAATCTGACCATCCCAAACGTTTGCTTCAGTTTTCCCAGGAAAACATGTCATCGCTACACCATAAAGATGAAACATTTTGTCCTGGAACCAGGAAGTTCTGTCATGTTCCCACTGCAGGAACTGTACCTGACTGTAGTTGTTTGGAGGTAGTTTCTGGACCATTTTTTAGTCCGTACTCTGGGCTGGGTGCCTTTTGTACCTTTTTACTGGTCAACTAGCCAGGAAAGTTTGCCACTACAAGTCCCAAATAGTAGTTCCTGGTCTACAGGAACTACTATTTGGGACTTGTAGTGACAAACTTTGCTGGTTAGTTGACCACAAGAAAGCAGTGGAGCAAAAAGTGAGAAATTATTTTTATATCTGAACTACATTTAATGTATCAGTGAGCACCTTTTTGCTTTCATCTCCATATTTCTACATCGAAAACTGGATCAATAACTGATATATTTTTATTTAATATCACTGGGGCTGACCGTGAAACTTGGAATAGTGTTACATTGATTTTATTCTGTGGAAAACAAAAGACTGATCTGCTGATCATAATTAATAATGAATTAAAAACATGTCATGGGCCGAATACATAAAATATAGACAAAAATCAGTGTCCAATTTTGACCTAATACAGGATGCAATTTGTCCCATGATCGATCCCCCCAGAAACGAACAAAATAACCTTTTGTTATGTTCATCGTCCGTTGTTTTGGGGTGGTGGTGTAGTTTGGCATGATATTACGTGTGAAGTTTAACTTAGGAGCTTTTTGTGTCTCCAATGCTTATTTAGCATAAACGTCACAGTTCCTGTTTTGTGACACAAAAGATGCCTGGAACTACAAAAGTTCCTGATTGAGGCGGCCAAAGAACCCAGAACCAGGTGGGAAAGCACCTTTTGACTCATGTTCGGTTTTGAAGATACGTCACTCATCTCCACTCCCAGCACCTTAGATTCTTTCGTTGGCATCCATAGTTCATATACTGCAATTTCGGTACTTCCTCTTCTGATACCCAGGCTTTAGCCATAGGTATTGTGCTGGTTTCTAGCCCTCTTTGCCATTCACAGTCATCTGATTAATTTACCAATGTTGAGAAAATCATCTCTTCCTGGCTCAGCATGTCCAACCATCATCACCAATGTCTGCCCTCAGAACAGATTTTTCCCTTTAGACCAGCATTTCCAAACTGGGTCCTCATGGGACCCACAGTTGGTCCACATTTTTGCTCCCTCCGAGCTCCCTGCCAGACAGGTTGGAGGGAACAGAAATCTGGACTGTCTGTGGATCCCTGAGGATCAGACTGGGAAACACTGCTTTAAACAATCTGTACCACGTGATGCTTGACTTCTGTTGACCTTAAAGACAGCATCTCTAAGATCTGCCACACAGAAAGTGGTCTCAGACATAGCCCATTACCTTTCACCCATGGCCCACAGGTTCATGAAGACATGTTTTTAAGCAGCACAATAATTTAAGACAGCAGATATTAGATGACAGTGACACACTGATCAGCCTACTCTCTGTCCCACTGGGTTGCAGTACTCTGTACAAACGCCTCACGGCCATCCGTGTCCCTGAATGCTGCCCCAGTGTCTCATGCTGGTCACCATGGAGATACAAGTTACCATGGCACCACAACTGTGAAGGACAGATTCTCCCTGACCTGTGACACAGCCCCTGCTCTGTCCTTGACAGCCAGGGTGAGAATTATTAAGGTGGTTATTTTTTAGCTGCGCATCTGGGGTTCCACTGGAGCACCTGACCATGGTCTTTCCTCTTCCTGTGAGCAAATGTACATCAGGCCTTGCTGGTGCTCAGGGACCCGGAATGCATGGATGGTTGTCATGGTCACGCATCCCCATTCAGCCAAGTCTTCTCTCTGTCTGTCTGCTCTCACTATGCCTCCAGGCTCTATTACTCAGATTCAAGACTATGGATACCAGAAACCATCTGAGCTGATAATTCGTGCCTCCCCCTACAGGAGCCCCCTCCTTGTCCTGCTGGAATCACAGTTCTGAAATTCTCAAAGTCTCTTTGCCTTGAGGAACACTTAGTCTTGTCGTATGTCAGTGGTGACCTAGAGTCTCCTTAATTCTCACCAGTCTTTGCTGATGTCTCACCTCCTCCTGTGGGATTACAATTATTCCCCATGCACCCTCGGGCTCCCAAAATCCCGCATGTCCCACTCTTGGAGTGGTCCTGCCCTGATTATGTGACCAGCCACTTCTGGGAGACTGATGAAAGCTGTGGTATTAGAATATACATGAAAAATGTATCTGAGCATGGAGCTGAAAGTGATGTGGGTTTTCAATGCTCGCCACGTAAGCCAAAGCCTCAAACCTGTCTCATGCATGCAGGCACTTCAGATGTCTGTGTGTTTGTTTGATGAACACTCCTGTTCACGCAGGGGCAGAGTGTGTAATACGCACTGAGAGCCGTCAAAGTGCCATGCACATTTCTCGACCACTGAATTCATGAAACAACTTGATTTTTTGCTGGTCCTACGCATTTTCAGCTACAGTGATATTTAGAGGCTAATTGCAGTGACCGGTGTCCTGCTCTGATGTTCTCTGATGTTCACGGTGTCTTGCTGCACTCTGCAGCTTTGCTCTCAGATTGAGCAGACTCTCGGTTCTCAGACGTGCCTCGAACTCAGTGTCTCTGCCCTTTTGCTAATGGGCACTGGGATGGGCCTGGGAAACAGGATTAGAATGGCCATTTTGGTAATCTAGATGCAGCACTGGGACTCTTTGGGGGTGAGATTTCATAGCTCCCAGCCTGCAGTGAAGCCTCACCCTGCTGTCAGAAACCAGCACTTTCTGTCCCAGTCATAAGGTGCCTCTAACCACGCAGAATGCACCTGAATACCTACCTTCATTACTGACTTCACATACCAGGTTCCATAAATATCAAGCACCTCTGCCCACTTCTTTGCCCCATTTCATAAAGCTCTTAATGTTCTCTGGACAAGCACATGTCATGGTGGGGAGAATGAGGCAGCAAGCATTCAGGGCTTAGCCATTCATACAGTCAGCAGCATGACACTGGCTCACCTGTCAATTCAATTCAATTCAATTCAGTTAAACTCAACTCAGCTCAACTCAGCTGGCTGTGTACATTCCTACATCATTTATGCAGAAGTGGGTAATTCAGGTCCAGAGAGTACAAATCCAGACCAAGATTTTCTTTCAACCAACCAGCTAAGTATAAAGACCCACAGTCACAGAGGACTCAACTGGTTGGTTGAAACAAATTTTAGTCTGGACTGTTACTCTCTGGACCTGCACTATCCACCTTTGCATTTATTAACTGGCTGCCCGACCCCCCTCCTGGGCATGATAATATTATAGAAAAAGACAGATTGGGCCTGCTTGCTAAAAGCAAGGTGTAGACTGTGGTCAAGGTCAAAGCAAAAGTCCATAGGCTTCAGGTGACTAAGAGTCTAGCAGTCCAGGTTAAATGATAGATGGAATGGAGGAAACACATCGCCCCCTTCTGGTTCTTGGAGGAAATGCATACCACTGGCTGCTACCTGCTCCCCTTGATGGAAACCCTGACATGGTGTGATAAGGACAGCGGCACACCGAGAACACGGCTGATGATGCCTGTCTCAGCGCCTCTGCTTTGGCCACGGGCCGGCAAACCCCACTCGCAGCTACTTACTACTCGGCCAGTGTTGAAGTTGTATTTAATTTGTGCCTGATAAGCAATTAAAAACTGTAATTTGAGTTAGTCAGGTTCCCCTTCAGATGACTAATAAACATAACAACAGCGCAAATGTGTAGTGGTGCAGGAAACGGGTTTTGTTTTACACACAGTACGGCGGTACACCTACGCGGAATGTAAACAGCTTTTCTTCTGCCGTAGACATTAGCCAGGAAGAGAGCATCAGTTGTGCATCCAGGAATAGGAACATCTGAAAGAGCTGATGATGTGTTTGACCGAGCGACGCTATTTAGAACTGCCAAGGGGAATCGGCAGTGACGACCTGTCAATCAGCACGTGCGTGTTTACCCGTCTGTCAGCCCTGTGAGCGCAGTGCCGGGCGAGCCTGCCGGGCTGCTTTCTGACAGACTGAGCTCGTTAAAAACTCCAATTAAACCCATCAGAACGGGTCCGGCACTAAAGCACAAGTACAAAATTAAATACGGTACCCTGTGATTGACAAGCCAGTGAGCAGTGTGTTTGTCAACATTATCAGTCAGGCAATGGGTGTGGGGGGGGTGGGGGTGGTCTGCAAAATGAACTTAGCTAGAGGGAGCTGTTCACTCACCATGCCGATGATTCACCGCATCATTAGACCATGCTGAATGCTGGGAAATACCAAGAAAAGAATATATATATATATATATATATATCTACAGAACAATAATTATAATTTGAATTAAAACCAGCGCCAAGCCCTCCAGCACCCACCGTCACTTTGTAAAAGTCTATTGGGGTGTTTTTCAGTGTACTGGGCGTTGTGTGTGTGTGTGTGTGTGTGTGTGGGTCAGATATACCTTACATTCTGGGGACCAAATATGGCCTCAGTGTGATAAAAATCTGTTATATTGATGTTTTTTTGGTCCCCACAAGGAGAAACTCAGTGTTATAAAAATCTGTGCCCGCAATCAAAAACTAAATATCCCAAAAGTCTAGTATTTTGTTTGGTTTCTTATAGTTAAGGTTAGGGCTGGGTAGGGGTTAAGGTTGTCATTGTTGTGACTTGGGTTATGCCTACAGAAATGAATGGAACCCACAAAGATATGAATACAGGCCTGTGTTTGTGTCTGTGTGTGTGTGTGTGCCTACTGACCAGAGTGAGTCAGGGCTCACACTGAGGTCCTGCTGCATCAAACTCTGAACGTGCCAAGACTGAGGGCTGGACTGGAGGGCATGCGTCACTGACTCCCGCAAAAGCCAGCCCATGCCTGGCCCTGACACACACACACACACACACACACACACACGCACAGACACAGACACCCGTGTCACAAGGCTGCTACACGTGACTAAAAGTCACTGACTAACAGTCACTCAAAAACACAGAGTCCACTGGGATTGATCTGTAGGGGGCAGCCTGCCACCCCCCATAGGGCTGGAGGACTGTGGTCATTCTGCTTTCTGGAATCAGACCACAAGCAACCTGCTGGTATCATCATGGCTGGCTTCATCTACTTCTTTTCATTTGCCTCTCATAAGGGCAAAATGCACTGGAGGATGTCAGCATACCACAGGGCACAACACAGACATGCTGACATCATCACGACTCCGCTGTGCATGACGAAGTAAAATTTAGAACATATACATCACTTTAATATGTATACTCTCACGATGGTGGCTCTACTAATATGTAGATAGAAGAGTTTGCATGGTCACATGATGAATGTGTCTCAGCCTCCATCTCTTCTGTGCTGGTCAACTAATGTCAGGAAGACCTCCATCCCAAAACGATGGACCTTTTGTCTTCTGTCTTCGTATAATTATCAGTTTTATGACAGCATGATCATATTGTGATATTTACAACTCAACCCCTTTCTGCTTCATAATCAGCTGTTCTCTATTCATAAAAAGCACACTTAAAATGGATTAATTATACCTTAAATAGATATTAACTTCCTAAGGCAGCCTGGCGCAGCGGGTTACCTTTGGTTTCTTTTCCATTCACATCAAAGGGACACTGGGACCCTGTTTGACGCCTCGGCATCCTAATGAATCATCTCTGTGCTTCTTCCACTGCTGCCTTCACTCTTTCACACAAACACACACAGCCACACAAACATAAATACACGCACTCGCACCCACACATTGTATCTGCAGTCACCCAGGGAAGCTGCATTGTGATTGGTCGCTTGTTGTTTCCGTGGATATTTGCGCCACCGTCCGCCACAGGGGCAGCCCCCCCATTAGCTACACCACAAAGGATGTATCAAAGGCTCACGGCGCCCATGTGCCGGAGGTGGGAGCATTATGGACCTCGTACCAGGCTCAAGTTCTTATAGCCTGTAAGTGCAAGGTTCACTGAAATCCTATTAGTGCTTAGCTTTGTCAATAACAGTTAAACTATCAGGACTGTTGCTTGAGTTGCCTGGAAAGGGCACCCATTTTCCCTGGGGTGCAAACCAGGCTGTCAGCTCAGATGGCAAGTGGCAGGGAGACAATGACAAATATAATGGAGTGACATTCACGCGTCTCGTGGAGGAGTATACACTCTCCTCATGTGGCACATGGCGGAGTGCACATGCTTCTTATGTCATTTACAGACTCACGGCTTACGTGTTCACTTCTTACAGATTCAGGGTGGAGTGATCACACTCACCACAGTGCGCAAGTGTTCATAACAGAGTGGTAATGTTCCTCACACTGCTTACAGACTAACACTGGAGTGTTCATATTCATCACACTACTCACAGACTCACACTGGAGTATTAACACTCGTCACACTGCTTCACGGGTTCACAACACAGTATTCATGCTTCTCACGGTGTTCATGAGCTCACCGTGGAGTGTATACCCTGGTCACAAAGCTCACAGGTTCATGGTGAAATGATCACACTCCTGACGAGCACACAGTGTTCTCCCTTGTCATACACATCATATGTTCACTGTGGAGTGTTCACCCTTGTCACACTGTTCAAAAACACAGTGGAGTGTTCACACTAGTCACCCAGCATTGCAGAGGGGTGTTCACACTCATTACACTGCTCACCGCCTCATGGTGGAGTGTTCACCCTCTCCTGTCAGCGGTCGCCACCATCCATCCGGTCCCCAGCACCACAAGGACAGCCATTAATTCTTAATTATGACTGATTAATTTTAGTTTAAAATTCCCTAGCAGGAATCTCATCAGGCGGAAATTTTGTCCCACACTGTGATAAATGCATCTTACACTCCACAGGGCTGGTTATGCAATTCCGTTTAGGGTAACTGAGTTTGATCAGTTTATCATTATGTTTTTTATTATTATTTCTATTTTGTTATTTATCTTAACTTTTTCTCTTATAGTTTAGATATGTTTATGCACAGCGTGGAGCTGTTTTGCCACAATAACATCTCACTACCATTGTACAGTACAATTGTGACACATAAAAAACTAGAATCTTGAGTCATTTCTACATGATGAATCTTGAACACAACAGCTTACATTAAATGTGCAGATGCCTTTAATAGTATGTTGCTATAAGCTGTATATTACTGCTAAGTAGACAGAGATGTACTGTACAGTGGCCATGGGATTAACCTTTGATCTTAACTGGCCTGGGACAGGTGTACAAAACGCACTGAGATGAGGCAAGCCAAACGACACACTGTTTTGTATCTCAGAAGTATCTGCCATTAAAGCCCTATGACCTGGTGACTCTTCTAGCACCTTTGGTACGAGTAGCACTGAGCTGGTGAGTGGGGTCTGATACAACAGCTTCACACGAACGAGAGCAGGACACACACACCGGTGTGTCACTGCCACAGTCTGTTACAAGGGCCCTTCTGGAGAGAAGTCATGTCATAGAGCTGACACCCACCTGTTAACTTCAGGCCAGCTACAACACGCTCCTCTATACACAGCACAGGCACCGTGAATCAGTGGATCTCTGCCTTTCCTATACAACCTGATGTACTTATGCCGAGATATACAGGCATTTTCCAAAATGTCACCTGTGCACCCTACATAACAGCCGTGACCCTACTTCCTCCAACATGAACGCACCAGCCGGACACAGGTGAGGTTAAATGACAGACATGTCCAGGGGACGCCTTTGGGTTTACCACTTAACACGTTTGAATAGTGTGTCCTTCCAAAGGACAGAACAACTACGATTTAAATTTTTAAAATAATAATTTTAATTCCTTCCCTAAAGAAAGCTACGTGTCCCCTTCAATTTTGTAGTTAAATTTCCAACTCTTAAATTCAAGTCACATCTGAAAAACAGTGCAGTATATTTGGATAATTTACAATGCAGCAAGGAGTGTTTGAAAGAGAGAAGAACTCATTAAGGGAAACGAAAGTATATCGCGCCACACTGAAGACAGCACTCATTACGTAATTATCTGTATAATACCGTCTACTTATGGGACTTCAACGCACTTAAAGCAATATATAAAATAAAGCGAACCATTTGTAATTTACGCATTCCAAAGATAAATCTACCTGTCGATATAGCACAAAAAATTTAAGTAACTCTTAATATTAATAAACTTGTGGTGGCTGTCTTTTTACAGTCTCGCTTCATTAACTCACCTCGGTATTTCTTCGCAGCTTCACTCCGCAAATTCAACTCTAAAGTTTTTAACGCACATGCATCCCAAAAAAAGAGCCCGATGAGCGGCTTTGGAAGGAGCCTGCAATGTTATCAGTGGTTTTTTAATCCGTCTTTCGGATAATAACAGTATGCATTCCCTTTTCGGCAATAAAGGATAACTAGGAAGACAGAATAAGGAGCGGCAGCTCGTCTCCGTTTCAACTCGCATCACATTGAAACAGTAATTCGGCACCGACACGGATCCCGCTGGTGCCGAAGTGAGAGAGCTGGGAGCGAGAACAACAGTGAGAGAGGAAGACTGGAGCCGTGGACACAACAAGTGTGGTGCAATATAGGAACACTTGGATACGCCACGCGTGATGAGTTGATTATGAATTTAACGACATGGAAAGCGCGTCTCCAAAAAGCTTAATTTAATTAAACATCATACGATACGGACCAGTCCCATCTTTTAATTTAATAGTTTACAGAGAATCCATATTGTCCTGTGTCACCTCTTATAAGAAATATGTTTGATCAGAAGAGTGCGTTCACCCTTAGTGACCCCAGCTTCAAGTTATATAAATCTAAAGCAAAATCATGTCATGTTTTATTTAGTTTACATTCGATTCATATTGAAAAGCACTGCTCGAGTATTTGTACCCGTGTTGGGTCCCGGCAACTTGTGCTGCAAGTTGCAGTTATATGACTTGCTGTCGAGGGTCGTCCTGCAAAGTTTCTCCTGGTGACCAGTAAATAGCCACAAATTGTACTCGAAGTATTAATATTAGTATAATATTAGTATATTATTTCATTATGTTCTGTAAGAAGTTTTCGACCTTATGTACGTTGTTCAGCGAAACCGTAGTGTCTGGCTTTAGGGGCGCTGCTCGATGCTCTCACAAATTAACAGATCGATTTTCACTTTCTGTGATGAATGAGATTTATGACCCCGTTGTGACCGGCGGACATACAGAAGTTCCAAGATCCCGGTGGCTTTCCTGAGAGAGGCTTACCATCAATGGACACTCCGTGCTGGAGGAGTCGCGGTGACCCTGCTGTCACACAAAGAGCAATCGGAACAACAAAAGGCGTCAATGCGCCTTCCCCAGGTGGGTCGCCATTGGAAATGCTGGAAAGCGCAGTGCCCTTTCCCCGGTGCCCGGCGGAGTGGCCTCATTGACCGCACTTGGTAGTCTGGTCTAGCGCTGCGACGGAGGTCTGTTCTGCCTTTCGGGTTTTGAGTGTCATTGATTTTCGGCAGAGTGCTTAGCACCTTGTAAATGGCCTTTCAAGCCAAATTGCCCTTTCGCGTGAACTGCTGTAGTGCAGGATCTTGCCCTTCTGTGCAGGTTTAAGCACTAGAATACACTGTTACCAAACCTGGGTCATTATTCCCACCCCATGCTGCTCACCTTAAACGCGCCTTGTATATAAAACCTCACTGCAGATCCAGATATTTACACTTGCCATTACGAAGGCCAAAAATGAACCGTGACAAGGGCTTCAGTTAACATTTAACCTTCAACATTTAACCGTCAACAAGATCCATCCATCCATCCATCATCTGCCGCTTGGTCCGGGATCGGGTCGCGGGGGCAGTAGCCTCAGCAGGGAGGCC
>JAODJX010000065.1:11572827-11583340 GCA_026776945.1 Isichthys henryi | reverse complement strand
GCCGGGTAACATCTTTCAGTCTGTAAACAATGGCTAGGTGACATCTGTCAGTGTTCAAACATTGGCTGGGTAACATCTTTCAGTGTGCAAACAATGGCCGGGTAACATCTTTCAGTCTGTAAACAATGGCTAGGTGACATCTGTCAGTGTTCAAACATTGGCTGGGTAACATCCTCCAGTGTCAGAGTGACCATAGGTGGATAATGCCTTTCTCTGTATAAACCAGGGTTGCTCACTTGGTGGACTGAGATACAACTTAATCTGGACCATGCAATGGACCCCCACCACGCTCAACCAACCACTCACTGGTCAGCAGAGAAATGTACTGGTGTGGACCCTCCCCATGCTGGGCGATGTCTACCCCTCCCTCCCCGACAGGAAACTTTTATTGGGAGCAGTGGACCTTGACTTAGTTTCGCTGATGGAATCTGGACCTCAGGGAAAAATAATTGACTAACCCTGGTGTACACTATGGCTAGATGACATTTTTCAGTGTAAAATATGGCTTGGAAATGTCCTCGTATGTAACGAGGTACATAAACTGTGTTGTTTGTGTGACTGTCAGGCTCTTACCAAAATCAGAGGCACAAAAGTGGTCCAGGATGGTGTCTGTCTTCAGCTCACTGTCACAAGGTGGGCAGACTTTGGAAGCTGTGGGGAGAGGAGGGAGTGAAGTCAAGGTCACCATTTTGAGGTGCTTCTGTTACATCCTATCAAGGAACAGGCTCTGGTTCGTATTAATAAACTGATATAAGTTTTGTTATGTAAGTGATACATCAGAAACAATGTGTCTACTCTATGGAGTATGTAATAAAGAATGGTAGATGCCAGTTACTTTTTGTCAGTTTCAAGGTATTTCACGGTAGATTGTGATTCTTTTTGAAAAAATGAAGTGGAACCAATTCTTTTGGCCATAGCTGTAGATGCGGAAGGAAGTAATTTGTATATGTCCCTGTTTTTAAGTGTCTGCAGATAAAATAAGTCTGTGTTGTGACGGAAAGATTTGTGTGTGTATTTCCAGGAGATCGCAGCGGGATCTGGCTTATGGTGGAACCAGCAGGCCTCCTGTTGAGTTTAGGGTTGGCCGGAATGTTGCGATGTCTTCCACTCCTCGTGTTGCTTTGCTAACATGCAGGCCTTGCATGTCCTTAGGTTTGGACAGGTATAGTGGTAGAGGGCAAACAGTTTATAATAATGATAAATGTGACTGCCATGTAGGGAGACTAGGCAAGTTGTGGTATAGAAATGTATGGGACGTAGCAGCAGATGCTATCTGTTCCTTCGCTTTCTTCTTCATAATACTGATACGAAGCCTTACTCAAAGAAACAAGGTGAATTTAGCCTTGTCTCTGTCCCTCTCATGCAGGTGACAATATGGGTCGATAGGCTGCTAATGGAGGTGATTCTCAGGTCTGGAGGGGAGTAGAGGATGCAGAGAGGAGGCTGTCCTGGAAAATCATGCTGAGATTCCTCCCTGAGAGGTGTCTGAACCCCAGGAGCTGGAGCTGGGCTTTGGTGTGAGCTGCAGGCCGTCTTCAACTTGGCAAGCATTCACACCCAGCCTGCCTGAAGCTCTTCCCTACACTCCTCCGGTGTCCTCTTGCCTTTATCTTAGGAATGGTTTGGGAATGGGACTTTAAGTCTGTGATCTACAGGGGTCATCTTCTGAATTCATGGCCTGAAAGGCGTTAGGTCTCCTGGAGGTACCAACAGACGTGAGGAAAAGCAGAGCTGGATGCCAAGGGACAGAGACACGTCACTGTGTTGCTCTGATGAGCGTAACTCACAGCCATCCTCTCCATATCTTGCCTAGCAGGAAGACCTTCCCTATTATGGCCAATTTCACTGGTGACATCCTGTCCTCCTCTAGGAGTTATTTACAGTCGCATGTTGCCCTAAAACCCCAATAATATGTGTTCTGTGTCCTGTCCGGCCCTGAATAGAGTGCAACATGATGCCACGTCTTCTACTCTGGCCCTAATACAAAAGGCACACAGAGATCATGCCTAAGGTCCAGTCATACCCGTCAGACAGGCTTGCTGTATCTAATATGGCATCTGGCACGGTGGTGTGGATGATGGCACTGCCAGGGAGTGCTGAGGAGTCGTGAGACTTCAGTTTTGGACTGTGAAGGCCCCATGGGGATAGCAGTGCATGAGCCGCTGGCACGGGATGACCACAGCCTCCGGCGCTCCTTGCATTCCCCCGAGTGAGTCTGGCATGCTGTGAAACCTAGCTCGCACATCTACACTAAGCAAGGTAGCCACATGTCATGTTTAGGTCTTGAGAGGTTGGATCTCTCTCAGTTGTTTTGTGGGTGGTGGTGGCTGTGGACATGCATATTATGTCTGAGTCGGCCATCATTTGACTGCTGAGATGGCGGGCTGCATGGAGGCGGGCCAGTGGACCTGTCAATTACCCGGTGGCCATATGGTGGCACCACTCAGACACTGATGCTCTTCCTGATCTCTATCGGAGCACATCCTCCAGGTGCTATGTTATAGTATAGCACTTTCAAGGACCAGAGGTACACCCAGCCTTGTGCAGAGTAGGGGAGGCCAGCGAGATGGGGGCGGGGCTTTGAATGGCTGATGGAGCAGGGTGCAATGCCCCTGTCACTGACCTCTCTGATTCATGCTGCATGCTCACACTGCACGTCCCTTTTCCCTTCCTGTTTAATTGCACCTCTAGAACCAAAGACTGTCTACAGAAATCTTTAAGGCACATTGGGGGACACAGTTTTCCAGCTCAGAATAATGGGCGACGATACTTAACATAAAGCCTCACTGCTCCTGAATAAAACACAGTGTGTAATTTATTTCATGAATCTGAGAAAATGTGCTGTTTGTGCAGAAAGAAAAGGTCAAAATGGTCCCCTGGCCTTCCACGGTGACCGTTGAAAATATGACGCCTATTACTGTTGTAGGAAGCCTTATAAATAAAGCTTGCAGTTTTATGCGGCAAAGTGAGTGTAAGTTAAAGGTAAACGAAGCAGCTGGCCTCTTTGCTGCCTTCTGCGGCCAGCCTGCTTTGTGGTTTTCGCTTAGGCTGTTCAGCAGTAGCTCTAAAGCAGCTATTAAGCTTGGGGGATCGCTTTACAGAACTGTGTAAGGCAGCCACTAGCAGTAGTGATGGGATGGGCTTTTAGGAGATGGTTTAAGGAAGGTCATTTAGGACACAATGAGTGAAAAGGGAAATTCTGTGAGGTACATCTATTCAGTAAATGAAGCCCCTAATCAAAGGCTTGTCCCATCTCCCAGGTCAAATGCAAACAGGGGGAGTCACTCTAAACCAAACCACATACAGAACTCTGCAAAAGTCTCGGGCAGTCATGGAGAATGATGTTTAAATGCTCTTCATGTTGGTGAATAACTTTAACATTATGTCTATCAAAGTGTGTCAGCTTAGCCATTCAAAGCCTCTCCTACGTCACCCCAGTATTTGCACCAACCGCCCAATACACTCATATATATTCTGACTCACCCCCTAGCGCATCTATACCTCACTAACTTTTAAAAGTTTTTAATTAAATAAGTGAGGTTCCGATGGCTTGGGTTCCCCTGAGGACAGGTTTGAGAACTTAAGTAGTGTAACTTTTTGGGAAAAGAAGAAATGACTGTTAGTTTTTATTGTGTTACTCTTAATATACATTTATTCTTATGTTAAATTGTGTTTTTTTGTTTTGGGCAAATATATATATATATTTACTATCCAGATTAATAGCCGTAAACATTTCCCTTGACTGCCTAAGACTTTTAGCACAGTACTGTATGTGACCGTTTTTTTAAGCATGATGTTTGGTTAATCGGATCTCCCCACGGCTGGGCTGGAGCAGCACACACAGTTGAGCAGAGTTGCCTCCCTGAACATTCCCTACAGGTTATTTTTCTGTGACGTTCTCACTGCCCCAGTCAGTGTTTGCTCCTCACTGTGTGAATCTGACTTTGAATTTCATCTGTCTGACTGCGATGAATAAATTCATCCAAAATTAAAGCCTTTGTCTCTATCTACTAAGGCTTCATCTTTTTTGGAATCAGAGGCTGAAGACTCTGCTTAGCAGCCTTACGTAGGGCTGTTAGTCAATTTTCTCTATAATCCATGCTCTCTTACTCCCAGAGTCCGTGGATTCATCCTGTCTTATATATACAGTATGATCCCATGTCCTACATGTACACATAACCCCACCTTTATTATATACACATGTTGAAGGCTCCTACATACATTTTGGCAAATGGCAGCAAAAGAGGCTGTTCCTTTCTGTATGACATCCTAAACCCTGAGATGTGTGTGTCTCTGTGTGTGTATGCTGGTTTGCTTCATCTGACTGACGTCCAGCTTTGTGTGTGATTTATTTATCTTCATGTTTCTTTTAATCAGGGTGATTTACAGACCCAAGCATATGTGATACCATTTATGTATCATGAGTCTAACCTTTTATTTCATTGCGGACGCCCGTGTAGGTTTCTCTGTGTGTCGTTTTCCCATAATACCATGAGTGCCAGGCCAAAAGGGAGACTCCAGTCGTCATCACACTATGCCATTCATCCCCCACCCCAAGTGCCCAGCCATTTGTAGGCACTCACCCCACTGTACTTTGCTGGCTTCCTACACCCACTTCCCCTCCCATCTCCCTGTTGCCCTGTTGCATCATCCTGCCATGCTCTGACGTTTATTCACCTAACTTACTAATTGGCTTCTTGGCTAATCAGCCACTGACTGCCAAGCGGGTGACAGGACAGAGCACCCGCGCTCACAGCTGGATGCGTCCCCTCCACATTCCTGAAGAGATTTTCATAATGAAAATACAGAACAAGGTTTTGATTCTTGCCGAAAATGGCAAATTCCCTCACGACTGCTGGCGCTTTTGAAAAAGCCATTTCTATAGAGCCAAACCATAACTTAACACAGAAAAAAACAGAAGCATTCTCTCTGTTACTACAAAACTACACCTATAGTGCCTATACTGTAATTAACCTATTTCATAGTCATATAATGGTCAGAATAGCTAACAAGTATGAGCTCAGTTTTAAAACTCAGAATATGTGTAAACTAAAGCATTTTTGATTGCTGGTCACTCCATAAAGGTGGAAGGTAAAATATACTGAATATGAACTAACTTTAAACCCACCAAGGCTGACTGATTCTCTATGGATTAGTGAGGACTTTAGCTCTGCTCTGCAATGAAAGTCTTGTTTTAAAATGATCTACGAGCCTGAAACGCATGGTGAAAGCTTTGCTCTTCCCGTACTCACACTGATGCCTTAGGTACCATGGAACTCCTATAGGTGACTTATCTTAGCAACTTTATGAGCTCCTAGATTCCTCGCATATCTTCTTATATTCCAGTGTGACGGAGCGAGTACCTGACATTTAGACAGGGATTCATTCATGCCCAGAAGACACCCCCAACCCGCCTCGGCAAGGTATCTGTACCTGGAGTTGGCACCACCTGCTGGCCGGCGAACTGCACAGGGATGCAGAGGTCGTTGTCAGTGGGGAACTTGCGGCACTGCAGCATCTCGGGCCAGGGGAAGCCGTATGTCTCCATGACGGGGGCACAGCTGTCGCGCACAGCCTCGCAGAGCGAACGGCATGGGAAGATGGGCTGGTCCAGGCAGACAGGCGTGAACAGTGAGCACAGGAAGACCTGCGTGTTGCTGTGGCAGCGCTTGGCCAGCAGGGGCACCCAGCTGCCGGCCTGCTGTCGCACCTCCTGCATGCTCTCGTGCTCTAGCAGGTTGGGCAACCGCATGCGCTTGTAGCCCACGTTGTGACACAGCCGCAGGTCGGCCGGGATGTCCACACACTGCGGCTGCTTGGCATGGAAGTGCCCGCTCTGGACGTTGTCTGCCTGCCAGGTGTAGTAGTCGTAATCCTCAGCAGCCCAGGTGAGGAGAGTCAGGCTTAGCACGTGTGTCAGCAGAGCACCGCTTCGCATGTGCGCCATCTTCTGGCTGAAGAGCAGAAGAATGATAGAAAAATGGAATTATTAAAAAAAAAAAACTATATGCGTTTGCGGCAGGAAGTGGTAATCCCGTCAGGGACAGAGCTCTGACTGCAGCCCTGCTGCGTTCAGGTGCTTTACAGACTCTCTGCTCTGTTCTGCCAGGTCCTCTAAGGTTCACCTAGCGTATAAGAGGCAGCGGAGAGCTCCGACTCCCAATGCCAGCCCCCTCTACAGCCTGGTGCTAGTCTCCTCCTCCCACTCCCCATGCCCCGCCTTCCTTATTCCTCCTCCGACCAGTCACACCACAGGGAGGCGTGGCCTCTGCCTAGTTGGACACTCCCCTCCCCCAACCTGCACTACTTGAGTCCATCACAGGCTTTCCTGGAGCACAATGCTTGCACAGGCCATCGCTCTGCTTATTCTTTTCTCTCTTCCCGTTCTCACAGGCATTCTCCTCTCACATAATCCCCCTTTTGCCTACAGCCCCCCTTCCGATTAGGAAGTAAACGGTTTTAAAATGAAAGGGTTTCACGGCGATGAGGTCCCCGACAGCCACAAGCTAGCCTATATGAAATATGCTAATTGTGGTTCTGGCCTCTGAATGGCTCTGACCCCAGCTCTGTCTCTTTCCATCAGTCCCAGTCACACTGAGGGGCCCAGGCCCAGCGTGCGGGGGCCCGACCGCAGGAGGCCAGCAAAACGGGCCTTTTCATGGCACAAATGCTGCGGGGAACTTGCCTTCGTCGGCAGGTAGATTAAACATGCTGCCATTCCTCATGACCTTGAGTTTTTAAGGAAGTCCACTGTGGTCAGTATGACGGGAATCTTTTTAATCTGTGACATTGACAGTAAAACTAATTTCAGCAGCTTATACTTATTCAGGGTTTTAAAAACAGGATGCCGAGAGGAAAAATAATTTTCAAGTAAAAATTAAGGAATAAAGTTGCTTTTCTCTGCAAAGTTTGTCTGCTTAATCCTGCACATATTTGCATTTATGTAGCAGTCTGGAATGGTAAGTCTCCTTAAGTCTATGACGCCCCCCACTGACGGTGTTGTCAGTCTGCAGCATGCATGAACAGGATAGGTGACTTTGAAGGGAAAACTCGAACCTGGAAGTTTGGGAATATAAGCACACATTTACAGTTTTTATACAAGGCTTTGTATGTATATGCGTTACACGGGTGCCAAAGAGATGAGGGCAAAATGGCCTTTGCTGGTTATTTGCAAGACCATATTAGCGGCGAGTCACCATGGGAGCAGCGTAGCCCCCATGATTGCGCTGTAAAGTTTTTGTTGCTTGTTGACAGCTAATACAGTGCAATAAAATAGAGATAAGCCGAATGGGATGTGTAGCGTTCCTACAGCACTTATTAACCAAGGACTACAGAATCTGATTGCAGCAGATTATGACTGGGGGGGGGGGGGGTGTGATTCGCTGGATTAAGTGTCTGTGCCTATGATCAGAGGGTCATGGGTTGGAGCCCCAGCCTTGGTAGAATCGTCACTTCGGCCCTTACCCCCCCCCAAAAAAAAATTTCCTGGGTTCAAAATAAATGTCCTGACTCTGTGCTCAGACCAAGATTCACTCTCAACTGTATATATGTGCTTGTGTCTCAAAGCAGCGCTAGATAAGTTATGTGAAAATCAGTATTCCAATGCACTTGTACAAATGGCAAGTAAAGAATCATCTCATTCATTTTTTTCTATTAAAATTCCATAACAGTGAAAGTAACCCGAATTGGACATGCAGGCCGGTCTTGGTGTGGTCCCGGACATCCTTTCCTGTCCTGGCTGTGTTGGTCCGTTGTGTTTTTGTATGGAAAAGTCTTTGAATGGTTGTGGCCACACACACAGCATCGATCAGGGCATCGCACTGGAAAGCGGGAGATCTGCTGCCAGCCCCGATTTAAATCCTGCACAGCAGGGTGGTCATGAACACAACCTGCTGCCACAGCTAACATGTCACGCGTCATGGGCCAGGCTTTTATTGGCGTCACCGCGCGAGTCTGGAAACAGTAATTACCTTTATACACATAATCACAAAAGTGATATTCATTCACGCATGCTTCCTAATTCATTCTAAAATTTGAAAGGTCATCACGAGCTACAATACAGCATTATCCTTTGCAGTATAATGCCGCATTGGAACAGGATGGGAGGTATTTCCAGGAAAGTGCTGTTACAGTAGGAGCACGTTGCAGTGCTTCTCACAGCAATCTTCCTGCAGGGGGCAGTGTGGGGCTCAGCAGGTCAGGACACTGTGCTTGAGAGCGAAAGGTCACCAGTTCAAATCCCGGGATAGGCCCAGTGATTTCGCCATTGGACCTTAACTTTTAATCGCTCTATAGGTTGGTGACCCTGTTTTCTCAAAAGATGTGTTCTGCATTGGATATAAGCTTTGGAAAAATATAAAACATTTGAAAAAAAAAAAAAAACAAGTACAGTTTCTCTGCTGTGATGAGCTGCATTTGGTTGTGTTGCCAGCATCTCTGTTCCTGTTTAGCAGTAACTTTGTGGCAGTATTTTATGGGCCGAATCTGTAGGAATGTACTGTAAATATGATGTGAGCCTGGTAGGATTCAGTCTGACAAACTCTTGGTTTCAGCACAGTTTCTGTCTAAATGTTTAATTTTTCTGTTAGAGCAAAATGATGTATTCCAACAACATCTAATCAAAATGTCTCATAACAGAGCTTTGACATGAAATGAACAGTGATGCTTTATTAAACGTGAACTTGTGGCTGACGGTGCTTTCTATAGATATATGTCAAAAATAGTTTGTGGTCTGACCAGGCTTCAGGCGATGACCTTGCATGTGGCGAGTAATTAAATATGGTTTTATGTAAAATGAATGTTCAACATCACAGTCAGCACCAGTATACCAGCAACAGTGGGTTTTATTGAGCAACCATAATTTCATGCTTGCTTCCCAACTAAGTGCTGTTTATGAGCAGTCTTGGTTTCAGTTCAGAGTACAGAATGCTAATAAACTCTGTGGGAAATTACCCAAAGGATCATCGACAGAGGTCTCCTGCTTGGGGTCCAGTGGACTGTTTAACAGGCACCATCTAATCATTAGCTCTCCTGTGAGGTAAAAGATACAACCGTGACTCCTTCCTCCTATCCACACTGCCCTACAAGGCAGCTCTTCAACCTTTGCTCCAACGCAGCTCAATGGCTTAAGTGCAAATTATCAATAGGCTTTAATCTCACTTAGCAGGGTGCAGAATCTTATTAAGCTGAATGATTCAGATGGTTGCGTACAGAAGCGAAACCTCTTTGTATCTGAGCCAAAGCCACGGAGCACATCGAGCACAGTCAAGGCAGGGGCCTTGGAAGTCTTGATTCTTAACTGCTTGATTAAATCGCACTGGTATTGCTCGTGACAGGGAGAGCTGTTAACAGTAAAGGATATTCATTGTGGAACATCTGATGATATCAATGAGCGACAGTGTGCCAGAATTTTAGCAGTATTAGGAGGTGGTGCTGTGCATCTGTGCCTCTCACTGAAAGGTCGACGGTTCTAGCCCATCCTCGTCAGAATAGTCACATGTCCGTGTGCCCTCGAACAAGCCCTTCATACCTCCATCCGCTGCATGGTGGCCGCCCCTTCACTGTGACCTCCAAGCTTGATTTCACCTGTATTAGGGGCAAGAATTTCCCCATAGGGATTAATAAATCATCTCTATTCTAATGGGAAGAGATCCTAATGCATGAATATTTCAACTATATCTTCATTAATTTCCAGCTAAATATATATTAGCAAAAAGAACATATTGTCATCCTGATGATTCTTGATTATTAATATGAGGCTTATTAAGAAGATATTGTCTCTTGCTGTGTCATGTTGGGGCTTCCACATGTTGGAATGTCACTCAAGGGCTTTATCAGTATGTCAGGCAGCTATTTAGCACAGCATGTCTCAGGTTAGATGTTGAAGAGCAGGTCACAGCTGAGACCTCTGTTCAGTGCCATGTGTAAAAATGCTGAGCAGCAGTGTCTCAGACAGGATTAGATGCATTTGTCTTGTGTTGTTAGCATGTTTTACCGTCACCCCCAGTTATGGACGTGAGTGGGGGCATCTTCCCAAGCACCAGGCTGGTCTCAAGCCTGGGCTCCTATGGGACAGGGGCCTCTGGCTCCCTGTGTGCTAAGGGGATTATCTTACAGAGCTGTCAAAACAAATGAGACACAGAGGCTAAATGCTAATCCCTTATCCTGCTTTAGGGAAGAATTTGGACCACTTTGTTTCTGATCTAATGCCAAAGATACCATTTCATATTGTATTTATACATCAAGTTGTAACAATGGAACACGCTATAGGGGCTCTATGGGGTATTTAAAGTTAAAGATTTCATTTGAGGATTTTGTTAGGAATTAAATATAGATTTTATTTTCTTCCCTCCAATCATGAAATTTCTTAGAAGTTTTCCCCACTGAAAGGATGGGCAGCACGGTGGTCCCCCACAAGACTGTGGAACACATCTGAAAAAGGTGGGGGGCGGGAGGGGGGGGGGGGCATATTCACTGAAACAGACATGTATTTCTAATGTACAGTATGACTACA
>JAODJX010000065.1:11490135-11506457 GCA_026776945.1 Isichthys henryi | reverse complement strand
GAACTAAACTAATAGCTCAGAGTTGTTAAAATCTTATCTAACTCTGATTTAAAGGAACCCAATGATTCAGCTTGCAAGAAGCTCATGTTTGTCTCTCTTTCTAGAAATTTTTAGTAAATTGCATTACCAGGCCTATTGTCTGTAGATAGAAATTAAACCTCCAATGGTAGGGCACAAAACAATCTGTTTTACAATTAAGCTTTTTAAATATTATCATTCCTTGCTTTATCACATTTTTCTTTAATTCATTTCCAATTTGAAGAGGTAAATTTATGCTTTTGGCCTTTCAGCACTGCTGCAGTCTTAGTTATGTAGGTGGAAGATTCAATTTCCACATAGACTACACTGCTGGGCCCTCACAATCAGTGTAAGAATCCGGCCACATTCGTGCTCATTCATGCAGAAATGCAGCGTAGTTAGATTTTAAAGAAGCTCGCTGGGCTGAACAAAAGAGCCGGTATGAAAATGCGACCCACACTCTCAGTCAATGACTTTTGGACGCTTGGAGTTTACGTTTTGTTACAGTTCAAACACCAGAATGCATACAAAAGCGGTATGGGATGGCAATTAACTAAAAAAAAAAATTAGATGGCAAGCACCATTAATTTAATTACCTGTGAGTATTATTATTTTGAATTAAAACGTAACATAAAAATATTAAAGAATTGTCTAATTATTATTGAGCAAAATGTCACTGGTCTGAATACTTTTTGCAAGGCAATGAATTTATGGCATCGTCTCCTAGTGTAATTACTGTACGGCTTCTGTAATTAGAATTTCTTTTCTTTCTTTTAACACATTTCAGTTTTATTGTTATTATTCAATATGTAGCAGAGGGAATAATCTGGGTTAGGTATTATGCTGTTGGGACATGCAATCAAGTACTGGATTTTCATCATGCTATTCAAAAGCCTTTTGCCAAGGACAGAGAAAAGTAGTTTTCCTGTTCTTTGACACTGTTGTGAATTTTGGGGTGTGTGTTTTATGGCAGAAAGATTTTGTTTGCTTTTTCTTTTACATATTTTTGTTGGTATTCGGTGAAGTAGTCCTCTTGGAGAATGAATGTTCACTTAGGAGTACGCTATCATTATAGATGTCTACTGAAATCGTCACAATTATAATTATAAACAGATGCTGCACCATTCGGAAAGGTCACTTTTAATTTACTACTGAGCTTGATTGGCTGCTTTGTTTATATTAGGTATAATAAAATAGGATGTCACATTCTTTGGTATTTAAGTTGCATTTAAACATTTGAGAGGGAACGCAAAAGCGTTTCAAAATAATATTTTCCAACTCTTTCTGTCTCTTTATGTGCTTCGTAGTCTATGTTTCAATTGATTCAGAACCTTGTTTATCTATCTTTATATAACAAATGGTTAAGTTCAACGTCGTGCACTTTCTAATGACTCTTCGTAGACTTTGCGCAGTTTATAACATTCTGCTATCTTTCTGTGCGCACAAACAACACATTCAAAGGTTTTATTTATTGCTATGATGTTTAACCTAATACAATATTTGATAGCACCACAGACAACTTAAGACTTCCCTGCTTTCATAAATCCAGAAACCATGTCATTTGTTACGTTTAAAAAGTAATAGGCCTAGATTAAATACGCCATGATTTTTAGTACCGTGGCCTCGGTCTGCTCCGGTGGCAGGAAGTTGTAGTAGTGCATGTTACAGTCATTAGGCCTCGACTTCAACTTTAAATCTCTGGTAAACTCATTAAAACTGTCCTTCCGATTCTATGGCCCATAACAAGAAGTCTAACGCAATGTACGCAGCTAGCAACACTGCATCAACCCATAAAACAACTAGCTATTATTTTACAGCACATTTGTTTTATCTCTTAATTTCAAACTCATGTTGAGGATCACCTACAGTATTAGCTCTTGATATATCATTCCCCGTTTAGATGAATAACCAGTTGCAGTTTTTTTTAAAGAAAAGAGACTGCTGCAAGACACATTGTTTCTTAGTACTTATTTGCATAGGCCTAGTTTTAATGTAAATACCATACCGCGTTTTCACATTGTTTTTACGCTTATAAATGTATACGTCATGCCAATTCGCTGTGTGGGGAATTTAAAAATATAAAAATAAACAATTTTTTATACCCGTGTCTGTTGTCATTTACTTCACTATACACGTGACAGGTACGCGAAATAAATACAGTCCCAGCTCTGACACGCTAAACTATAACCCTCTTCTCTCTTTAAATTGCTTCTTAATACTCCAGTCCACAGAAGATGGGTTTAATCGGATTGCAACACTGGAAATTCAAGAACGGAGCAAAAAGAGCACCCTCTCTGTAGTGCTACGAAATAGTGGCAATGATCAACACACACAGCACGATGCTGGACGTGGAGTTCCACACGCAATGAATTCTGCGAATGGAACAGAGACTGAGTCCAGTGCAGAAGAGTACATTTTCGCTTCTGGCACTCTCAAACTTCTTGCTTTCACTATCGGAATAATTGGCGTCTTTGGTTTTTGCAACAACGTAATCGTTTTGGTGCTTTATTACAAATTTAAGAGACTCCGGACGCCCACAAATTTATTATTGGTAAATATAAGTATAAGCGACTTGCTGGTATCTCTTTTTGGAATTAACTTCACATTTGCTTCTTGCATCAAAGGAGGGTGGATCTGGAATTCGCCAACATGCATCTGGGATGGTTTCAGCAACAGTTTATTTGGTTGGTATTTTGGTACTCTTTATCTGCGCTCAATCGATATACATATTTTTTGTTTAATTACTGGGTTTTCGAGTATTCGGAATAGTCTGTAGACGATACGTCATATAAACGTATCGCAGGAATTGTTACTAATTATAATTATTTAAATGTTTATAGTTGTCTCAGTTTTATTTGATATTCATTTTGTTCGTCGATTTATGACAACGTCATTTTATAAATTGTAATTAAATAGCCTATTGGCAGCTTATTTGTTCATTGTGCAGTTGAGTAAACTTCAAATGCCTACGCGTTATTACATTTTTTTATAACTGTTTTTTAAACTGACTGAACTACAGATGTTACTGTAATAGCGAGGGAATACAGAATACGAAAAAGCCAATGAAGCCATGAATCCGGTCCTGTAAGGCGGAATACAAAGTAAAAAATATCTTTATTGTCATCTTCAGCTTTATTATCAATGGGACATATGCTGACATGAAATTATGATCTCATTGGTCACAGTGCAAGAAAAGCAGTGATAAATAGAATATAAATATGATATTTCAAGTCCTGAAAATCTTACAGTTTAAACGGGACATACTGAGACATGGATAAGACAGATAGAAAAATACAATCAAAAATAGTTTAAGAAATATATATAAATACAGTTGTGCAAATAGGTGTGACTTGCATGGGCTGGAATGTGCAGTAATAGATTATGGTTAGAGTGTTGAATGTGCAATATGAATTTTTGTAACAGTTATGATGTCACTGTAGGGGGGGAATGACAGTGTTAATTCTGGAAGATTTTATAAAAAGAAATTAAAATGAAGAATAATGTTGCAGAGGGATAAGAGCAATACGTGGGAATGGAGGTTATTTTATGATGCAAAATTAATGCTGACCGCTTAAATGGATCAAGAGTTAGGTGCAGACAAGTTTTTAGCTGGCAAACAGATTTGTGATTTGGTTCGTTACGCCCATCTCAACCTGGATAAGATGCCCTTATCACAGAGTAATAAGGACTCTGACCGGCTTGTCACCAAGAGAGGGTCTGCCATTCATGCAGCAGACAATGTACGTGCTCAGCAACAATTGAACTCTACTTATAAACTGTAGTCTTTTGCATGGCTTTGCTCTGGTTATAAAATAAAACTTTATTGTAAAATCAGAAAAATTAACATTCATAGTGTTAATTGGTTAAGCAGATAATTTCTCATTCAGATGAGATGGTAAGTTTAGGTACAGGTATGCATCGTTTTGCCAAATATCTAATAATAATTATTATAATCATCATGATAGTTTTACAACAATTGGTTACACAGAGCACTGGCTACATTGGTAATGCTGAAACTTAACAGCTATACAATGCAAAAAGATACCCAGAATCAGGAGGTTAGCTAGAACAAAACGTAAATTTCATCCATCCATCCATCCATCCATCCATCCATCCATCCATCCATCCATCCATCCATCATCCATCCATCCATCATTACCGTAATATTGGAGCCTAGACCAAGACACCAGTAAAAAAAAAACATACATTTTTACACAAACACACAAAATCACTGATTATTTACATTATAAACAGTGTTCAGTTTTAAGTAGATGAATGTAATTTCTAATAGCATGTCACGTATGGCAGCAGGAAAAAAGGCTTCCAAAGAGCTTCCAAAACAAGTGTATTGTCAAGGTTTCCCCATGTATTGCACAGAAGGTCAGGACCTCAGCATGTGCCATATGTAGGGTACAGTGTAAACAAGAGTAAACATTTATTGGATCAACTTTTATCACCTTCAGGCTTTCTAATGTTTTCTGATACAGAAGACATCTGACATACTTTGAGACAAAACATATGTGATGTTCATAATGGGATTGTAGGCATTGTTAACACCTACAACACCAGTGAGGTTTTTTATATTCATATTGAATGCAAAGTTGGAAGCAGCTGCAATTAGTACAGTAGTTTATGCACGATGTCATACATGGAAATCCATTGTATGTCTTGCAGCTGGATATTTTATTGGAAATATTCAGGTTAGGTGTCATTCCTCAGTCATTACCCACCCACAGGTTGCTGTGGGGATTGACAGAGCCACCTTTGAGCTAAGATGCCATGTCCTTAATTAGCCAACTATAGAGCACCCAACCCAGAAAATGTAAAAAGGACAGCAACTTTGCCTGTGGTTGAACATTGATACTCATTTTCACGTTGTGAAACACAAGAAGTCTTTTATACTCTAATACATAGGGTACTTCACACATAATTCCCACGTAACATTCCTATCCAAGAATTCACACCTACTCCCACATAACTTTCCTGTCCAATCAAACATACATGATCGCAAAACCACAAGGATTGACATGGTCACACAAAACATACCCTTGTGCTGATTCTTCTCTGCATTTTAACTGCAGATGAGTTATGGGAAATAAATACTCCAGTCCATATTCCACCCTGCCCCCCCACACAAAAATTGATGATCAATTAAACCCAAAAATGAACTTGAAAGCTATAGTGTTTCGCGGAGGATATGCCAATATATTAATCCTGTGCCAGTCAACTATGAGTAACAATGGGTTTTTGTTTACCATCTCTGGCCAAGTTTGTGAGGATACTTTCAGGCTCTGTCCATGTAATAAAACCAGAGTGTTTTTGCTTAGTAGTGACATGCTGGGATGGATGATAATGGGAGGGAAGCTATTATGACATCATGTCCTCAGCTGACTCAGCTCATAGAACAAGAAATTCCTGCCACTAAAATGTTATGAGTAGCCTCAGATTTTATTTGATGGTTCTGCATGGAGTGGCACTATGACATAATACATTGATCTTTCAGGAACACCCAACTGGTGAAAAAATCTCACGTAGCCACTCATGTGGTCTATTGAAAGATAAAGGATTTGATGGTGCAATGGTGCTTATTTTCACTTGCAGTGTGATTGTTGTCATACTTCTCTGCTTGCAGGTGTCGTGTCCATCATGTCTCTGTCCACCCTGGCATACGAACGCTACATACGAGTCGTTCATGCCAAAGTGGTTGACTTCCCCTGGGTCTGGAGGGCGATCACACAGATATGGCTCTACTCGCTGGCCTGGACTGGGGTGCCGCTGTTTGGCTGGAATCAGTATGTGCTTGAGACCCACAAGCTGGGGTGCTCCCTGGACTGGTCTTCCAAAGACCCCAATGACTCTTCCTACATAATCTTCTTCCTCCTAGCCTGTTTCTTTGTGCCCATCGGGATAATGGCTTACTGCTATGGGAATATCCTGTACACTGTGCGAATGGTAAGGACCCTGCAGGTTTCTTTCTCTGTGAAGATCCATCCATGCCTCATATGATGTGCTGGGGCACTTTAATGCACAGGCCTACCTGAGTTGTAGCGTAGAGGCTTCATAAAGGGGCCCCTAACTTGTATAACTTCCATGCCCACAAAGAAACTTGCGGGCCCTAACTATTATAATGTGACTCTGATGGTGTTGGTGGAGTGACTTCAGATTTTGTTGTGAGGACCATTTTTCAGGTCCCCACAAATACATCAAGTCCAGCTGTAAACACTGCCTTACCGTAAACCTCGGTATATGCCGGCATTGCGTATAACTAACTCTAGATTGCCTTAAGAGTGCCAAATTCCCCACCTTATCAGCTGTGAGGGGAAAAACAGGGTTGAATTTAAGTGGCTGTTGCATAATCCTCTTAACCTTGTCTACAATGTTGAGGATGGCCCGTGATTCAAGTGGGGATAAAGTCACTTAATAGACAATGTCTATAACCAAAGATGTCACTGCACCCGTATTCTTCGGGCAGTGACAGAGTTCGAACTGCCGTGTGATTTTAAAATATTCACGACCTTGAAGATCCGCTTCTGGGAAACCCTACCAGCACTGTAATAGAAGAGGCGCCCCTTCAGTGTCTACAGAAAATTAACTCCCAGCAGTGAAAGAGCATTCAGGGATGTTTAAAGTATTAATACACTGTTAAATATCCACTCTGCTGCAAATAAAAGATGCATTTTGAGAAAATGTATAAAATCCGTCACATGCATCTATCATAAATGAGCATGTAGAATGAGGGGAGAAATATGCCTTCAAAAAAGAAAAAAGTATGACTTCTAGATGGTCTCATGGCTCGACAGACTTGCTAATTTGAAATATTGTCATCATTTGTTTTCACATAAATCATTGTGGCTAAAATGCTAAAGTATGCATACATTTGAATACAAATTCCAACTTGTTAAATAGGAAACATCATTTTTTTCTCATAAAATATTATTTGATTTGTTTTGCATTTTGAACTTCATGTGGTACCAGCAATGAATGTTTTATATCTTCTAACTTTAAAGTATACTAAAAGAATTCAGTATTAATGCATAGTGTGGTAGAGAAAAGGTGACACATTGTAACAATTCATAAACAGAAGTAATGCAGAAATCATTGTAATGCACTTTTTTCTCAAGGTCAGTTCTAGGACTTGACCCTTAGGGGGGCTCAGGTCTCAGTGAGATGTGCAAAGTCATAGCAATCAATAACTGTTGCCTTTCCCTAAGCAAAAAATGCTGCAAGGGTGGTCGGTCACTCTTAAAGGGGCCAACCAACAATCTTGAAGACTGCAAAGCAACTTAATGAAAATGAATTAGAAAAGACAATTTAAATTAATCAGTGTACATTTATTTGGGGAAGCTATAGATCATTTTAGGGGGAGAAAAAGACCTCCTAATACAGCCCTAGTGATGCCCCTGTTTTTTGTACAAATGATCTGAGATTATTCATACATAAAAATTAGATGTCCTGACGTGTCAAATAACATATGTTTTTTATTATGTTTTTTATTGCAGCTTCAGTCTATCCAGGACCTTCAGACAGCTCAGGTAATTAAAGTCCTTTGTTATGAGAAAAAGGTGACGGCCATGTTTCTGCTGATGATATCCTGCTTCCTTGTCTGCTGGACACCCTATGCAGTCGTGTCCATGCTGGAGGCCTTCGGCAAAAAGAAGGTCATCACTCCATCTCTCTCCGTCATTCCCTCCTTTCTGGCCAAGTCCAGCACGATTTACAACTTTCTGATCTACATCACCATGAGCCGAAAGGTGAGGTCTTAGCATTTCTATTTATTGCACGTTTTATATAAAACACTTGGTAGTACTTTACTTGAGGGAGCACAAATATTTAGCAGTAACTCAGTTAATACTGAAGTACAAATCATGAACAAAATGGTAGCTATTTGAGATAAATGATGCATCATGATTCATTAATGACGCAAAATCACGTGATCAGAATTTCGCTTGTTATTCATTGTTTGCACCTTCAGTACTTTCTTCAGTAGTTCCTCTGTAGCTCACAAAGGTTTGCAGTATACAGACGGAGTAACATATATAGTAACTGCTTGAGATAAAACATGTGTCATGATTCATTAATGATGAATGAACATGAGATCAAAATGAGAGATCTAGTTTGTTGTTGATTATAGTTAGTTTGCGGTTAATTAATACATAAGTAAGAGCATAATCCTATACTTGTGCCCCCTCCAGTAAAGTGTTACCAGAAATGTTAACCATTATTTTAAAATTAGTACTAACCAGCCTACCACTGAATTTTTGTGAACTATTTAAAAACACAAGTACTTCTCATTAGCCATACTGCAGCTACATTGCTGTAAAGTTTGTGTAATGTTCCTTAAATGTTCTCATGCGCCTCCTATTGCCCTGGCAGTTCCGCCGCTGCCTGCTGCAGCTGCTCTGCTCTCGCCTGTTGAGACTGCAGCAAAGCATTAAAGAGAGGCCACTGCCCCAGGTGGACCAGCCCATCCGTCCCATTGTCGTCTCCCACAGAGTAAGCGACCGCCCTAAGAAGAGGGTGACATTCAGCTCATCTTCCATCGTCTTCATCATCACCAGCAACGACACCCAGCAGCTGGATGTGTCCCCCAGGGGAGACATGTCAGAGGTCAATGTCATCCAAGTGCGACCACTCTGACCCAGCAGACCTGTTGTTGCACCACCTTTGCTTATGAACAGCATGCTGAACTTCTTCACCAAGATGCTTCAGACCCAAAATAGTACAGTACTGACGGCAATTCTCTACAGCAGTGTTTCTGAACCCAGTCCTTGGGCAGCAGCAGGCCGTCCACATTTCGGGAGCTGGAAGGGAGCAAAAATGTAGTGTCCGGCAGGGAATTGGGAGGGAGCGAAGACATGAACCGTCTGTTGGTTCCCAAAGGCTGGGTTGGGAAACACTGCTGTACAGCCATTATTAATCTCAAGGATGTACATGGTCTTATGCAGATCAGTTTCCTCTGGTGGTGAAGTGCTCAGTCACTCTCCAGTATGGTAACAGAAGGCACGGTGTAGACCATTATCTACAGGTATTCAATATATGCACTATTTTTAATACAATGTCAGCCGCATATCAGTATTAATTGGCATATTATGAAATAGTGATCTGTTTTACTATGTACACTGTTATTGTGTTGAAATCTTTATTTTTCAAGATTATTTTTTCAGGGTCTGAGTGTTAATTTGCATCTATTATGCACATTTCTGAGGGTGTTTGGTGTCGAGTCGAAGGAACCTGTGAAGTCTGTTATCACACATTGCAAGGTCTATCTTTATCCAGAAAGTGCAATGTAGAATGAAGACGAGGGTGTACTTCAGGTGGCCTGGTTCATGAGCCTTAAACTTCTGAAAATCTTCATTCATATTCTCAAAACCATGTACAAAATAATAAATAACCATATTTATTTTTCTCCTGTTATATATATATATTTTTGGTTTCTTTTTAAAGCCTATAGTAATAAAGAAATTCAGAGTTTATCTGATATTGCTACATGGAGTGAAATACAGTGAATCGTTGACATGGTTTTTATTCATAACTAATAACATGATAAGGATGCAGAAAGTACTTCCAATGTACGATAGATTTAGCTGATTCAATTTATTTAAGTCCTCTGCTCAAGGATATTCAAGGCCTCTAATGGACCTATGCTCTCACATCGTAGAAATCATGTTCAACAGTGTTAATGTCCTTTTCCAATGAAAGCCCTACATCTGTAATGGTAAGTATATTTCCTGAAACGACATTCGCTTGATAGTGTAATGACCTGAATGAACTTTGTATAAAGGAAAAAAACTGAAAATTCTGACACAACACAAAATTTTGGGTTTGCACATCTCTAATGATAGCATAAGCAAAAATAACATTATTAATTTCCTAGCAGATCTGAAGATGTGAAACTATATACGCTAAAGTTTTAATGTGAATTATATATACATGTAGTATACAATATATAGTATAATGGAATGCATTCTGATGTAAAAGTTACATTTAGTCATCCCAAACGTATGTATCATTATATACAACCATATTTGTTAATCATACACATCCATGCGCTGATTAATAATCATAAGCCTTGGATCTATGTTGCATTTCTCATCATGTACCAAAAAGTGGTGGCTGGTGGCAAAAAATATTGAGTAGGTAAGAAAATATTACATTTTACATTACTACAATAGTAATTTTATCAGAAGGAAATAGACAACATGCTTTTAAATGATGGCAAAACTTCAGTAATGACTTATTTCAAAGTTCTATCTCTTCTCTCTTAATGGACCAGCCACCTTTGATGTACATCTAGGTAACAAGCTCCCCTAAAATTAGCATTTTGTGAAATCCTTTTATATTTTGTCATATTCTGATATGACTTACCAATACAATGGCAAACCATGAAAAACGCTATCTATAGAACCAAGGTCAAAGGTATTGAATCTGTTTATTATTTCCATTCAGGTATCACACAGCAAATACTGTGCATTTACAAGCCTGTACAATCAAATATGGCACACATTGCCATCTCACAGCTGCACAGTTAAAGGTTTCAATCTAATTCCTTACTGTGTTCCCTTACAAGTTTCCTTGTCAAACAAAAAGGCAATTTAAATATTATTACATTAAAGATTTAAAATGATCTATATAGGGGTTGACATACAGGCAGTAGACACAATGGAAATACCAAATGAAAAAGGATGCTACCTTTGAAGTAACTAAATAGCAATTATAAACAGCTACAAAGCTGGGTCATGTTAGACTGAATGCCAGTTAGTGTTTGCTATTGAAGAGGTTTCACAATCAGAACTTTGGTGTATGAGGTTTTCAAGGTAACACAACGCAACTGACAGAGCTCCAAAATGGCCGAACATCGAGTACCTGACCTGCAGAGTGCAATGTCGAATTCTGCATCCTCGGTTCCTCAGGGAACTATAAGTTTGTTTTCCTGAAGAATGGTCCAGTGTCCCACTATGCACAGTTTGAAGAAGGGTTAAAGGTTGTTATGTAGGAACCCTGTGGTCCTACTCCTTACTAGGTCTTTGCTATTGATATAGTGTTTCATGCAGCCTTTGTATATTTCAGAGAAGCTTTCCAAAAGGACTGGTTTATCCTCCAAAATGAACACAATAAAGAAACATATCTGCCACTTAAGCCATCTATCTTTCACCCCCTGAACCAGTATAGGGCAGAGGTGGATAGTTCAGGTTCAAAAAAGTAAAAATCCAGACCAAGATTTTGTTTCAACCAACTAGTATAAAGTATAAAGAGTCACAACCACAGAGTACTCAACTGGTTGGGTGAAACAAAATCCTGGTCTGGATTCTTACTTTCTGGATCTGAACTAAATACCTCTGGTAAAGGGTCAGAGGGAGCCTCTCTCAGGCTGGCAGGGGAACATACACTAAAAGCAAACTATTTTAACTGTAATTCGTGGAAAAACATGCAAGGTCCACAAACACAAAGTAGGGAAGGTACACCAACCCTTAACCTGGGAAGTGTGAGGCAACAGTACCACCCAATCAACCACCAACCACCTTTTGCCACCTACTATGAACTTAGACGTTAATAATTTCTTAATGGTTCCAAAGTTGAGCTGTTGCATTATATGGTGGAAATTCCATTTCTTTCAGATTGTAGTTTTGGGGCAATTCATTTTCAGATTTCATCTTTTACACAAATGAACTAGAACATAGCATACATTACGTCTGAAGTACATCCAGTATGTGGAATACGCCTGTAGGAGTATCTTAAGTGTAGGAGAACACAGAACAAGAAGGTGACAGAGGTGAAGGAAATAATGCTCCCTGAAGATAAAATGTAACCCACTATTCCTGTACTTTTGATTGTCATTAATTGTGCAGAAATTGTTAAGACAGCTTATTTGATGCATCAGTTTTGCACTGATGACACTTTGTGGCTGGCACTGAAGATATAAACACAGCTTAAATGACCTAATTACATAACATTGTTGTGATAACACTACATTTGTTTACTGTGAGGAAACAGAAATACTTTAAAAATGAATGCTGTTAACAACTGCTGTTTTTTTTTCCCCCCAGTGTCACCAAGGCAACAGACTACTCACATTTATTACATTACCAGTTGACATATCTTTTATAAAATAGCTTTCTTAGCCATGGGTGGAGAAATATTTATGGCATATTTCTAATGATGTCATTTCTATTTGTAATGATTTCAAATACGATGTAGAAATGTTGTGTTATGTCTCAATTTATCAGATTACGTTAATTGGATTGATTCATGGATTCTATGGTCCCATTCAAGTACTGCAGCCTCAGAACCACTTGAGAGCCAGAACCCGATTCCAAAGCTGCTCCAGAGAGATGCTGGGTCTCATTCCAAAAAGTTTAATCAGCAAGTAGGTTCCTCCAATTGCAGACGCCGTGCCACATAGAAACAGGCCTCTAGAAATCACCTGAAAATAAGAAGTTTCATTGGATGTTTCCCCGATCTGTCCCAATATACCCGCAACTTTATTTGCAATTTTCTCCTTTACCTTCTTCGTTTACCCTCATTCAGCAGATTAAGTTACATTATGTGAGTTTATTTACTACAAGTAATCACTGATGTGACAGAATCAACCCTCTGTCGCTTATTTTTCAACTTTGTGACCTGGTAATGCAATACTGTAATCATGTTTTTAAATTGGCTGCAAATGGCTGATAATGTTCTCATTCAGACTGAAACCTCATTTGAAATTTAAACCCTCTATTGATTACTGGTATTTCACACACACACACACACACACACGCACACACACACACACACATACATATATATATCTATAATATATATATATATTTTTTTTTTTTCAGTTCGCATCTGTTAATGTTTACTCAAATTTACAAAGAAACAAATAGTCTGTATAAGAAAGGGATATACCAGCATATTCAGAATGTTAAAGCCAGATGTATCTGTGCTTATATTTATCTCTTAACTGGCTTGGGGCCTTTTCCAAATTAATTCTGTTTTCAGGAATTAATTTATCAAAGTCATTTACTCATGCATGGATATGCCAATAAGTGTTTTCTAAGCTACGTTTCACCAGGCTTAACACTGTCAGCATTCTAGATTGAAATTTAATTGAGTTAATCAGGAAAGACATGGTCTCCTAACCTAAGACACGACTAGGAGACCTTTTCTCCCCTTCAAATATAACAAATCAGAAACTTTGCTGTATCTTAGCAAAAGTCATTCACTGTCCCTGTGGTCACTCAGACTTCAGATGTTTTGCTTTGGCTGGCTTCTGTCCAAGTACGCAACGTCAGTTCATCAGATATCTAATAAACGAATGAACAAAGATCCTCTTTACCTTTTCCTGCCATTGCCACTGTCTCACGGCTTCATGGTATCTCATCCTGCTGAATGTTACCTAAGGGCATAAAATGGGAGTGGAGAGTACCAGATACAACAGATGAATGATGGAGATATGGAGAGAGGCCAATTAGATTGGACTTCACAGCTAAAGCTGTTCTGTCAGTGCTGTCCTCTCACCTGCGTGTGCAGAATAAGGCAACTTAATTTTAGTTCTTCTCAAAAAAGAACTAAAAAAAGAAAATTTTGCAATACTAAAAGAAAACAGAGATGTACTTTTTTTTTGCTTGACTGTTATATATAAAATTCAGGTGTAGAAAGACTGAAAAAAACACCTTAGACTGAAAAAGGGCTTTTTAAAGACTGGAATATGGACTTGCTGTATGGAAATTATATTATTCTCTGAATATTAATAAAAACAGGCTGCATCATAAGGAACAAACTGAAGAATTGTTTGAGGGTTTGCAGCTTTCTTCCCCCCACAAGCTAAATTTAAAACTTCATGGGTCTCTTCATTTGTTCCTTTGTGAAATAATTAGGTCAAATAATGCTTCATAAAATGCAAAGGAGTACTCCGTACTAACCGTACTCACCATGGTATACAATGGGATGATTGTCCTCGGCATGATACAGTGAAGAAAATTATCCAGATATTTCCGAAACAAGAACCATCTGGAGTTGACATGGGACCTCATCTGAAGCATAATGAAGATAAGAAATCACAGTTGGTTGTTGGGAATTACTACTTTATATCTGTCCAAGAAAGTCAATTTTGCACTCGAATATTAACAATAAATAAATGCACTGTCAGGATCTTTCCTTGCCCTGTCCTGTCTTTGGCCTCATTTGGCCAGCAGGTGTCGCTGGCCATCTTGTTCCTCAGTGTGGTAGCCTCTTAGCTCCTAGTGTGTTCTACTGCTCCTCAGGCCTGAGGACTGAGCCTCTCCTGCAGCCATGGGTTTAAGGCCTCAACTTTGCTGGATATCTTGGTTATTTTGTAGTTTAGGTCTTTGTTTTGTATTTGTTCTGGTCATTTCTGCCTGTGTCTGCCTGGTTTTGTTGTAATGTTTTGCTTCACTTGTATTCCTGGTGTTAAACTACGTAGTTCCTGTTAATTGCCCTCCCCTGTTCCTTGTTGTCCTAATGTCTAATATTTGTGAAATTAGTAATTAGACACCTGTCCCACATCATACCCTTGTTGGCTGTGTATTTTAGTTCCTGCCCTTGCCCTTGTCCCACAGTTAGTCATTATGTTTGCTACTGCTTAGATACCTGTGTTCTTTCTGTATTGCTATGTTTGCTCCTGGTTTTGCTGTGTGCGTTTGTGGTTGTTCTAGTGTGATTTCCTGATTGTCTTTCTCTTGTGTTTTAGTATAGCCATTACTAGTTTTTCCTGCTTTTGTTTGACATCTCATGGTCCCATTTATTTATTTATTTATTTTCCTGTTCGTGTTCATATTTGTTCATTTCTGATGGAACCTTACTGTGGATAGTCTGTCCTTCACCGTGGCCGTCTTTAACACCCACATATAGTTTAACATCCTTCAATACTATTACTCTTTCATTTTTGTGTTCTCAATAAATCTGTATTTCTCTTTTTGTGTTATAATAGTAAAATCTGCTCTTGTTAGTTAAACCCCAGCCTTATGCCAGTCTGCCTAAGATAGGCTATAGTCTATGTAACCCCCCCTGCCCCCTCGCCATTATGAGCAGAATAATTGGTTGGAAAATCGATCGATGATGGATGGACTTGTTAGTAAACTTCACATCCTAGAAATGGAATTACGGTTGCAGACTTTAAGATAGGAAATGAATTCATCAAACTTCATGTAGTAGAAATATGCAAACCTGTAAGTATGTAAGTCAATAAACAAGTAAGCAATGTAACTATGATTTTGGCAGAATGTGTTATAATAGTAATATAAGCAGTAGTGATTGGGGTAACACAGGGGCTCAGTGTGTAGCACTGCAGCCACACACTTCTAGGACAGTGGAGAAAAACACTAGATCCATCTCTGGGTTTTCCAGATACTCCTGTTTCTTGCCATAAATAAAGAAATGAGCAGTGATGCTCAAAGGCAACTTTGAGCCTAAGTAGTTTCCCTGTCTTGTGTACTGTACGTCTTAGAATAGGCTCCAGACTTACTGTCCCCCAGTAAGTTACCCAATAAGTGGCTATCGTAAAAAATCGATGCATCATAATAAAAATGTCAGTTTTTGTGGCCCTTTCTCTCCTTCAGATGTTACCATACCTCAATATAATTGTACATGGCAAGATCAGCAATGGCGTGGTCATCTGGCACTCTCATTTTGGAATATTCCAGAAGAACAGCACCTAAAAACAACTGCACCAAGTAACTTTTATACTAGAGAAGCATTTATATTTATTAAGTTCACAGTGTGGGTTAAGGCTATTCAAATCACGGTCCTCAAGATCCAAGCACTGTTGATTTTCTAGCCTTCCTTTACCTGTGAGCCAGGTGTGAGGCCTCTGTGCCCAATCAGAATCAGTAATTATTAAACTAACTAGCTGGGTGAACTGAAACCAAGACTTAGATTTGGAATCAAGGTCCAGATTTGAAGAGCCCTTGTGTTATACTCACTCAGGTCTTCATTAAATTGGTCCATTATATCATCAAAAACAATGCAGTCCTCGAAACCCTAGAAATTGAACATAATGCATTTGATATAACATAAGATCCGCTCATAAATACTGCATTAGCAGATTTTGTTGCTCCATCTTATATAACTCCATACAAGGTTAGACAGGGTCAGTCTCCAAAGAAGAAAGGTGTTAGAAACTATATGTTATCTGTATTGTTAGTAACTCAACAAACTATAACACTGATTCAACTCATTAGATTTTCCATTCTAATTCTAAAGTTGATCCCCACAGTCCAAAAACAAGGACAATTTAGCAACTCCAATCAGCCTCAGCATGTTTTTGGACTGTGGGGGGAAACCGGAGTACCCGGAGGAAACCC
>JAODJX010000065.1:11471174-11489866 GCA_026776945.1 Isichthys henryi | reverse complement strand
CATGGGGAGAACATGCAAACTCCACACACATGTGACCCAGGCGGAGACTCAAACCCGGGTCCCAGAGGTGTGAGGCAGCAGTGCCAACCACTGCACCACCATGCCGCCCCAGAGTATTTTATAGCTGATTTAAAACATGGATCGGCACCGACCTGTCTAACACAGGAACAGAAAGCTAACATAGGCTGAAAGTTAATGCAATGATATAATACTTTTTGTAGCTCATCTACTTTAAAAAATCAGGACATTTCAAGAAATTTCAAGAAACCAAATGCAGTTATACCCTGAAAATGCTAAGTGATGATTTCACTGGGTCTCTGTCTTTAATATCTGTCCTTTAAGACCTGAGAGACACATCCATGTAAATGATGACTCACCGCATTCATGCCCTGCCCGTAGAAGGGCACTACAGCGTGAGCGGCGTCCCCCATGAGGACACATCTGTCGCCCATGTGGTATGGGGAGCTTTTCACAGACACCAAGGCTTGGGCCGGATATTGAAAGAAGTCTCGCTTCAAAGCAGCTCTTTACGAAACAGGGAGCACACACTCAGTAAAATATGACAAAATTGCTTCCTGGTTTGAATTTTATCTGCTTCTTATTAGAAGTTAATATTATTTAGAATTCTTTACAATATTACATAACATGATATCCATCTTCCCAATAATAACATTCAGAAATATTATATTAATTATTTTCTGACATGAGGGTTTGTGTTTGGCTTTAACTCTTTGTACAATTAATTTATGGAAGCCATGCACCAGCTGAGTGTAAGTTTGAACCATACAAAGAAAAAAATATCATTAAGTGTATTTTTTCACCCTTACGTGCTTGAAATCAATTTAACCAGTTGTAAACAAACATGTTAAATTCACAACAATTTAGAGTTCCCTTTTGGGATCTCTTTCCGTCAGCTGAGTAAACGCTACGCTTGAGATACAATAATTACTAACACATGATATCTGTATGCTCCATGCATATTATGATTCATATGATTCAAAACGTAGTGCATCTTGCCCTGGATCTTTGAACCTGCAATTTCACGCTTCCTGGATAGAACATCTGGGTTAGGTGGGCGACGATTTAGAGAGAGCGAGATAAGCAGAAAGTTAAAAACATACACTGGTGGATGAGAAGGTTAGTACAGAACAAAAGAGAACATTACTTACACTCCCATTAATGGGACAGCATCTGGGAAATATTTCTGGAAAAATTCCAGAGCTTGATCTCCTGTTGTAATTTTGTCAAACTCTTCAAATGGCATGAACAGGGTACAGGTGAATGTCTTGTCCTGTTTCAAGAACACAGATATCCAGACTACTCTAAAAATGAATTTAATTAAGGGCACTTTCCAAGGAAAACAGATATTAGGATATTGCTTATAATATACACATGCCATTGACAATTTGCATGGGCAGTTCAGTACCAATGTTTTATAATGGAGCAACAGACTTAAAAAATGTTGAATGCAATCTTGAACACAAGAGGTTAACTTGAATTGATGGATGTGGAATAACAGGTCAGAATGTCATTTGTTCCCGTGGCAACCAGTTTAGTCATGCATCAATGTCACCTATTTGTTTCTCAAGGGTGCAGTTGTGAAGAGCATCATTTTACTAGATGGATAAAGAGAAGAAGCACACATGCTTATATCTGAATGAGGGTTTTTTAAACAGCCCAGAAAGGACAAGAAAACCAAATGGGAATATCATTGCACCAACAGCATTGGTAATGGTTGAAAAATTGCCACATACTCTAAGTGACTCACTTTCCATCATTTATGTACTAGTCACGATTTTACTGTCTTCAAGGACCACCATGCCATCTGGTTGACTATACTCAACAATAGCTACAATATCAGCAAAGCTATATGCAATAAATACTGAAGTTTGCAGTTACAAGTTACAAGTTACTACTTACCCAGTCTTTGAGCATCAAAGGGTATCTGTAAGTTTACTCAAGCTTGGTTCACAAAGTTCACAAAAGCCATTAAACTATTAACTATTAGGGTGCAAAGTTGGTTCTATAATATTCTATCCCTCTTCTAGCCTCACCTTATTGGTGTCATGTGGCAGGCCTGGGGTATAGCTTCAGAAGGGATACACTCTGAGTAAGATCCCAGTTCATCACAGGGCACATACTTGCAAACACTATGTTGTTTAGTGACTCCAGTTTGTATAAACTACATGTCATTGGACATAAGAATTAGGAAACATAAGGATATAGAAATACCCAGAGGAAACCCAAGTCCATAATTTTGAGAAATCGAATTTAGCGTCACAACAAAAGCAGCCATTGCAACAAATGAAGTTTTCTCTTCCTTACTCACAGCCAAACCCTTGGCTATTTACAGTGCTGCTTGCTTCTGTTACAATTCACAATCAAAGAAAACCAACCCACCAGGTTTGGAAGGGCGATCATCATGAATGTGGTCCGTGGCCAAATGTGGAGAAAATTTGGTGCAATGGCAAACTGAAAAGAAGAACACAGCAATAAATACAGTAAATAATACTGTAATACATTAAATTCGTAGACTGATTATATAATTGCGTGATGGGCAATGTATGATTACAACCCCGACCTGTCCATTAATGGGGGGCATGGTCAGCTCTATGTATCCATGGGGGATGTACGTCTGACTGTAGTTAAAGCGACTCTGGCGAAGAAACTGCTTTCTCACGGCTGAAAACGCCCCATCGCAGCCCACAATCAAGTCAGCATAGATTTCTTCCTCAGTCCCATTTGGTCTGAAACATAGAGTTGCGGGTGGTTTTAGAGTCAGATAGATGCAGATTGCAAAGGCATGCCAGACTACACACAGTCACAATTACTAGCAGTCATGTCCGTAATAAACTAGTATAGAGTATAGGGGGATGAGCGAAAAAACAGAAACACATTAATATTGGAGGAAACAGTGCTTTAAGAAAGTTTCTTCAAAATATGCAAGAGGTGCAAAATATAATGCTAATCAATATTTCAGACCCCCAGAGTGCTCCCTCGCCATCACTCACCGATTCAAAGCACATCATTGGCTAACTATAAGGTTGGCCGCTCTGTATGAATTGTTGCCCTGTTTATGCCCCAACCTTTAAAAAAATCCTAGAATTGCCCTTGGCTCCAGGGACCGGCTGACCTTGCTATCTCAATTGTAAATCACTTTGGATAAAAGTGTGTAATAAACAATTAAATGTCATGATTGATCCCTGTCCTACCCTGGGCCATGTTTCATTTCCCTGTTTGGCCAGGGGGTGATGCTGGTCATCCTGTCTTCTGTTATTTACCAGACTTGCTTCAGTCCTTAGTGTGTTTCCCATTTCCCTGGGCTGCTGTGTGGCTGAATGTGTAGAAGTACAGCTGAGCATCTAGGATGCTCTCACATTGGGGGTTTAAGGCTATGTGGGACTATGTGTTTATTACTTTTGTTTTCCCCTTCCTAATATATTCGTGTATTATGGGCATAAGTCCATATTTCTAGTTATCCTTGTGTTCAGCTTGTAGAAATGTTCTGTACCCATGTTTCCAGTCTTTCCTAGGGTTTATGTCTGTAGTCATTCTTAATTAGGCTCATTTGTTTCTTGTTAGTCATAGTCCTCAGTGTTCTGTAATAGCCCACAGCTGTCCTTTATTGACGACCTCATTATATGCATATATGTGCCTGCCCTTGCCCTCTTTCCTCAGTTGGACATTGTGTGTTTGCTGCTGTTCTGCTGTGGTTGTTTCTGTGTTGCTCCCTGCCTTAGTTTTGTCATTTGCCTGCTTTGTTTTTTTTTTTTTTTTTTTTTTACCCCTCATGCTCCTTTTGTTTTCTTGTGTGTGTTTTTTTTTTTTAGTTTAATGAAGTCCTGTTTTGTGAGTCACAATGTGGATCATGCATCTTTCACCCTGCCCATCCATAACAGTATAGGTAGTAGGGCCATCTGTTGCCTTCAGAATACCTTCAAACCTTCTTGAGATGCTACATATAGTGAGATAACCAAGTTCCAGTTTCTTGAAGGACTCGGTACTTTTGAATTTCCCAGGAGAGTTTAATAAAGTTTATATCTGCTGACTATGGAAGGTTAACTCCTGAATTTGTGTATGAGGGCAGTATCACCTTGAAATATGGGAATATCAGGAAGTACCTGGTCTAGTAAAATTGCCTCCTGTTCCTTATGTTATATAGCCATGCAGACTAGTCCATCCATCCCACCCATTTTCCAAACCGCTCTTATCCTACTGGGTCGCGGGGGGTCCGGAGCCTATCCTGGAAGCAATGGGCATGAGGCAGGGAACAACCCAGGATGGAGGGCCAGCCCATCGCAGGGCACACTCACACACCAGTCACTCACACATGCACACCTACGGACAATTTAGCAAGTGCAGACTAGTCTTTGGACTTAATGACTCTCAGAAGATGGCTGTAAATACCATTATGAATTCCTCACCATGCATACGTAAACCCATCTGGATGTTGAGAGAGTGTGGGAAATGACTCATCAAACCATTTTAATTTTTCCACTGCTCCTTAAACCAGTTTTTGTGTTTCTGAGCATCGCCCATAGGTTCAGGCAGATTTTCTGAAGGCGACTCTGACAGAAAATCCAGCTTTTTCAAGCTCACAACATTCAGTGCTGATTGTCAGACTTCTTTAATAGCTCACCCATAGTGCTACCCGGCATTCAATGTAATATAAACCAGCTTGGTTCCTGCATTTAAAATTCTGGTTACTTTAATGTGAAAGTAATTTTATATGGTTTTCTGTTGATTACCTATATATATTTATTTACAGCTCAGTATTGCAGAAGCTATGGCACAATATCGCCATTAGTAATGATAAATTGTAGTATGTCGTTTATAGAGCTAAAAAAAATGCAATATCCATGTTTATCCTTAAACACACCAATCCATGTATAACCACACCTTGTTTAGTGACCGAGTAATGTTCCAGTGACCAGATCATTAAAAAAAATGGTCACTAAATGAAAATCACGGTAACCATGGTAGAACTGGGCTTTATGCTGCCGTGATCACTGGTTGCTGCTGCCTCATTCAGATAAAGTTCTTAGTCAGCTACACCAGCGTTACTCTCATTCTGGCTTGCATTATTGTCAGGTCGTATTTGCAAACAGTCCCCAACCGAAGTAATTGCTAAACAAGGAGTGGTTGTAGACATATTTGTAACTTAAATGTTGATTCTGACATGAAGTAAGTACTCTTACATAAATCAGGTGTATGTCAACATGAACAATGAGAGCCACGTACTTAAAAGCATTTAGGCCTTCAACTTAATGTCATATATCATCTAAAAGTTGAAAAGTGGAATAAGCTGGGCCCATAGAAATCTGCTGTGCTTCGTGACATGAGTTTGGTCACGCATAGCCTGAGAGTGGACATTACCCCTGGAAGGTCATCATCCCCGAATCAAAGCTCCAGTCCAAGAGCTTGTATCCAAAGTTCAGCTTCGTGTTTGGGTAGGCTTCCGCAGCTAAAAGTAAAAGCTGAACATAAATCCACTGTTACCGTGACAATGAATTCAAAATCACGTTAAGTTACAGGAATCTCCGGAATAAATTTCTAAAAAAAAAAATAGGCTATTTTTAAAAATCAATGTGTACTGCTTAATTTACTACTAATTACTTTGTTGGTTGCTGTGGTTGTTCTGAGAATTTTTAAGGGACTGCATGGAATATATTTTTTTACCTTTTGTTACTTTGCCCTGGTACATTGCTCTGGATAAGAGGGTGTGCTAATGTAAAACTTCCTCAAAACATTTCTGTAAAATTACTAACATTATTATGCAATAGAACTGCGTAAGGTGCAGACTAAATACCACATCACTATCTTCCAGTACTTTGATATTGCCTGTATAAAAGCTACTCACATATCAGACTCATTCTGAATATGAAACAATATGCAAATGAGAATCATTTACAACTGCTCCCAGGATGTTACAGGTTAAAACTGTAAAAGCATATTTAGCACCTCTCTCTACCTGTTAAGAGTTCCTTATTGAGGTTGGCTCTGTCCACGGACAGGATGTACTGGAAAGAAAAGAGCAAACCACCTTCTTAACATAATGGGTTTTTAAAACAGCATCGCATTTTTCACCGGATCAGTGTCAAAAGCCATGATTCCGTAGGAATTCTGGAAAATGTCACTGAGGAAAGCAAGTCATTACAGTGGATGGACTGGGTCAGACATGATAAGTGCTCATCAGCCAAATTGCCCTTTTACAGGCTGAGGATGCGTATGAGAGAAACCAGGCACGTCCATCAGACAGGGCTCTTACAATCTGACGCTTCTATGACCAGTGAGTAAAACACCCTGTTTCCACACAAAGACAACCTACATTTGTGCTTAGTGATTAGTCTGTCTTATCTTAGTCTCTCCCTATGATGAAGGGTTCGTCATTCTCAGCTAACTGCCCCTGATGAATCTGACCTAAATGCAGTGCTACTTCATGCAATAAAAACCTAAATTGTCTCTAGTTGCTACCATAGCAACTAGACACCCCTACATGTTCTGTACTCTGCCAAATCTAGCCATCATATTTCTGTACACCTGAGCTGCAGCTGTATAACCCACAAATCTGCATAACACTGATGTTAGAACTTCTCCCAAAATTACTAATTGAGTATTTCACCTGGTTAACCTAATGATTAAACCATGTTATATTTCTCTGGCAAAAATTCTTATCTTATGAGGTTTCACACTTCACATATTCACTAGGACTGAGCTTACCTACTTGCACAATGATATAACAGCAGTGTCAGGAATCAATAAGTGCTTGGTCTACAGTACAGCAATTTAACCTCTGGATTTGTAACCAAGAGAGTTTAGGATTTCATGCAAGTTCATGGTCCATTAGTTCTTTCAACAAAACCAGAACTTAGGCTTCAAAATGCAGACTTATTAGTATTACAAGAAAATGAATGTCATAAACCTATTGAAATGGTCGTATCTTCAAAACAGTGTACCAGGTACAAAAGTGTTAAACTATATTTCTTTTACAGATCATTTGTAGGTGTTGAAATTACGTTGACTGACAATGTAGAGGAAAGGTTATAAACTGGACTTCTAAGTTTCTAAGTCCAGGCTTATTGGTCTCACTCTCTGAGACACAACAGCACATTTGCTGGTGTGATGTTAAAACTGAGGCTTACCTGACCCTTTTTTCCATAAGGAATTGGGGACTGTTTCCCACTAATGGAGTGGATCATGCGAGCATGCATTGGAATCCCTTTCGAAATGATCTAGAATGAAAGCCTCATGTTAAGAATCGTAACCTTCCATTCATTGGAAACCATGTCTGTTGTCAATGTATTTTGCCACATAAAGGCTGAAATTGATTATACTCTGATTATCGATACTGACTTAAGTCAGAAGGCACAATGACTCTTTGAATAGCTGTGTTGCTTCATACCTCTAAGGTTGTGGGTTTCAGTATTGCATCAGCTCTGTGTGCAAGGGGTTTGCATTGCTCTGGTAACCCACAGATATGCATTTAGGCTAACTGGTGTTTCTAAATTGGCTACAACATGTGAGTGTGTGAATGCCCTCTGACTCTGTCTAAGATAAGCTACTGGATCAGATCTTGTCTGAATGAGTCAGGCTGAAAAGTCACCTGGACTGGACCAATGTGTGGTCTAGCAGAGTGACAACGATGCACTATAAAGAGATGCTGAAATCATATGTACGTGCATTCTGGTATACTGGCATCCCTTCCTGGATGTACATCAGGGACAGACACTAGGCCGTCCTGCAATCCTTACTAGGACTAGTAGATGGGAGATTAATGGATGGATGGATGGACGTATTTGCGTGCTTGGTCACCTTTTCCTCCATCCCAATGTGCTTTAGAGCCTCACGTCCTCGAAGGGATAAAGCCAGGTTTATGCTTCTGCCGCGCACAATTTTAGCCTGGCGGATATCTGTGGATGGTCCGGGAGTCGGCAGATGTTATGGGCACCATACAGAAGATACTTACACACTCGATTCTAAAAGACAGTCTGTATTATTCAAATAATACAACATATGGAAAGTACCCCTGATTAGCTGCATTCAGTCCATGGGTTTGGTGTCTGCTCACCAACCAATTTCATTGGGTTTTACTGTGAAATTCCTCTTGGTTCTTTGGAACAGTAAACTGGATTTCCCTTACATAAGCATCTTAGATAAAATATGTATCTGCTAGTCTTAAAATGTCATTGAGAGGTGGCCAGCAAGTCATTATTTCATTCACAAGGCCTGCTTTAGAAGACAATTGGTCTAACGGCCCATTTCAGAATCTTGGTGTCATTGTGCTTTAAATAGGCGCCGACCAAAGTTGACTTAAAAATGTGCAGAATTCGTTTATCACTGATTGTCTCAAACAGGAAAGGCGATGATGGAAATAAAACTTGTGGTTTAGAAAACTTTGGTTACCTTCACGGAATTCGAAGACCTGTACCTGAAAACCCCTCTTTGCCAAGAAGGACGCATTCAAAGCCCCCACCTGTATGAAAGTTTCAGTCAGAATATCACACCAAGACTCATGCCACTTGTTACTGATCGTGGCCCCCCATTTCCCATAATTGCTTATAAATGTATTACTTTCAAGAGCAACATACAACAATAGTTAATATACCATGGATGGTTTTGCAAAGTTTTTCATGGGGCGATAGATTATTACAATTTACAGGGGCAATTCTACGATTTGACCCCTAGGGGGACTCATCCCCCTGAAGAAATACGGGACGTCACCCCAATCCCATCAAGAAATTTGCCAAGGGGACAGGAGCAGAGTTTGCCCAGGCGGAGCACGAAATGTATACGAAAAGACAAATCCTTTAGTGAGTTTAGAAAAGTTGTTTTTCGGGGGCTGAGACGAAAAATAGGATCTAGACCCACCTATAGCTACTTATAGCATTATTATAACCAACTTGTACCTTCAACATAAGCTTCACAGTTTAACGCGTGAAAATCATTACAAAATTAACCAACAAATTAAAAACTTTCGATTACGTAATGTGTGCAATTTGTATATATAAATATATATTTACAAAAAAAATGCAGAAAAGTTGTTTAACAACACGATCCAATTGCGAAATGCAGAACGGCAGAACCACCATAGAAATGAAACATAGAATTGAGCTGTCTACGCTGTTTTCAAATAGTTCATTCATAATTTTCTAGAGATAAAACTGGGTAAACTAAAAATACGAAACAGAAGAGACAACAATATAGTAGTAATATTAGCAAAAGTAGACCTAGTCGACAGATAATGCGATATTGCAAATGACTGAAGTTTAATTTATAAAAAATGATTTTATTCAGTTTGATTTCAGTCATTTGATTGTTCTTTCAGTTTTGTTTCTTACCAAACCACCTCCAACTACGGCAACGACTTTTTTCTTGCCGTCATTAGTCTTTGCAGGTTGAGGATCCATCGCCTTAGCTGGTGTGCTGGACATTGTTAACGATAAACACAGACTAAACACAGACTGAACCTATGTAGTCAATAAAATTTCTCGCGTTTCCAGTGTGTGGGTGTTACCAAACAAATACGTCACTTGTTTTATAGAAGTGATATTTAGTTCCCCTTCATCCTCGCAATATAGACGTAACTGGAATGCCCAGTTCGTTTTTTTTTTGTTTGTTTGTTTCTTTGTTTTTTTTTTCTTAATTTTGTTGGTTGCTCAACATGTAAAGCTGAAGCTGAGGTGAGGTCCACAGTCCACAAACATCACTCAATTAGTAACTAAGCATTATACAATAGCCCAGATCTGTACTAGGCCAATTTAGAATATCTAAAATAGTAAGTGAGAGGATCAAAATTCATAATACAAAGTTATTATATAGCTTGTATCCTTTCTGTATAGAAACTAGTAGAAATGCCTAGTAATCTGGGGCATATATACCCTGGCAGATTCGGCGGGGGGGGGGCGGGGGTGCGACTCGTACTTCGTCAGGTTGAAAGCGCCAACCTTTTAATTTATGTTATAAATTATGAACATGACCACTGGGTATTATTATTATACTTACAGAAGGAAAAAAATAAATGGACTGCATTTATATAGCGCTTTTCTACTCTTCACCACGGAAAAAATAACAGTATTATTGCTATTATTATCATTATTATTGTGGTTGCTGCTGTTTTTCTTCCTCAACTTGTTCATAACAAATGAAACTGCATGTAACATATAACAAAAATAACTATATAAGCAGTACTATATACAAGTCACTCTGGTTCACTGGAAGTTTCTCATTATATTTCTGTTTATTGGTAGCTGACAATGCATGTAAGTTTTTACTACCATCTAGTGTTCAAATTCTCAACTTACACTATATGGACAACAGTAGTGGGACACCTGGCCATTACACCTACAGGAACTTCTATGACATCCCATCTAAATCCATAAGCATCAATATGGATTTGCCCCCCCCCCCTTTGCAGTTATAACAGCTGCTACTCTTCTGGGAAGGCTTTCCACAAGATTTTGGAATGTCTGTGGGACTTTTGCCCATTCATCCAGAAGAGCATTTGTGTGGTCAGGCACTGATGGTGGATGTGAAGGCCTGCCTTGCAAACTCCATTCTAGTTCATCCCAAAAGTGTTCAATGGGGTTGAGGACAGGGCTTTGGGCAGGCTAGTCAATTTCTTCCACACCAAAGTCACCCAAACCTGTATAGACCTTGCTCTGTGCACTGAGCCACAGTCATGCTGGAACAGAAAAGGACCTTCCTTCCCCAAACTGTTCCCACAAATTTGGAAGCTTAGAATTGTTCAAAATGTCTTGGTATGCTGAAGCATTAAGAGTTCCCTTCACTGGAACTAAGGGGTCTAGTGCAACCCTGTGAAAAATGTAAAAAAATAAAAAATAAAATCATACTATTGTTTCCCCTCCACCAGACTTTACATTTGACACAATGCAGTCAGGCAGGTAATACAACACTTCCACATTGCAATAATACCACATATGGGTGACCGTGACCATTCCTAGCAAGGAAGAAATGTAAGTTTTTACTTACAACACTTACATTTTTCACGAATTGACTGGCATGATTGAAGGTGCCATTCTATGACAATACCACACCTGAATTCACTGAACTCATCAGCTTGACCCATTTTTTCATGAATATTTTTAAACCTGACTGCATGGTTAGGTGCTTGATTTTATACTCTTGTGGCAATGGACCTGAAAGAATTCAATGATTGATAGGCCTACCATTTTTATATTTTGGCTGTGGAAAGTTAACTGAGGATTATGATTTTATGGAATCCATCCATCCATTTTCCAAACCGCTTATCCTACTGGTTTGCGGGGGGTCCGGAGCCTATCCTGGAAGCAACAGGCACGAGGCACAACCCAGGATGGGGGGCCAGCCATTCACTATCACACACACACCTATGGGTAATTTAGCGACTCAAATTAGCCTCAGCATGTTTTTGGACTGTGGGGGGGAAACCGGAGTACCCAGAGGAATGCAACATGTAACCAACATGCAAACTCCACACACATGTAACCCAAGTGGAGACTCGAACCCGGGTCCCAGAGGTGTGAGGCAACAGTGCTAACCACTGCACCACCATACCGCCCTTATTTTATGGAATCAGAAACATTTAATCCTAGCGGCCATGAAATAGTACAACGTAAAATTTCGGGGGTAAATGGAATCTGACGGTACTTTTAAGCTTTACTGTTAGTGGTCGCTAGATGTCGCTGATTGTGTATTTATAATAGATTCTATCAACTATTTCGCTAACCTTGGGATGACAATGTTCCAGTTAAGAATGAGTAAGCATATTCATAATACTGTACTGAGTATTCATCTACATTAGAATTGTTAGCAGCATTCCTCTGGCTTTGTGTTTTGAGTTTTGAATCGATATTGGAGTAATTCTTATAACAAATAGCCTACGCATGAAAAAATATATAATTTATGCCTTAACCTTATTTAAGAACGGGAAATGCAGCCTATGACAGGAAATTGTGTAAGTCAAAAAGTCACAAAGCGCTAGTATTCAGACTGATAATTAAGGTCCATTCGGAATTTATTAACCAAAGGGAGAAAAATGTATAGCACATAAAACAACAAATGGCCGTTACCAATGACAGTAATGAAAAAATATGACATCAAATAGCTAATATATTTGGGAGTTCTGCATTTTTTCTTTTCTGAGGTTGTAAATGTGAGTTTTGCCGCAGGTTGGTATTTCCCCAAAAAGCGGGTCTGTGTGGACAGAGGTATTTGCTACATGTCGCTGTCTTCATTGATTAGTCTGTTCTCCTGCCTCAGTAGTAATAAGCTACACAACTAAAGTTATACATACGGTTTACTTAATAAGATAATAAAAACATTTACTTTTCCTTAGTTGACGTGTAATACCAAACGAACTTTCTACAAATGACTAGCCACGAATCATAGATGACAGCGGGCTGTTAAATTTACTAAACTAATCTGAGTAATTTCCAAGAGAAATCAGTCGACAAGAATAACATAATTCCCTGTATAAAAAAATGAAAATTTCAGTTTGCCAACTCTTTACCGGGTTAAGTAAACAATATGTGCATTGAGTCACACATTTCGTGTTTTAACGTCAACTACACTCTAATGGAACAGGCGTATTAATCAATTTGAGTCAACGTATTAATCTTATAGAAGGTGTGTAAACATCGTTTCGAAATGCAAACCCAATTGTGTTACATATTTAAAAAGAAATCAACGACATAAATGGATTTAATGAAAGAAGTCAGATTTTGATCAAAAGGAAAGATTCTGAAATCGATTGAGTTTGTCTTGAGGTCATAGCGCTGTACGTTTTAGACAATTTTTTTTTGTCGGTGACTGAAGTATGCTGCAATGTGTTAGCCGACGGGCCCGGTTTACGAAATACCTTCCGTTAATTAGAAAGTACTCATATATTCTGCCTGATTTGGGGTAAGTGACAGACAGCCAAAGGTCGGAGCATCATCAGCTCTCCGGTATGTTTAAGTACGTCTTTATAGCTATCTGCGCTTGGGTATACGTTTTCCGCTGAAGTTGAATGACGCTAACTAATTTAGCCGTTAGCTGCACTTTGGTGCACTTACAGCTGGCTGCATTTCGCGAAGATCGCACATAATCGAGCAGATAAAATTGTCATAACAAGTGTCCTTTTCCGCTCTCCGAACGACGTTTTGTATTCCGCTGTATCGCATGAACACGCGGTGAACTAAAGGCTGGCCATAGCGTTTCCAGGGGTTGAAAATGTAGCTGACTGGTGATTTTAAGCCGCACTGTTGTTGCGGACCGGTGTGATCCCTCGTTCTGGGTGGCAAGGCCGGCCTCGCATGCTGTTCAGTTTCCAATCCATAGTGCAGATCTTGACGGCGGCGATTTGCTCTTTAATATTTAACGATAGCCACGGTGTAGTTAAAACGTATGCAATTTTCATGCCCTTTGTGCACATGTTAGCTTTTTTTTTTGTAGTCTTCCTAACCCAGCCTACTGGGAACAGTCCCATGGATGCCTGTTTGCTAATGAGGAGTTACAGATGTTTATAATCCCTTAAAGACAAATTGTACTTTGTTAGCCAATTACTTGTCAACACAGACGACAAAGGTAATACAATCTTCTTTGGCTGCTTACTTTTGTAACTGCCTAGTTATGTAGCCGGCTGAAATATTAAGCTGTTTTCTTAATTGTATCCGGTGCAATCACAGAATAGGGTTTGTGTGTAATTTATACATATTTGGGAAACATTTAGAAATCTTTGCCAGTGTATAGTAGTAGTCCGCAATTAGCCTACTTTTTATTGGTGATTCTGTTATTATATGAGGAGCATAATGGAAGCATAATGGAATCAGTATGGTTTTACTACATGAGTATAAAGGTTACGATTCGAAGGTTTAGGTTTTAATAGCTTAAACATGTTTGCTTCTATCTCTGTCATCATGTAGTGAAAGTGCTATGTTAAACCATCGAGTGTCTTGCGCGTTTTGTAGTAATATTGTACACTTTCGGCGTCGTTACGGGGTCACTTTTAATAGTTCAGCGATCAGTTGTCAAAATACATTCTCAAACTGTCAAATGCACCTCTGGGATGATTTTGCAAAAGATTAAGTACATAATACGCCGCTAGAATAGCTCTAAGCATTGTTTCAGTATTGTATTAAATGTTTGGTTGACACGAACATATTTTTTATAAAACAGGTCTAAGGAATTTGTGTTGTGGGAGTTATGACAAGGGCGTATTTGCTGTGCAAAATTGAACTTATTTGTACATATCTGTAATATGTGCGACCTCCCCCCATTTGCGTGCAGCAAGTAATAAATTACAATAGAATAAAGTAAAGCTGAGGTTTTATTCAGAATGCTTTCTGTCGATGTGTATACATTGGTGTCTGAGTGTTGTATTACAGTTCCTGTAATGCCTCATCTCCTTCTCCCTTCCATGCAGATTCGATCCTTTTAGCTGGTCTGCTCGGCTGTCTAGTCTGAATTAATTATTGAAGGTCAAGTGAAGGACTCTTAACTGAGATCAACTGTCTGATCTTGAGGCTGTGGAAGTAATCTTGATGCCACGCAGCATTATAGGACTGATCATTTTAAATATTATAAATAAAAAAAAAAAAAACTCCAAAATTCCTTGTCTTAAAATATACTTTGCAAGTAATTGTCTTTGTGAAAAAGTCTGTGGGTTATGGTGTTTTTTCCCCTCCTTTTCTTCATCACCTTTATGGATTGCTGTCTGGACTCTTCCATAGACCGATGACTTTTTGATCTAATACAACTTGGCTTTAAATGCATTTTGCATGCATTCTTGCTTCTAGTAATGTGCTTTGCTCGGACCTCATTTTGATTCTGTTTAGGTTTAATCAATTTTATCAGGCTGGCCAGCGTCTGGGCTGCTTTGCTCAGTACTGTGTCTGCACTAGATCCACAGTGACGTGTGTAATATCGTGGTTGTGATGATGTGAGATCTCTAATGGTAGGCCTCTGTGTAAATGTACGGGACTGTCATTGGAGTGTAGCCTGTCATGGAGAATTCTATAGTGGCAGAATGAATATGACGTGTATTGTGGGCAAAGGGCAGCCACAAATGGGAATATAGGCATGCTTCAGCACAGAATAGTCACAGCAAAATTATTTACCACTATGACAGTTAGCTATAGGTAACCTCAGTTGTAAGTTCGGAGGATTTTCAAGTTAATCGCTGTTTATCTGTAGAAATCAGGTGGCGGTACTCTATTCAATGAATGAATTTAGTTACATGCGTGCTGGAATACAACAAGTAACCCACATTTCGATATTCATCCTAGTGTGTGGTTGGATCTCTATAAAAGCTGCATTAAAGATGTTTTTGTCACAGGTATTGTTTACTGTATTTTCCTCACTGGCCGTAGACAGAAAGCAGCTCAGGATGACAGACCCAGCATTACGCAGGGTGCTGAGCGACATCATCCGATCCCCAGAGGACAAGCGGGTCTACAGGGCTCTGGAGTTCACCAACGGCCTAAAAGCGATGCTCGTCAGCGACCCCACCACAGACAAATCCTCTGCTGCATTGGATGTCCATATCGGTATGCCAGTCATCATTCTTACTGCTGTCTGACCTACTTTACTTTACCTCCCTCATCCTTACCCCCTGATGTTTTTTATATTCACCCATAATTCCTGACAGTACTCTCTCAAGACCACCCCCAGCACAAAAATAGTCAGGAACGCTCCTGGTATATTTTTAGTGTAGTGCTCCAGGGATCGAAATGCTACTTATGAAGTACTTTTGATTTATTTCCCTTTCCTTTAGGGCAAAAGATAGACGTCTCTCACAGGTGTAATGGCTGCATGTCGAATACATTCTGCTTTTTAATTTAAAGGACCTGGCCCCAGCAGGGAGGCTGTGCTCTCTGCTGACATCATCACTTGGCACAGCTGTAGGGTGTAAACACCACTGTCCTTTCAGACATGTAGGCACATTGGTGAATATTCAGTGTCTTGTTTCTATTTTCAGTCTTTTATTTAGCCATATTTTTGCAAAATTGAACCCAGGATGTCAGAAGTCATTCAGTGCAATAACGATATACAAAATTTTTTTTTAAGTTAAATGGTGCACTGGCTTAAACTGTCATTGTTTATTCTTCCACCCAGTAAAGGTTGCAGTGCGAAATGCAGTGCATTAGTATGGACGTGTAAAGATTTTTGCTGGCAGCCTCACAAAATATAATGCTTTAGGACAAGATCTCACCCGTCAAAGATCACTTTTTATACATTATGAGGTATATTCTACAATATTTTCACAGGTTCCAACCCTATTTTGTCTGGTTTTTGTTAATGGTAAAACTGACTTAATAGAACATTTAGTTTAGGTATTTAGTTTGGTTAGAAGAAGAAGCAGATCTGGGTTTGTCATTTCTAACAAATGGGATTCATTTGATTGTCCATTGTATAAAATAACCAATTATTGTTAGATTTTAGTTCACACTCAGAATGCAGTTTTGTACTTTGCAACCTTGTGTTGTGTTGTGTTAGAGAGAATGCTAAATATGTTGTAAACAGATTTTATTCTTATAGTAATTTAGCTGCAGGCTTTGCCTGTATTTTTCATCTGTGATATTTATTAATGAAATTAACAGTTTGCTTCTATCTAAATGGGGAGAACCTTTATGTTGAGCATACTTTTCAAAAACTAAAAATATTAATTTATCATTCTAAAGGCGGTAAACTTCTGGTGTTTTCTCTTGCTTAAAAATCTTATATATTTTTTTTTTTCCTCTGGTGATGCTATGATGATCCTTTTGGGTTAAACGGCACCTGAAATAATAGCCGAATTAGGTAAAATGTGTCTTACTAAATGAGATTGATTGTGATATTTCTTAGGGTGGTGACAAAAAAAAATATCAGTTTAATACAAAGGGTGTAGAACAGGGTTCTTCAAATCTGGACTTCGATTCCAGATCCAGGCCTTGTTTTCAGTTCTCCCAGGTAGTTAGTTTAATGATTATTGACTCTGATTGGGCACAGAGGCGTCCCAACTGGCTCACAGGTAAAGAAAGGCTGGAAAATCAGCAGAGCTTGGACCTTGACGATCACGATGTGTAAAAGATAAGATAAGATAAGCCTTTATTAGTCCCACGGGTGGGAAATTTGCATTTGTAGAATGTAACTTGTCGTCTAGACTGCTCCATCTTGTGTAATAACTAATCAGATAAGCTTTGGGTGAAGAAGACCTAAATAATTTGTGAATAAATGTGATGCCACTTGTTGACTCTTTGTCTCTCCCGCAGGATCACTCTCTGACCCTCCCAATATATCAGGCCTGGCCCACTTCTGTGAGCACATGCTGTTCCTGGGTACAGAGAAGTACCCAAAGGAGAATGAATACAGCCAGTTTCTCAACGAGCATGCAGGCAGCTCCAATGCCTTCACGAGTGGGGAGCATACCAACTACTACTTTGATGTGTCCCATGAACACCTGCAAGGGGCGCTGGACAGGTCAGTGCACTGTAGCTCCTGGCACTGGTGCTACCTCAGTTGATTAAGAAGCATTCTGAATTACCCACTAAGTTGTAAGTTATAGTTTTGGTTTTTGGGCATTACTAACCACTGTAATATGGGCAGCAGATAGCATGTAGCAGTCAGATCTGTACCCCATTTCAGTCGATGCCTTGCTTTTTTGGTGCCCTACTTTTGTATCCTGAGCAATGTGCCCGATTACCTGAATTAAAAAAATATGCTAGGTCTTTACTTTCCTTTCAACATTTAAGTGATATACTGATGAGATGCCCAGATGCCCTTTGACAAGGAGTGTGAGTGAATTATTAAAGGGCCAGTTCGTCCCAAAACTGTTTTAGAGTTGCTTTAGTGCCATCTACCCCTCTGGGTTGTTCTGCTGGGAGTTGCCTAGTTTTGGAGATATCGGCCATAGAAATGTCAGTCTTATATCACATATAATGGGAGTAGAAGACATTCTTTATTGTGCACAATGAAATCGCTTGGGTGCTCATTCTTGTATCTTCTGCACAGTGATTCGATTGGTGCGTGGAGCTCAGTAGAAGAAAATACTTCCTAGATTAAACTGCTCACTACAAAGTCTGTGGATTATCTTGAGTAACAGGGTCATGATTTCCTGCAGCTGTTCTGTTTTCTTCAGTTTTTCTATCATGAAGCCCTAATTATATTTTCCATTCAGTCTTCTGCTAGTGAAATGTACTTGCTTCACAGCATTGTAAGTTGGTGTATATCTCCTTGTAAAAGTTGGAATTGGTGGTGTATCCGCTAGCTGGCAGATGACGCATGACACACGTACAGCTATGGACCATAGGTACAAACTAATACTGTGGTTCATAATGTGGTTCTTAATTTCATATTGCAGGTCAGGGAAAGAACCAAGTTGTGGACCAGCTTATTCATTACTTCCCACCCCACCCCCACTCGACCTGCTAGTAGTATGGCAGGATAACCAGGTTATAGACGATGTCGCTTTTCAGTGATTCCGCACCTCATGCTGACTCTCACGGCACCCAGGGAGTGGCGATTCTGAGCCTGTTTTATGTTCAGTTACACACGCAGTCGTAATGCCATCATCGTTTTCTTGCGGCTTCTTGTGGGACGTGTTGGACAGGTCAGACCAGACGTCATCTTCCACCGTGACAAACGCGTGCTCCTTCTGGGTCCATCCATCCATCCATCCATCATCTCCCGCTTAATCCGAGGTCGGGTCGCGGGGGCAGCAGTCTCAGCAGGGAGGC